>CM076575.1:1066453406-1067025329 GCA_034641835.2 Pinus albicaulis | reverse complement strand
CAACAGGTTGCAAATTCTGTTGAGCTTGAGAAGGATCCCACACTATATTAGGTCCGAGATACGAAGGTTGTGGATAAGAAGGACCATAACTAGGCTGATATTTTGGAACATAATTTGGATAATTGACTGGATAATTTCCACTTCCAGGATACAATTGTTGTTCCAGGTAAAATTTTTTCCCTAAAGAAGGTTGTGGACCCTAGGTTGGATACTGACCTTGAGGTGGATATTGACCTTGAGGCATGTATTGACCTTGAGGCACGTATTTCCCTTGAGGCTGATATTAACCTTGAGGCATGTACTGACCTTGAGGTTTCCCCCCAGGCTATAAATTACTAACTTGAGGTTGCCCCCTAAGCTGTAAATTACTACCTTGAGGTTCAGGGTTTGGGATGTTTCCAGACATCATATAAATTTTTTCCGCATTTGCAGTTCTGGTATTTGATTCATGTAGTCCAGATGATAGTCTACCTTTATCAAGAAAAGGAGATGCTCCTGAGAAAGTACCAAAGAGCGACTGGAATCCTGAAGGAACTAAAGGACCACCATACAAATATGTTTCTGGAGATTTAGAAAACATGGATGACTCATCAGACATGTTTAAAGGAGATCTATAAACTCTTGGTGTAGAAGGAAATGGAATTCGGGGTGGCGAATAATTGAGACCAACATTTTGTAGAAATTTTGTCAATGAAGAATACCAAGCATCTTGTCTAAAAGGACTATAAAAAATTGATTCACGTTCTCTAAGATCTAAAGTTTCTTGAGGCGAAGGGAGAACTACTTCTTCTTCAGTGTCAGTAACTTCTTCAATACTAATGAGACCAGGAGGAATATCTTCTATGATCTGAGTCTTCACTCTAGGTGAATCAATATTACGAGGCGTTGGAGTAACAAACTCTAAAGTAGGTTCAGACGTAGCAGGTTCCGTTTCTGGCTTAGAAATTTCAGGTTTAGTAGATGATAATTCACTTGTTGTAGAAGCAAGTTCAGCTAATTCGAAAATTGAAATTTTATGAGGAATAAAATTTGTTGTTTGCGGTTGATCTACTTCATAATCAGGATGAATAATTATAGATGTTTCTTCTTGTTTTGTTGATCCAGTCCCGGATGTTTGTCCTCTTTTAGATCTAAGTCTTTCTAATTGACTTGGTGTATATTTAGGGGGTTTCCCCTGCATTCTACATGATTGTGTCGGTAATTCAGCCACGATTAAAAATTTTAATCACACGCAATCAAAGAAAATTTCAATAAAAGTCCTAAAGTCTCTAAGGAAAAAACCAAATGAATCACACAACTAGAAAAATCTAAGAGATCAATCCACACACAAACAGTAGATTCCCGCACTAAAAACACTAGTTGGTGATGAAATCCAACATTGTAGAATTTTAATGCAGAAATGGCAGTTGGAACAGCTACCCCGACAACCTACTTAATGAAATAGACCAATGCAAGTTTCTCCACTTAAACCATCTCGAGTGAAGATAACCCTCCAGAGAGTCCAAGTGAGTCTAGCTGACGTCTGCTCTAGGTACAGTGGGACCTTCCCTACACCGTCACCTTGGGAAAGAATCCTAAAGTTTATGGCCACTAGGGTCATCAAGGGGAACACATATACCTGGGGGAATAGTCTACGATCCGATATACATGCAAGGGTGGAGTAACAAGATCAATCCCCTTGAAGGCTCCTTGACATAATCCAAGGTTTACTGACAAGTGACCCTAGGCTCCTCGACAATGGTCTATCTGAGGTTTATCGTTTGTAATACATGCACATATTCTATCATTCCCAATGAGATAGGTATGATTACCTCACTGGTTCAGATATGATCTCGTGGTTGACTCCTTTAGGAGGAGATTCCCAGAGCATACATGCTACAATTGGATTTTCCTATCGCAAGATCGACTACTTGTTTGTTTTTATTGCCTTGGAAAGTTAACTAAAACCTATTCTAAGACACTAGCCTAAGCTATGTTGGTGGAAAAGAGCCCTAGAAAATATAAAATTTCTAGAAATATTTTAATTGAGCGTTACTTTTAATTGGCAGTTTCTTAGGACAAGAGGTACGGAAATGAAACTTTGGTGATGTTTAATGACCCGAATCAAAATAATTCCTTAATGCATCTATATGAGAAACAACTCATTTCTTTTCAATGAATTCTAGCTAGAGGAAAGAGTTGAGAGATTTCAATAATTTTCAAAATATCAATTCTTTCTTGCTGCATGAAAAACTTTGAAAAGAAGATAATTCAGAGAACTCAATTTCAGAAAGATCTTTGCTCAAAATGAAATTCCCTATATTATTTAGATCATAAACAAAAATAAAACTTCTTCCAAGAGAAAACTAAAAGTTTTAAAACTAAAAAACTTGAAACTAAAAGATATCTCTAATCTTGAACTCTATCTAAAAGTTGAAGGATGTCTTAGCTTAGTTTGTAATCTAACCAAGATCTTTCCGCTTATTTTCAGCAAGAAAACAAAGCATCCAATAACAGTTTTAAAATGAAATTCAGACCTTATCAATCCAAAAGGTTTTCTAAGTTTGCTAATGAAAACAAAATAAAATTTTCATAAGAGTAATAATTGCATCAATTTCAATGGCTCAACAGAAAAAATAATGACATACCAAGTAGCTGAGGTATACATAAGTTTTTGATTCAGAGCAATGGGAGAACAAGGCAAACATTTACTCATAAAAGAAAACTAGCTGAAAAGATCACTTTAAGCATAGAATTGCTGAAAGAAACTTTTCACAGAGGTCTTTGACAGTCAAAACAAATTGGGATAACAACAAATAATCAGGTAATGGGATTCCAGAAAACATAATTTCTATTTTTTCTAAAATTTTCCAGAGGTCCATGGTTTTTAATGGAATAAAATGTTGTACCGCACTATATTTCACTAAAAGCTGCGGAGTGTACCACTTTGTTTTAAAAAAAAAAGTGCGGAAGGCAGGAAAAGTAGAGAAAAAATAAAAATACAGATTTACAGTCAGGGATCCTATTAAGTTTTCTACCCAATCCAATTTTGAGCTAATCTAAGTCAAATAAATCTCAAAGAAATCTCAAAAATCAAACTGAAAATAAAAAGAAAACTAAGTTCAGATTTTTCCCCAGCGGAGTCGCCATTTTGTTAGACGGACAAATCCCTCTTGTGGATAAGAGCGATCTCCCTAGTATCCAAAGGATATCTAGAAACAAACAGAAAGATGTAGACCATTTTCTCTAGACCATTATGCTTAAGAGTTATTAATTAACTATGGAGAGATTCTCCTACATGAAGTCCAACGCTTTCTCAGTTTTCAATCCCGTCATTCCAGAAGGTATCGATCCAACATATAAGATTTGCAATAAAAGACAAGCAAACAAGATCAAAAGCATCTGCAAGATATGACAATTCAAAAGCAATAATATATCTTAGTGATCAAGGAATCCAAGAATTAAATTATTCAAAAGATAGATGAACAACTCAATGAGAAATTAGAATTCATTTGTATTAACTTTGAATAAAAAGAAGAAACCTTACAACCTTGACGCCTTGATGTTTGTACAGGTTCTTCCAGGGTCTCGAAAAACCGTTTTCCTCAGTTTGACAAGACTCCGAATCTCTGAATCATCATAAGACTATGGCTATGAGTATGTAATCTCTCTCATGCCAATAATGCCAAATGTGGAGAGTATAATTCCTTCAGCAATTCTCTTCTACAAGCTAAGAAGTAAGTACCCTTGAGACTGAAACATGGTCTCAATTTATAGCAGAAGGGAGGTAGTTTTAGCTCCAAATAGGAAGGGATAAATCCCTCTCATCATGGTATTTTAGCTCCAAAAACAAAGGGATAGCTCCATTTATAAAGGGATAAAGGTTCATGAATGGAAGGGGCGAAGCTCGACCAGATAGCGTTTCTAGAAGGCCCCAGTTGGGAGAATATTCGACCAACTGGGCTTCTAGAACTTACTTTTCTTTTTATTTTACCTTTACGGGGGTCCGTAGTTTTAATGAGAAGAACATGCGGGATGTGCTACAGAGTTTATAGCAATAAACCGTGGTACTACAGGAAATGACTAAGAAAAGTGCGGAGTTAGGCTTTTTAGGGTTTTTATAAGCTTTTTCCCAATTTTAAGACTTGATTTAGGAACTTTATGATTTTGGACCTCTAAGGGAGCAATAAATAGGTAAAGATGAATCCATATAGACAACTAAATGTCATGGTGACAAATTTTAGTGTAACACCATTATGCATACTTTTGAGAAGACCCACCTTGATAAAAATTGTAGATACAATAAAAAAACGTGTTTCAACACGTTTTTTAATGTATCTACAATTTTTATCAATGTGGGTCTTCTCAAAAGTATGCATAATGAGTAGTTGTTGGATGTGGAATTTAATTCCATTTAATGAGTGTATAAACTTGAAATTTGAGCAAAACTATAAGGAGATAAGCCGAAAATACAATTAAAAAAGTAGTTTTCTTATTTTCCCTCCAAAATGCATAACTCTTATTTTATTATTTTAACTATTATTTTATTATTTTTCCTTAGGAGGCCACTTTTAGGCTGAAATTTCCTCTAATGCAATATTAGAGCTCTTCTCCTAAATTCTTGATTATAGCTTTGCACACTTTTTCCTTTACCTTTCCTAAAGTTTTTCCAATCCATTATAGCCTTTTGCATGTATGCTAATGGATAGAATTGTCTTCTCAAGGCAATAATAAAATAATTCCAAGAGGTTAATACCTTACCATGTTTCTTCACGTCCTCTTGAGTTTTGGCTTCCCCCCAAATAAGAGCTGCACTTTCCAATCTTAATGAAGCAAGCTGAATCTTGGTGTCATCATCCTTGATTCTTTGTATCCTGCAGTACACTTCAAGCTGACGTACCCAATTGTCTAATATTTCAACATTTACCTCTCCATCATACATAGGAAAATCAAAATTAATGTCAAGCTTCAAAAATGGAGTTTTACCATGACCTTTTGGAGATTCTGGAGGTGATTGTGAAGGGCTTGTTGTGGAAGAAGATGATGGTGAAGATGGTGGTGAGGATGGAGGTGAAGAGAATGGTGGTGTTAAAGGTGGTTTGTCACCATTCCCATTACCTTTTGGAGTCTTGTCTCCATCTCCTCCATCTCCTTTAGAAGACTTATCTCCCTTTGGAGGATTGGAGCTCTCACCTTGCAACCTTGTGTTTCTCTCCTCACATAAAACTTTCACCATTTCTATTATATCAAAGAATGCTTTCTTGAAGATTTTTTCATCCTCTGATATATTGTCAGGATCTCCTTCATGTGACATACTTGCTAGAGCTTTAGGTACAATTTGAGGTAGAATTTTTGGTGGAGATTGTGGCAAATATGCTCTCCTTGTCCTTGACCTAACTTGAGGACTTGAAATCTCACACTTTCCTTCTCCTCTCTTGAGCTTCAACCTTGTAAGCATCACATACACTTGCAAACAATAAACCCTCACAAAAACAAAAAAATCCTAAGCTCTGATACCAAACTAATATGTATTTGAAATTGCTTGAGGTTTATGTAAATTTTGCAAGTGATTAAATTAGGGTTTTAAGCCTCTTTTGTCAAATTCATAAACACATAAACATAAAATTTAAACTCAGTTTTTGTAGAAAACATAAGACAATGTCACCATAACAGTAAACACTACACAACAAATGACGAAGGAGTTCACCCATCGTGGGCTACATCTCCTATTCTAGCTTCCAATGGTTGGGCCTCTTTCATTATGCTCAAAAAATGGTGTTTACATCAAGTTACGGTGCTCAAATGGTTGTACTGATGGTTCCAATGGCTTCAGAATTGTTAAAAACCCTTGTATAGCCTCTTTCTGCTCCCCATAAAGTCCAAAAATTGAAGAAGTTATCATCTCCATAAGTTTTTATGCAATTCGTCCCACAATTTCGACCTGTCTGCTAATCATCCTACAAATACACCATAAAAATCGCTAACGGAGTGAATTTTTGGCTAACTACCAGCGCAAATCGTGGGATAGTTAATTCGTCCAATATTTCCTATGGAACAAATATTTTAATTAAATATGGGGGCGTTGGGCTAAGCCTTGGCCCCTAGTCCCACCCCTTATTTCTCGTGGGCACAATGGTCAGGGTTGGGGCCAGCCTCGGCCCGCACCCCAAACAATGCATACATAAACTTTATATAAAAGTTTTAACACATGTATATTAAGAACTAAGTAGTGATATAACGGTAAGTAATGCATCTTGTATACAATCGGCCTGTGTTTGATTCCGGTGGGATGCTTTCGACCCTACACAAAAATTTAATTGGCCATTAGCCGGGGGCCACGTGCTGGCCTCTAGCTGGCTCATGTGGCACTCCCTAGTTGGTCCAAAAAAAACCAATCCAAATACACCACCTCAAACCAATCCAATGATGTCAATTGTCGACCATCCATTAGCCTAAGGAGCCTAGTAACCATGCTGATGTCAACATGATGTCACCTATACAGTCTGCACAATCAGCGACCCAATCAACATGTTTGCAAAAAATTTGCTAGTTTGACCAAAAGAATAGATCGCGATTCCAGGAGCATATGGTGTCGGTTTTTCATGAAACGAGTTACGCCAAATTCAGAATGATGAGATATAAACAGTCATTTAGGTTCCACACCATTTCAACAAATTTGAATTTTGGGCATAAATTTGATCCACCAGACCAAGGAAGAAGGTGAGGTAGAATCCATCCAGAACCATGGAAAGAATAAATAACTTAATAATTTTTTTTTTTTTTTACTGCCATGAGTATGGACATTATGCAACCAAGTGTCCGCTTAAGAAATATAGTAATGAACCTGAAAAAACAATAGGATGAGATGCTCTCACATCATAATTTGAGTTGGATTTCACCCTCATTGATTCCATGGAAAACACAATAAGAGGGAGTGAGTGGTACCTAGACTCTGGTGCTTCATATCATATGGCAAGAAATAAGGAGTTCATCAACAACCTAGAGGAGAAGGACCTACAATTACCCAAAGAGATTGGAGATGATGGTAGGTATATTACCAAAGGCATTGGCATTGTCACCTTCAAGAGGGATTCAGGCTCACATATTCACCTAAATAATGTAATGTATGTGCCTGGTCTGAAGAAAAATTTAGTTCTATAGTTGTACTTGAAGATAGAGGATATGATGTGGTGTTTAGTAGAGGGAAGGATTATCTAAATCATGTTTCTACTAGACAAGTAAAACAAATTGGTGTTCGCATTAAAAATATCTACAAGCTAGAGGTAGATTTTCCCATGCATGCAATTATACCTCTAGAAATGAGGTGGGGTGATGTAGAGCCTTAGTCCTAGAGTTGCAAATATATGGGTGAGATCCATAGGAGAGTAGTAGAAGTTGTAGTATACTCTTCTCATTGATCATTACCCTTGCTACAAGGGCCCACAATATTCAACAACAAAAGGGTCAGTGTCAGTTGCTGCAGTTAGATCTTGAGTGACAATGCATAGGCTAGTAATAGTGAGAGACGCAAGAGGCAGTTACAACACCATGACATGGCTGATTTAATATTTTGGATGCTTCTCAGTTGTAGTTGTTACAGTAGAAACAACAACAATGACAAGGAGTGTTAGTTATGTTATAGTAAATTCCTACAAAGGAGTAGGATTGGGGTTGTGCAAATACTTTTTCTTGCTAAGAGGGAGTGTTAAATTTCAGTCATAAAATGCTTCGTTTGACTTGTGCCTTAGTCAAATGGAGAAATTCAGATTTCCACATCAACAGGATGACTTGAGTTGCAGTTAGCATGATTGACATGGCCAAGTCACTTAGTTAAGTTAGTCAATTCAAGACTGTGGGCTAGAAGTAGAGTTGTGCATGAGTTGATTGCTAAGATATAACAATCTAGTGGAGTTATAGTTAGTGAAACTCAATTATTTCAGATCTAGTCATGAATAGAGTCAGTAGGAGTTCAATTGAGTAGTTGTAACTGTTGTTAACTCACTAATCTCTCAGTTAACTAGTCAATTTACTAAAAATAGCCCTATTCATGCATGTAATTTGAATTTCCTAGTTGAGTTCAAAGGAAAAGGCTCAATATAATTATTAATTGTATACTATTTGAGTGTACATGTTTTGCATTGGAGCAGGTGATAAATTCCTCTAGGATTTGCGGAAGTAAATATTAGGAGATTTCCCTATCTTTTAGGAACTAATTTTCTTAGGAATTGCACAATGAAATAGGAGGAAAGAAGAGGCTTATTTTGGCTAAGTGTTGGTCAAAGTAGGTAAGAAAGCATGAGATAAAAATTGCAGTGCAGGTTGAGCTTCATTAATTGAAGTTGTCATTGTAATAGATCCATATTCTCATATGATTTAATACAAAATAGAGGAGGGGTTCTTCCCAGTTAGGTTCCCCAGTAAAAATATTATGTTCATTGTGTTTGAATGGTTGCGTGTTATTGCATGTGTTTCTATTATATGTTTTCCTTTCTGCGAATTGAGTAGAAGAAATTTGTGACTATTGTTTTCAATCTGAATTCATTAGCACCTGCAAATTTCAAGCTATTTCTACAGGAATCTATGTCGTGCGTGGGGCATAAATGTTCTATATTTGAATGAGTTCTCATGGCTTAGTTGCATTGATTGTGGCTTGAGGTGAGGTCAAGGAATGGCCACCACCCTACCATTCCCCGTATGCTTTCATGCGGCGCAGGCATGTGACAGTTGCCTCGTCTTGAGAACTTTGTGATCACCTCGATCTGAGAAAAAAATAGAATATTAACTTAGTAACATTTAATATATTATAATATAAATATTATATAATAATTCTATGAAAAAGTTTTGAATTCACATTTGTTTAAAAAAAATATTTAAAATATATAATTATTTAAATTTCTTTGTAATTTAAAATATTTTTTAATACATAATATTACTATTCTCAATTTGACTTCGAATATTTAGTAGGTATGTTTCAAATATTTCTTTTTTCCAAAAGCTCATGTAAAGTCAAACAAAACAAAATATATTTAATTAAAAAATAAATTAAATTTATTTAAATAATAATAATAATAAAATTAGTTTAAATTTAGTAAATATGTTAATATATTTAATTGAAAAATAAAGTAAATTAATTTAAGTAATATATAAAAATAAATTAATTTAATATTTAGTAAAACTTGTTATTAAACAAGAGCCATGTGGTGGCATGTCACTACATTTTTGTAAAGGTGAATTTTTTTGGGTATATTTATGTGCATAAAGCAACCATAAAATGCTCATTTCTTAGTCTTAAGAATTTAGAATTTATTATAATACAAATATTCGACATAATGTTTCTTTCATGATATCATACCTTATGTTAATATGATTTGTTAGTATCACAATGATATATAGGAATGTTTTGAGTTGCAAAGTTGTTGAATTAAAAAAAAAAAATCAATTATCACATAAGCATGTTAAAGAGTTTTCCAATTAAATTTGAGCAGTTGTCACTAATTCTTTGGAAACGTCTGCATGTACCTCGAGAAATAAAACTATTATGAAAGGAAAACATAGAACAATTTTTTTTTGTAAGCAAATATATTCACATTATGTTAACAAACAAGAAATTATATAGAATACAATCAAGGGTGCATTCTCTACCTCAAAAGGAGGAAACCAAAGATAAAGAGCGGAAGGACTGTACCCCGATTGGGAGAAACCAGAGCCTTTCAGTTTCATTTTTGGCATTACAAAATAACTATTGATAAAAATCATGCATTTGAGAATTGAGATAATGTGGTTGTTGCATGAAGTAACAAAATGATGCATAGTGTGCCAAAGAAAAGGAGCGTAGGTGAGCCACTGGGCTCTATGTGTGGTGTGCTGATGAGCCACATGTCTTTGTCTTGTTCGCCTTTGAGGTAGTGGAACAATGGTTACCTGCAGAGAAATCAAAATGTGGAGAGAGAGAGTCAACCTAAGAGTTTCCATGTCGCCGAGAGTTAAATTCTGTCGCACTGAAACTACATTGTAGCCATGTTGGAATCACATTGGACTTGGGTAGTGCCATGAGCCCGTATCCTGCTTGTACCCGTCAGGTTTTCCTCTAGGATGAAGCAAACCTAAGGGCTGGAGCGAGGAGGAGACATAGGTGCGTTGACCATTGAAGGAATGGGAGACTGGAGAGGATGGGGTTGAGACACAAGGGCACAAGGAAAGCGCGGGGAGGGGGATCTAACTGATAAAGAGTGGGATGGGTAAGGGGCTGGAGAAGGAGAGGAGGGGATGTTGGGAAAAAAATCCAGGCATAAGACTTTAGCAAGACGCTTAAGAGAGAAGACTCCATGGCTTTGGTGAGCAGAGAGCTCAATAATCTAGGAAAATGCTTTCTTTTTCTGTTAGGCATGTTACTTTATCTGGCATGCAAGGAGATTCCTAAGAGCCCAAAGTGTTGGGAAGCCCCGTCGCAATTCAGCTTCCTCCATAGCCAGGACTTATCTATGTATGTAGTCAGGAATTCCACTATTAAACATGGTGGCTATAGTAGCATCATCAATGTTGGTGGGAGGGTGCCCATGAGCTCTCCCTCTACTGGGGCACCTGCCTCTTCCTTCTGAGATCTTATTCTTTTTCCTACCCTTCTAGGTCCATTGTGGTATTTAGAAAGATGCTGGGGAATTTTCCTTTCATTCCATCATATATAGACTCTGATCCATACCTATTATAAAGACCTTAAAGTGCATCAATGTGGGTAGGAATGTAGGAAGGTTTTTCTTTTCATGAAGTGGGCAGGCAAGAGTTCCTTTAGTGGGGCAGACAGACTAAACATGGCAGGCATTAGCACTCCTATGTTTATGGAAGGAAGACGAAGCCTCAACTCCATTCATATAATTACCCATTCTTTGGGCTTGCTTATCTTATCTTATCTAGGTCTTCCCCTATCCCGATTCATGGTCACACAAAGAAAGGTTTTAGACATGATGCCAAAATTAGACTGAAGAGAATGTCGAAAGGATAATGCAATCCATTCAGGGGATTGTACATTGGGATGAGGAATTTAATGGCATGGCACTGGGACAGGGTATCATGTATTAGGTCAACTAGCTCGCAAGAGGGGGAGTAAATGACACACGGTGAGGATGATGAGCCAGATGGGAGCTGCAGGTCTAACACTTTGGAGTGAGAGCCTGTGATTATGGGGCCACCTGGATTCAGGGAAAAACATAGAATATTAAATGAAAATAATAAGATTATTGTAACACTATAATTGTGAACTAATAAGAATATATTTAATTAAAAAATCCTATATTTCAATGCCTTTGAAGCTAAACTGTAAATATAGTCAATAAACATGATTGAAACAAAGTGACATAATTCAAAAGTAGGCAATATTATTTCCATACATGCAGAATTTTTTAGAATAGGTGCAAACTTGCCCCAAAAATAGGTATGATATGATGTGTACTTTCGACAAAAAAGAAACAAGTAAACATTGGAACCTGTTAGACTCCTATACCAATAGGTGTCATATTTCATGATTGACTTGATGGGCTATGTAATATGTTCATACCTTTTTGTTGCAAAGGTTTTCCATATTATTCAAAAAATAAAAAAAATTTAAAAAATGTAAAGAGGGTATACCCTAAAAGAAAAATCAAAGGGTGAAAAGAATAAAAATGGCCAAAAAAGTAAAAGAAAATGAACCCCACCAAAAGAAAGGCTAGGGAAAGTGTGCAAGTCTAAATGCCACTACTTTTTGCTCTGATATAATAAACAAAATTGTGTGCAATTTGTATCCTATGCCACAATTTATGAACAGTCAAACAGTCTAAACTTGGCTAGTTCATCTTTCAATTTCATATTTTAGAAATAGAGAATAAAATCTGACCAAACTGTTTAATCTTGGCAGATAAGTAGATAGGTAGAGTAAATAAAAGGATCTCAATAGTTTAATCTGAACCCTTGGATGTAATAAGGCTAGAATTAGATATGTTTCCATATGTAAAAGAAAAGCGTGATAAGGGTTTGCCAATCTAAGTGCACCTTAATAAAGAAGAAAAAATGGTAGAGTAAAGTAGGTAGGGTAGGTAGATGTTGTTGTAGAATTACATGTGATGAATGATGGTTCTAAATGTGTTCAATTGTACTTTCATCACAAGTGCAAAGGTAGATACTACATTGGAAAAAATTCACAGCAAAGCAAAGTCAAGATTATTAACTTCCCCTTCATTTTTCCCTAAAGAATTCACTAATTTCCCTAGGAACTAAGGTATTTGAAGATTAAAGGGGCTCAAGGCATTTCCTTGACTTTTGGAGGGACCGGACCCTCGACCTAATAATTGGAAAAGCCTAAGTACTTAACATTCATTCACATCCAAAAAATCTTTTCCTAAGTAAAATCCCATTTTACTTAGGAAAATCATGCAATAGTTCATAAAAACCCTCAAAATCACTTTTTATTCTAAGTCTAAGTAATGAAGTTGTTATAATGTAATTTTCTTGTAAATCTTCACTTGCCTAGTTATATTAATGAATTTTGAGTTTACATTGTCCCTTGGTCATATTAACTCTAATTTATATATTAAACCCCTATAAAATCACATTTTCCTATTATATATAACTTATTTTATATAATATCCTAAAAAACCCATGTATTATTGTTTTAACCAAAGTATTTAATCCCCACTTGTTCAAATTAAAAACCCACTTTATACCTCCTTTGGTTAAAAAATAACTTTATATATATTCCCGCCCCCTACGGTAAATAAATCGCTTTGGTTTAATTATCATATAATAAAAATATATGAAAAACATTTAAACATATTTGATATGTGTTAAAACAAGAAAGCCCGAAGTTTGTTTAAACCTAACTTCAAAAGAAATAATCCCATTCCCTTTCATATTTTTTCCCTTGCCCAACGCCTAACTCGAGTTAAAATCCCGATGTATTTTCTATATCCCAAGTCTTAACTCTGGTTTAAAAAACTAATCCCGATCGTCTTCCGCCATATAAACGAAATTAATTAATCCATACGATTAATTAAAAACCTAACCTGCCAATCAAATCTAGCCCGATTAGTTTATTCAACTGTTAATTACGTTGGGCCCGCGCCATTAAAATCCCGTCATCTTCCTATCCCGTCAACTGTCCGATCGGCCACTCCAAGATCAACGACTATTATCAATTTCGCTGGCCATCCGCGTATGAAAGATAATGCGTGATGGGCCGATAGTTTTCCAAACAGTACAAAGCTACGTGTCAAACATTGAGTGGAATTGCTGCCCATTCACCCAAAACCACCTTCTACCAAAAGTTGTGCGATGAAAACCATAAATCGCCCATCTCCGTGACCCGTCTTCCGTACCTGTTGACGTCACCCGATAAATTAATAAAAAATCCGCCACCATTTGACTTTGCCAATAAAACAAAAACCCGCGTCTTTTTCATTATTTTGTACGCAGAAAACGACTTCACCCTCCATGCAAAGAATTTCAAAAGAATCGACTGTCAAGTGCCATTAACTGAATTTTGCTGAAGACCACTGCCAGACCAGTAATCCAGCGTTCACCCGCCGCAGCCTGTACCTGTTTAAACATAGTTCATCTCCTAAAAACATGTATTTACCCCATTTCTCATTTAAACTCTGTGAAATCCTGGCTTTCGTTTTAAATTCCGCACCAAAGACTGCTACAAAGTTTATTTGGATATTCTATTTTCCCATAATTTCAAATTGCGTCCCCAAAAACCTGTAATTTTGCTCAATTTTTCACCATAAGCCGAATTTCCATTTTTGAATCCACAAGAACCAAAAATGGAAGTTCCTGTGGCTTTAAACGTAGCACCTTTTAATACCCCTCACAAAGACTTGGATTATTTACCTTTGGCCGATATGGATTTTCAAGTTAAAGATCTGGGTCTCAGTGAGAATCCTCTTCGAATATTTTTCCGCTGCAGAGACAATTATTTGAGTGGTTCTGACATAATTGGACTTTGGGAATCCAATATGCCCATGTACCTTCTCCCAGCAGTCCGTATTTTTCCTGAAATCATCCATTTTTTCCATGCCAACTATGATCTTGACCAAAGAGCAGTCTTATCCCCAAGTCAAGATGTTCTCTTCCCAATAACTGCTAAGTCCATAAATGAGATGCTACAATTGCAACCTGGTCAAGCCCTCACTCCCCTGTCCATGGCTGAAATACTTGAGAAATCTACCAAATTGTCCCATGAAGAGTTAAACCGCCTTGGCCAGAATTTTATGCTACCACAACATCAGCCTAAAGGCCCTCCCCCTTATGGTCATACCTTTTTTTACTGATGAGGGCAAACTTATTTTAAACATGATATCTTCAATAATGGGCTTCAATACTAGTGAGTATGTTGACCATTTGACCCTAGTATTGTTGTCTATTTTTACCCCTGGACAGCCTCCTGCTGTTAAGTATGACTTTGCATCTTATATTGCTGACAAAATCCATGATCAGTTCATGATTTGGAAATGAGAGAGTATTCAAATATTCTTCTTTCATATATCATCTCATGATATATTATCAGTCTGAAAGTTTTTCTTTTCATCTTTAGAAACTTAATGCTAAAGGAAACTCTAGGTCAGTCATATTTTGGTCGGCCATTACTCACAATTCCCTTGATTCCCCTTATTCCTATAATGAGTTCATTGACCTATTTGTACACCCTGCAACTACCTTGTTGACAGGAGTATCCCCTCCTAGAGTTAGTAATGAAATCAAGAAAATCCTTCAGCTCTCAAAACAGTACAAGATAGGTGACTGGTACTTGTATCAGAATCATACTGAAATCAGAATTTATGGATGTGAATTGTGCCCTTTCAAATTGCCAAGATATGTCCCAATGAGACTCTTTGCGTTAGAGTACTTCAGGCAGATGAATAATTCAGATATAGTTCATTTCTGTAATGCAAAGAAAAAGGCTCAACTCAGGATAAAGAGCCAATTAGGTCCCTTTGTTTGTAATTCTAGGGAGGCTAGAAAAGAAGCCGAAAGGATTTTAGAGGACTATTTCAAACTACAAAAGAGTTTCTACTGGGTGCCCTATGATCCATATAGCTTTATCTGTGATAGAAGAATGAAAAATAAACTATCACCATACATTCATTTTAGGATGCCAGAAATAGAACAATATGCCAATACAGATGAATGGGTGGTAGGAACTTTGATAGAGCAAGATAGTGAGCAGGTCAATGTTGATAATGTAATGAAAGACCTTGAAAGGATACTTGACCTGGACTATTTTGGGCAGGTACAGACAACAGGACCTTCTTCAACAGGAACTTCACAACAACATTTGCATGAGATCAGTACAGTGGCAGTAGAATCAAAAGGAAAAGAAAAGGAACCAGACACACAAGTATTTGAAAAATTCACAATGAAAGAGAAACTAGAGACATCTAAAGAACAAAGTCAAGTACAAATCCCTCCAGTTCAGATCAATGAGCCAGAAATTGCCAATCTATAAACTCCTCTTAATGTGGAAAAAGGGAAAAAGAGAGAGGCTGAAACATCCACCCCTATTGGTGGATCTACAGAGCAGCATGGTACCAAAAGGAAGAGATTGAATCCTCTTCGAGAAATTGAATCAGTTCAAGAAATTTCTGACAGCCAGGAAAGAGAAGACAGTCAGCAAACAGGTGCAGGTAGTGGGGCATCCACTACTTTTCAAAGAAAGGAACTATAGAAACAAAAAGGCACAAATATATCTTCTTTCAAGCCTCCAGTAAAAGAGGCCTGGGACATCAAAAAGACATTTATCAATATCAAGGCCAGGAATGATCCATTGAGAATTCAAGTATATAATCAATATCTGAAAATGGCTCCAAAGAATCAAGAAATATTGATGTCAGCTTTTGACATCCAACAGGGCAAAATGTTAATGAGCCATTTCAAACCCAAGGTGCAGTAACCCCAAACAACTACTGATTATATTAAGACAAAATTTGAAGTCCTAGCAAAGGATATTCATCCTTTAGATCAAATTGAATTACATAAGAAAACCGGAGAAATGATCTATTCAAAACTGGCTGATAAAGCAATGGTAGCTCATAAATTGCAAGATTCTTTAGAGAACACAAATGCACAACTACAGATTGAAAGAGCCTCATCTCAGGCTAAAGAAAACAGAATTAAAACTTTGGAGGAAATAATAATTAGTTTGGGTCATAATCCCAAGGATGTCAAAGGCATAGAAGCATTAATAAAGAAAAAGGATGATGACATTGCAGCTTTGAGAAAACAGTTGAAATTTCCAGCCTCTAGACATCCACAAACTGAAGAAATAATAAAGAAAAACTCTGAAGAGGAAATGATGGAGTTGCTCTTGAAAATGAATGAGCAACTGACTGAAACAGAAAAAGAGCTGGAGCAAGCATTGAAAGACAAACAATCTGCTCTTCCAACATCTACAACAGAGGAAATTACAGGTACAGGTACATCTCCAACAGGTCGGCCAGCAGAGTCATCACAAGTAAATAATTCTAATTTAAATTCTGAAGAATTAGTAAAGCAAATGAATGACTTGAAACTGCAAGTAACAGAACTTCAACTTACAAAGTTACAGCTTACTAATTTAGAACATAAATATGATGTTTCAAAAACGACTGTTGCTGACAAAACAAGAGAAGTAAAAAATTTGGAAAAATTGGTTAAAGCTTTGGAAAAGGATCTCACATTGGAGAAAACTTTAAAAGAAATAAATGACATTCTTTGGGATAATATTATCCAGTCAATAAAAGATATCTGGTCTTCAATTCAGATAATATACGAGCAGAATGATTTGGTCAAAGTAGCTCTGGATGAAGTTGAAAATACACGAGAAGAATTAGGAAAAAGGCCTGAGGAAGCCAATCAGCTCATACAATTTCTAAACACCCAAACCAGACAACAACTTGCAGACCTGGGTATTCAGGACAGAACTGGAACAATCTCAGAGATAAAAATAGTTTTTACTAAAATAACTCTTATGCAAAATTTAGAACGAAGGTTCTTTGACATGCAAGGAGAAATCATTGCTTTCAGAGAAAGGTTTGATGTTTTATTGAATAAAGGGTTGCCCAGCCCTATGGTTTCAGAAGATAAAATAATGGACCTGGAAAGTTATGTTGAGAAATTGGACAAACATGCTCACAATCAAGCCAGTTCCTCAACCATTTCATCATAAGCAACATTACCTACAGGAAGGAATCTTCATGACAGATTAGAGAATTTGTTTTATCTTGAGCATGAAGTAAAACATTTGTTTCCAAATCAGCCTAATTTCTTCAGATATACTGAGGCTGATGAAACATTGAGGAAGCTTCAAAGGACCAGAATAACAGAAGATAAATGGTGGGAAGATCTGTTGGAACTTTTGTAAAATTTATCCTTATATGAAAATTTTCTTATTTACTATAGTATAAAGGATAAAGGGATAAACAAAGGTCAAAGAGTATCGGTTCAGTTAAATGTGTATCAGTAAGAACAAAGAGTATCAGTGAAGCAAGGAAGTTAGAACAAAATTACTGAAAAGGACAACAGGGAGCCAAAATATAGGTCCTGCCTCCAGCACATTCTCAAAAGGAGGAAACAACACAACATCAGTTGTTTTTTTGTCTTATCTACGAGACCATCTGTCTCTATTTTTATTGTAACTTATTCATGAGTCACCCTATATTACATCTCTTTTTGTTAAGAGATATTTTGTATGATTTTTTGTATAAATAAGCCCTCAATCGGATTATTGAGGGTGGATTCTTATACTTTGATGTAACATTGAATATTTTGGAATAAAGAGCTTTGGAGAAATTTTTCGTGGCAAAACTGGACAAGGAATTGAGGCAGAAGACTTTTCTCAGGATTCATGTGTCAAATGAAGGATCAATAAGTCATCTCTATCCCATGTTTTGAAGTTTTATATTTGTTTATAATACCATCTGTGTACCATTATCTTGATATTTAACGAAAATGATTAAATCAGAAAGTACTTGGGTGTAATATGATTTCAGTCGTTATTATTCTAAATGTTTTCCTCTAAACTGGTTTAAACATCGAATTCTCAATTGCTCTTGTTTGTCTAGTTCATACATCTTTGGTTATTTAGTAAAGAATACTTAACTGCTCTTTATTGATAATCAATCTATTTCTCTTCTCTTGAATGTGTTGAAAGATTCTTCATTGCCTTTCATCCGTTTGAATTCCGTTCCATTCATTTTAGATCTATAATTGTTTCTAGTTTGATTATCTTGCCTTGATAAACCATCTTTTGTTAAAAAACTTAAGCCAGTGCAGCCAATCCTTTGACTCCATTAGCCCAATGGACTGAAACTACTTGATTTTAATCTCAGCTAAAGAATTCCATCAACCCAAACAAAATCAAAACCCTTGGACTTTATAACTAGCCTAACATTTTCATAAACAAAGCTAAATTTTATAGAGAGAGCCCTCTCTGGGTACAGATTGGCTAGATTCTGTACCTGAAGGTTGGTTTGTGGTTACCTCGGGCCCCTTTCCTCTTCCAACAACTTCAAGGAAAATCTGAGTGATAACAGAACCTTTTCATAATAAAGTTTATTTCTTGATAACATAAATTTATAGAAAAACATCAACTTCACAAATCATCCTCCTTTCTAGAAAGATCCAAAGGTTCAAATTTGTAACATAATTCTAATAAAATATTTTTCAAGAACAAGTTGACGTAAAGCTAAGCAGATTCCTCAAACTTGTTTTTATGGCAATGAGGATCAAGCCACTGTACAAGAGAGTGACCTCTTTATTCCATTGGAGTTTTTTAACTACCAATCATGTATCACAAAGCTTCTATCTTATTTTCATGCCCTTTTGAACTAGTGTTTTCATCTGCTTCCTTCAATTTTTGCATAAATCGTTGTTTTCTTCTAGCTCTATTAAGCTCTTGTTGTTTTACTAGTGAATTTGGAGCTCCACTTCACTGCCCCAAAAGGACTAAGAACTTGGTAAATATGTAACTGGAACACAAAATATTGTTAGAATATCACGAACAATTCAAATTAAGCCTTTGCAAGGCCAAGTGTATCACCATAGTCCAAGAAAATTCTATTTGATTTCATTTTAAGCTCAAAACAAGTGAATGAAAGAATTTATATTTGTATTAAATTCAAACTAGATGAATTCCTGCCTACTGAACTTATGACATGGGTGAAAAACTTTGTACAAACAAAAAACCAATGAAACTTTAACATAGACACAAAAAGAACCAATCTATTGCCTTCATGATTGAATTTAAGGAAATATAATAGTTCTTGGTTCTAATGTCGCTAGTTGAGGAGAATATTTTGAGTCCTTTGTCTCTGCTGTGTAAGAATATGTTGAGCCCTCTATTTCTGCTATGTTTTTTTTTCAAGAGTAACAAGTTTCTAGATTTTGAGGCAGTGGATCTCAAACTCATCAATATCTATAAACACTGGAAACCATTACCAATGTAACAACAGTTAATGCACATAAATTCAACATCTCTGCTAAGATGTATGTCATTGATAATTTACTATTCACAAATGTTATGCAAGACAGGGACTCTTTGGATGCATGCATAGAGCAAATTTCTCCTATTATGGTTCTTGTTGATATTAAACTAGTTTTACTAAGAGAAATAGAAAGCATTGTGTATGTATTTACCTGGAAAGTGGACCAATGTAATAAACAAGACCACCTACAGGAATTGAATGACCCACTATTGAGTATTAAGACTCCTTTCAATTGTGCAATATATTAGCAGGAAATTTCCAACTATACTCTGCGTAAAGTAGTTGCAAAACAATAATATGCTACTAAAAAACATTGGAAGTATGTTACAACTGGAAAAAACAAAGCTGTTGGATGCAAGATGATAAAATTTGGTAGATTTTGCAATTGCAGAAGAGAAAAATCAAACTATGAAGATGTATATAGAAGGGAAACTAGACCACCATTGGAATTATTGAAATAGCACGAACTACAATTCTTTGGAAAGAGAGAAAAAAATAAAGTCCAAGCAACACCTAGGATAGATGAAGGTACATATGATATATTAGTAACGAATAAAAACAAAATGGCACACCCCAATCCATATCCTTTCACCTACAGGAATTGACTGACCACTTGTTGAGTACTGAGACTCTTTGCAATTGTGCAATATATTAGCCGAGAAGTTTCAACTATATAAATGTAGCTTCAAAAAATAAAATACACTTGAGAGTTTCGCTATGCAAATTAAACTAGAAATGAAGCTATTTTTTTCCATATTCCAAATAAATGCATTTGCAGATTTGCCAAATAAAAGACTAAGGGAAATTATAGCTCGGAAACCAAATACAAATTTGAAATTTTTTTTAACTCCAGAATAATTTCCATGTTTGAAGTATAGAATTACTTGATGGATTATGAACCCTGTTGTCCTCATGCGTTATTTAAACTCACAAGAAAAACAACACAAAAGCCTTGGAAGCATGTCACTACTGGAAAAAATAAAATTGTGGGATGCATGTTGGTAATAGTTGGTAGATCATGCAATTACATGAGATGAAAATCAAACTATGCAAGTTATATATAATCCAAACTAGACAGCCAATCGACTTATGGAAATACTGCGAGCTATAGCTCTTTTGAAAGAGAGAAAAAAAAATACAAGCAACACCTAAGATATATAAAGGTACATATAATATAATAATAACAATGAACAACGAAATTGTGCACCCCAATCCATAGGCTTTCTGGATTAACTCATTCAAACATATCAAAATTATACAAACCAAAGAAGAATTGTCCAATAATAAGGGTGGCATTTCCATCTCCAAGGATTGTGATGTGACCATACATTTGAGACAACACATATGTAACCGCCTCACCTATTGTGATGAGAAGTCCAATTGATTTTTGAGCATCATTGCTATAGAAAAATCATGAGATATGAATACAAGGAAACACATATTTTGTATTTGATCACATCAATTTATGAGGTCATAAGAGGAAACAAGATTGGGTGGAATGTGATGTGATAAAAAAGGCTTAGAATGTTCAATAATCTAGATCCAAATCTAAAAAAATGGATCAAGGTTTCCAAACTAATTCACAAATAATTCACATTTTCTATTTGTATTATGTTTCCTTGATCATCATAGGTCCCATTTGCAAAATTATTTCTTTCATTCACCAACGAACAAAGCCCACATGTATCCTTATTCCATTGTTTTTAAAGCCCCATCTATAAGGAAAAGTGTGTCCATGGGTTGCTACAACACATGAACAATGCACCACAAAGTGATCAAAAGTATGAATCTTAATGAATGTAGTAAAAGGCATGTTATTTTAGTACTTGGGCTCATCCTATGTGATGAAGGGTAATTTCTGGATTACATTTTTATTTCTCCAATGTATTTTTGGTTGGGGTTATATTGTTTCACCAGTGTTTTTTCAATTGGGGGCTCTGTGAGGCAAGAGGGTTGTTGCTTGGTTCTAGGGATTGAATGCCATTTTATAGTTGTGTGTTTTATCTCATAGATGACCTATCATTTAATTTTGTCTTGGTTGTGTGTCCGGTCTTGTAGAGGGCTTGTTATTATTTGAGTACTTGGGCTCGACCTCTGTGGCGAGCAATAATTTCTGGGTTATTTTAATGGAGCTCATATAAAATGTGTCCAATGTCACAAAGGGTCTATTATTTCAGTACTTGGGCTCAAACTTTGTGGCGCAGGTTCTTTAATAGTAAAATCATGAGAAATAATAATTAACAAAAAATTATGGAACAGAAATAACATTTAATAACGACCAAGTAATCATGTAGTATCCAAAAACCTCTACTGTAACCAAATTAATGATTGTGGTATCATGCTAAAAGAGACATGCAATATGAAAAAATAACATGGACATTTGGTATCTAAAATCTCACAATGGATTGGGGTTTCCAAATGAACTCACAAATAATTTAGATTATCTATATGCCTTACGTTTCCTTCATGATCATAGGCCCCATTTTCAAAAACATTTCCTCCACTTTGCCGGTGAAAAGAGGCCCCATGTATCCTTAATTCATTATTTTTGAAGCCTTTTGTAGTAGGAAAAGGACGTCCATGAGTCACTACAACACACGAACAATGCAACATATACTTCACAAGTAACACAATCTGATAAAATGTGTCAAGCATAACAAATGTTTATTTACGTTGAGTGCCTCTAATGTCATCTGTGTTTTTTTTTTCTTTTTTCTTTTTTTCATGTGAACAAATGCTTGACGTCCACTAATTATATTACGACATGTTTAATTGTAAAATTATGAGAAATGAAAATTAAAAAAAATTATGGAACATAAATGAAATTTAAACATTTAATAACATCCACCTAAGCACGTAGTATCCAAAAACCACTATTATAACCAAACTAATGATTGTAGCATCATGCTAAAAGAGATGCAAATTCAACTAAGAACATTGAGATTTGGTAACTAAAATATCACAAAGCAATGAAACAAAAGCATAATTTACTCAGATCAATATTCTTGTTTGAGAAACAAAAATTCATAGCAGTAGAATGCATGTATAATCAAGATGGAAATCATTTACAGAGATTCTCACGGTACATTAATACAAAATGCAAAGATGTGTATTTCAACTACACTTGATATTAACTATTTTTTAGAAAGAGAAAGTACTTGAACTGAAGTTTGGACTAAAGTTGTTCTTTCAAATTTAACAAAAGAAAAACATAATGTTTTCTTGCTTCTAGGACTTGAATTCCAGTCTATGAGGGTGGGTGTAGGGAGAATACAAGAAGTTGTTATATTCCTCCATAGTTGTGTGTCTGGTCTCACAGATGACCTATCATTTCTATGGATATTGTATAAACTGTAAATAATTTGGTCCTGGTTTGGTCTCACATATGGCTTATTATTTCAGCACTTGGGTTCAGTTTCCGTGGAGTAGAGTAATTTCTGGGCTACATTATTCAAGACTTGCAAGATAGTTTGGGTCCTACTTTGGCTCCTTTTCTCTTCCCGAAAATTGAAATTTCGCTAAAACCTCTAAAATTTCCCGGTGCGTGGTAGTCTTTGGTTTCTAGATAGTCTGGGCCTCACCAATGTTTTTTTGGTTGGGGTTTTTCTTGGTTCTAAGACTTTAATTTTAGAATGGTGTTAAATTTGGGTTGTAGTAGGACATGCTTTGAAAGTAAAGTGATGAAAAATAACAATTAACAAAAATTATGGAACATAAATAACATTTACTTACAACCAGCTAATAGTGTAGTATCCAAAAACCTCTACTATGGCTAATTCAATGATTTTCGTATCATGCTAAAGGAGATATGCAAAATGATCAAAGAACATTCAGAGTTGGTAACTAAAATATCATAGGATAGTGAAAACAAATGCATAATTTATTAGATCAATTTATTTTGAGAAACAAAATGTGAATGCATAGCAGCAAAATACATGTACAATCAAGAGGGAGATAGTTTCTGGAGATTATAAAGTACATCAATACAAAATGAAACGATGTGCATTTCGACTACACTTGATATTAATTGTTTTTAGAGAGAGAAAATATTTGAAGTGCAAATTTTACTGAAGTTGTTCTTTCAAATTTAACAAAAATAAAATATAATGCTCCATATTGTAAACAAGGTCAATTAATTTGAGATGTCAAAACCACAATAACTAATACAAATGTCTCCTAAAGAAAAAACTAGGCATGTGTCCAAATCTTGCCCCTAACTTGAATCCCTTTGGCTTAAGTGCCCCAAAGTTTGAATTCTTCTTCAACCCGGCAGTGGTAACATTTATAGGCAAGTGATTGACATAAATAGCGTACACAATTCTTACATGTAATAATTTTTAGTTGTTTAGCAATAAATAAAGTACAAAGGAAACAATTGAAGTAAAGGATGCCTAAAATACAAAAAAAAACTAACAAAATTTTCGTCCAGTATACATAAATTTTCATGTTTTGTTGAAGATTAAATACAAAATAGAGACATGAATAAAGTAAACTTTCCTGTGACACATTCGATTCACTTGATAATTTTTTTGTTGAAAATGTTTCTTGCAAGATTAGCACTAAGGAGAAAAATTTAATTCACCAAGTTGGAAACATCAGAAATTTGAACAACATATAAAATATCGAGAAGGGAGATATTAGAAAAAAATGGTAAACAACTTAGAATATGAAAACATATATCATTTGAAAGTAGAAGTTGAGAATTTATCTCTTGAAACCATAGCTTGTCTTGAATTTGAGTTTGAATGCTTTCAAATGAACATATTTTCTAAGGTTTTCTTCTCTAGATAAGCAACAACTATGGATTTATCATTATCCATATACTCAACCTCTGAACTTTTTGTACAATCACTAGGTGAAACGCTTTCATCCATACACTCTAATTCTCCATCTACTCCGCAACTGGCGAGATATAATGATACAAGAGTATTTCCAGTTTCATTATTCCTCAATGAACTGTGATTCATGGAGACTTGTAATATGGCTTGTTTAGCAACATAAGCATGCCCAAAATTCAGCGGCCAACCATTAGCATTTTTGGAGTTCAAAGTTGTTTTCCTCACCTTTGAAGATATGGTTTCAACAAGACCCTTCATAGAAAAATAAATTAGCTAACTTGTTACATCTTGTCTGTCTTTTAAGTCAACGAAAATATGTTTTTGGTCATTTTATTTCAAAATTGAGATAGTCAAAGGAACATTTGGAAACATGTTCAAAGCTAGATTTCATCGCTAACAAAAGGAACATGATTCTTAAATTCCCAACTACTCGTTAGTTTCTAGAATTTAAAAATCTAAATTAATCACTTTGCTTTATGTCATATTTTCCTAAATTCGAACTCTCCACAATCATAAATAGTTCAAACCAATCAACTGTAAACGTCTTGCAAAATGAACCAAAATTTTCAAACACATATACTACTGAGCCATCTAACGAAAATATTCGAAATACTGCGCAAAATATTTCCTTTTATAATGATTTAACTCAAATATCTATAGGCTCAAATAACTCAAAAATGAATTAAACCCTAATGCATTTGGAAAATTAACCAATTAGCTAATGCTCAATTTGTACTAGTTAATCAAATTATCACACGACTAGCATAACAAAAATGCACACATGGTCAGACAACCTCAAAGTCAATTTATCACCACAAGAAATTGAAGTAAAGGTTCCTGATTAGTTGAGCACACTATATACATCTCAATTATCACGCAAAATTCTTGCATAAGTTATTTGTATTTGAGCCCAGTGTCCACCTACGCCGATAGCTATTGATAAAAAAATATGTCAACACTCAAATTTATTTTCTCATCATCAGTTTAGATAGAAGCCCATGCAATCAAGCAGAGAAGAGGTACTAAAAACAGAGAAATCTAGCCCATTCGTAACTTCATATAGCTCAGAGAAGACTATGACTTGCATTACTAACTAGTTATAAAATTTCAAGGAACCAAAAAAAACAAAAATAAAAATTGTCACTGAATAACACAAGTTGCAATTTTATATATCAACAATGCCACATTGTGTTCTTCCACAATTGACTAAAAAAACTATTTCGAAAAAAAAATCCTATCAATAAAGGAGTACAACTCGAACAATGCCAAACCAATTGGGAAATAAATTTTCAAGAACATCGGGTATGTGGTGATTAAAAAAAAACACATACACTTATCTTGATTGTTCTTTAGAAGCTTTTCTGAATGAAAAAGTGCACTTCAGTAAGCATATCAAGAAATTCATATTCATCTAGTTCTCCTTTTGCCTCTTTTTTATTCTGTCTTTCTTTTTCTTAAAACAATTTCACAATTCATAGTAAATGCAAACTGAAGCAAGGATTGCAAGGAAAGCAGAAAATGGACATACATTTAATATGTCATAATAAGTTTCTTGGAGTTACATTATGTTATTGTGCATCTAATATCCTGTAATATGATTAAAAAAATGATCACATTCCCAAAAGAGAATTTTGTATCTATTTGAACTCCCATATTGCATATTGTCCATTTGGATATTTGTTTTCATCTGCAGAAGGAAACATGGTTGATACAAAAGTTTTTAAAGAAGCATGAACAAGTATTGGCCAACGAAAAATAGTCTTTGATAGTAGGCATGTAGGAAATTATTAGAAATGAAATGAAAATGATGTTCTTGTATAATTCAATTCCACGTCTTGCAAGAAAAGCAAAGATATGCATTAGGGATTCTCCATAAATTTGTAAATTATGAGGTAGAGAAAAAAATATAAGAGCAACAATGCAAACATGAAAAATATGTTAACTATCAAAATATATGAACTTGATGGACACAAAAGTTAGCTTTTTGTTGACAAGAGTTATTTTATCTCAATAATTATGTTGTTAATTGTTAAAGTAAAAATACCTCGAATACAAAGTTTTCATAGATTGAAAAATGTAGATGATATGGTATGCATGTATTTCTAAAAAATTGTCTGAGCAATAACTGGGCAACGCTTTTTTAACTGTGGGCTTTGTAACATGCAATCAATTTTGCAGTCATTTGTTTCTAGTGTGCATTCAAAATTGTGCTTATAAATAAATATTGTGATATATTTAAAGGGTCTGCATTTAGCTCGGTTTTCTTGAGCAAGTTGTTTGCATTTGTTGCATATTAATTTGAAGGGAGGAGAGAAAACATTTTTTCTTTTAGGACACCTTGAATATTCTATGTGAAATAAATTTGATTGTTAGCTTACAATATGCTTGGTGAAAAAATCCAAAATTTTGTACATTGCAGGTAAATTATTGTTAATAGAACAAAGAAATATATTGGAAAGTCATATGTGTTCTTGATTTGACAAAGGATAATAGATGTGATTTTTCAAACTCATCATTCAAATGATCAACAAAAGTTGTTGATTCAGAGCGCAACTGTGGTATGCCTTTTACATTGTTTCTGAAAATATTTTTGAACAAGTAGAGTGGAGTGGTATTTATTACCAATTCATGTTTTATTTGAAAAATTGTTCTATGTGATTGTCATGCAACTGTAGCTGTTGTAGATCAGAGCACAAATTCTATTAGGAAATCTATACAGGAGATGTTGATATAAATGCTAGCTTCACTTTGATAGAAAACAAAAATGTAAGAACAGAAGTGAAATGGAAACTATTTGGCTTTTGGAAAAAAATTGCAAGCTTGGTTATTGTAGGAACAAACTCACAATTTCATTGTCATCTGTTGCCTCACCATCCTTTCTGTTGAGGTCAAGTTGTCTGTTATTTTGTTGACACCATATGACTATTTCTGCTATTGACCCAACCAAATATGTTTCATTTGAAACAACAAGATCATGTATTGTTGTGTCTAGAGCCTGTTATCACTTATAAGTTTGTGAAAAATTACTTGACATGGTTATTCAAGTTCATTATCAAAGGTGTGAAGTTGGTATAGGAAATTTTCATTTTTTCATATTTAACCTATCTTAAGGTTCAAGACCACCTTCATTTCATCTCAATTCACTACCATTCAGGTCATGTCATGTCATATCAATCATCATTTGCTGTCATATTTCATTTCCCAAGTGCTTAAATTTGAAAAAGATAACTTTAGCCAATTATTCCTCTTTTCGTAGCATTTTACATTGTAAAATAACAATTTTCGCTACGAAACTGCCTAATAGTTTCGTAGCAAAATTGTCACAAAATGAACTAGCCACGCTACAGAAAATTTTTTTTCTATATATCTTGTCAAATCCGATGCAAGGTGTCAGTTCATGATTAGAGGAGATATAGTGTATGTCATTCGATTCAGTTAGGGTTATTTCAAAGGTACAAGGTCATGCCTAAGGTCATCATTACCTTTTTTAGCATGCATGAGTCATGATTAGGGCATGAGTTGTCATCGAAACCATAAAACATTACGCAATTGAGTATTTTTGTCATTCTCTGCTTTATCCTTGCATGTTATTGAGTTTCTGGAGAGCTGCTTCACCGAGCCAAGCTGGTTGATGACATTTTCAAAAGTTGCAGGTGTCACTAATCAAGCGAGGCTGAGAAGATATAAATTCACTATGGCTGCAAGAAAGAAGATTAACAAAGGTGGTCACTGCCACATATATGAACCAATGGACATGAATTTGTTAAATGAAGACACAACTGCCTTGGAGGTATTTATAAGAACAGGTTGTTTGCAATTCTACCAAAGGTTGCAAGGTTGCCATCTACAGGTTTCCAAGGAGTTTGCTAATAGTTTTACTGGGATGAATTCAAAGGTGGGAATGCTAAACCTCATAGTAACACCAGACATCATTTCAGTAGTAACTAGAATCCCTAGGGGAGGGGAACAATGGTTCAAAGGCATCGATTTCACCATGCAGGACTGCAAAGAATTCATCAAGCCAGAGCATAGTAAAATTGATCTCACAAATGCTATCCCAAGGAGCTACATGAAAGGCAATTTCTCAATTTTTCTTCTAATCATTGAGAAGTACTTCAACTGTAAATGGAGGTTTCACATGGTATATTCCTAGCACCTTAGGCTTGTACTGCATTTTGTGGGTAAGTTGTCTCTTGAATTTCCCTTTTACTTATACAGAAGTCTAACTAAAATGTCAGATAAGGTCCAAGTTAAAAAATAATGAAATGAAAGCTCTCTCTTCACCATGGTTTGATTAAGTTGTTGGTGTTAGAAGAGTTGAAGAGATTAGGTAGAGATTGGAAATCCTTTATGTTCATGAGTGGTTTTGAGGTAGATGTTGTTACTCCTAAAAGAGTCCCCAAACCTAGATATATTTCATCACTAACAGTGGAAAAGCAGTTAGAACCAGTGAGCATGGAGACAAAACCTTTACAGAAGGTTAACACACCCAAGGCTGCACCTGCAAAACAAAAGCCAATAGTTAGAAAACATGGAAGAAAGAGAGTTACCAGGAGTCAAATAGTGGTTAAGCGTAACTTAGAGGACATCTTTCATGCCATTTATATTGAAGAAAATCCCATTTTCCAAGCTGAAGACATAGATGAGGGATGAAGGAAGCTTAAGAAAGGAAAAATAGCTAAAAAATTGGAGTTTTCAGGTGATGATGCTGGATTTATGTTTCAACCTAGAAAACAAATGACTAGGCATGCTCGAAAGGTCATGGAAAGAAGCAAAGAGATTCAGAAGGTTAGTGAAACTACTCAACCACCACCAAACATCATAGACCTCTCCTCACCTGCAAAACAAGAATTAGCCATCAAACAAAATAAGGGTACAGAAAAAATCAATGAAAAGTCAGAAGTTGAAGCCCTTAAGGAACAATTGAAATATGCAAGTGAAGAGATATCAGTCTTGTGGAAAGAGGAAAAGAAGCATAGAGCTGAAAGAGTGCAGTTTGAAAAAATGAGGAAGATATGGGAAGATCAAGTCATAAGTGTCTCAAAGACCTTAGACAACACATAAAAACTGATAAAGTGGACTCAGCCACTAAGAAGAGAGGTAAAGCACATCAAAAAGGTAAACCTGCACTTGCAATCCAAGAATAGGACATTGAAGGACCAAGTCAAAGACCTTCAAGAATAATTGGACCTGATTCATGAAGAGCTGGAAAAGAAAGGTTTGAAGATGACCGTGGTTGAGGAGCCCATTGCTCAACTGATCATGAATGAGGAGGAAACACCACAGGAGCCATAAGTTGAGATTTAATATGCTTTAGAGGTTTCATTACATGCATAAAATCAAGATTTTTTAGTTGGAGGTCAGTTTGTGAAGACAGTTTTGAAATAGCAAATTTCTGTGTTTTTACACAATTTCGTACCATTCCCTAGGCTTAAAGCCAAGAAAATGCTACGAAAAAACCCGTAGCATCTTTTTTTCTTCTAAAGTCACTTTTTTGCAGTTTTCAAGGAGGGATATTCATGTTGGTGACGTGTCATGACTTGATTGACATCATAAAACAACAAAAGAGTGGAGTTATTGGGTGCAGAAGTCACCTTTTCAATGATACCAAAACTCGCTAGGAAACTGTCCTGTTTTTGTAGCGAGCAATTGTTAAAGGTTTTGTAGCATCTTAATGACAGTTTTGAACAACTGGACTCCTCCAACATGTCAAGGGAATTTATCGTAAAACACTTATGACTCGAAGGGAGTGCTATGAAGACAGGTCATCAGCCAAAGTAGATTTGAAGATAAGGGTCATGCATTCCTAAAAAGTAGGGTTATGCTCCACAAGTTGAGGAGGGTTTTAAATATGTAAAGTGGTAATAAACTCTGTCATGTGTCTTTCGAGCATGTGATACTTATTTTTAAAAAATCATGTAACCGTTTCATAGATAAGGTAGAGTTATGTAATAAATAGGAGTTAGGGTCCTATTAGGAGATGTTTTCTTTAAGGTGTAGCTGTCAGTTTTATGTTAGAAGTCATATATTTTAGTTATGTGATGTGTCATAGGAGAATTCGATGGTCTAGCCACTAGGCAGATCATCCTTGTTGTAAATAAATGTATATTTAAAGACAAAGCATCGAAGAACCATGGGTTGGAGATTTTTGCACCAAACTATTGCTTTTATGTATTTGACTTATATCAGTAATACAGAGTGAATTTCTTCTTGAGAGACCTGAGATTCTCATGAGGTTTTTAATGTCTTATCGATCTATATCTTTATGTTTTACCACTTGCAGTAGATTTCATCTCTATTACTCATAATTCATAATTTTATGCTCTAACTTCCTTTAGTGATGAAATGACTGTGTTATCCTATGTTTTATGTGTGAGTTGCCTCTGTTAAATACCTCTATTTGCCTTAGCTTCCATGTCAAGAAACTTTTCCACTGAAAATACTGATTGTTGACTCCATAAGCCCAATGGTAGCAGACCTGCATTCTTTTCAACTTGCAAACATAAAAAACAAGTTACATTTCCCATAGAGTTAGCCTTACAATACTATCATTATTCAATATCATAAAACCCCCGTGAGAGAGCCCTATCAAACTGAAGAGGCTAAGCTTCAGTTAGAATTGGTTTGAAACAGTTACACTAAGTTGTTTGACAAGCAACCAATCAAGTACAATTTTGTGAGAACATTTTAGTGCGTCTGCTGGGAACCTGAAGATATACTTTTCCTGAAATTTTGAAGATGAACTCTTGAAGGTAGCATGAGCTCAAAATTTGTTCGAGGCTGCAACTACCTTGGTGACTCCATTCACAATTCTCATGTTCAAAGGTGGCTTTAGAAAGGAGATATACGAGGAGTAATCCTGACCCAAATCCACCTATAATTGTGGATAATCCAAACATAATTTCCAGAGGAATTCAAGGCAGTTTTACACAATCAGGTACTCCATTACACACAAAAGCCTTGTCCTTTGAAGTTTTAAGAAGTCCTGAATATAAAAATTTTGTTGATAAAATTCAGGAAGTCTTGTTTAGGTCTGAAAATGAAAAAGAATTGACTAAGATTTTTTTAGACCTACAAAGAAGAGGTATTCATACCTCATCCTTAGTGACCCAAAAAGATAAAGAAGAGTTCCGTGGGGCAGTCACATCAAAGTTATTGTTATAGAGGGAATCTTTAGACAAGTTGAAGGAACTAGACCCATTTGAAATCTTGCTAAGAACTAAAACTGGTTTTCCTTTACTTGATTGGAGTTCAATTGTAACTGGATTACAAAGACCAACCAACCCACCTCCTAACAGTGCCTCTTCTTCTACTATTGATGTCCCTAAAAATACCATAGTCCCTGTCATGATGGATGGAAATGTTCCACCTCCACTTGCTAGGTATGCCCCTCTTGTTCTTCCAGATGTCCTTAATGCCCTTCCAAGAAAATATTCTGCCATAATAAATACTTGGGGAAGTGATGAAGATATTACAACTGAAGAGCATGTAGACCAATTTAATGACTTCAGAGATAGGGAGGAGGTTGACCATGAAGATGTCAAAATGAGGCTTTTTGCTTAGAGTTTCACTAGTGAGGTCAAAAAGTGGTTTAAAGCCCTTACTCTAGGAAGCCTACATAATTGAATGAGTTTGAAGATAACTTCTTGAGAAAGTGGGGAAATAGAACTAACCCTGTGCAAGCCCTCGCTAAGTACAATAGTTTGAAAAGAGCTATTGATGAAACTGTCCAAAGTTTCTCCAAGAGATTTAACAAAGTTTATGACTCCATCCCTGCCCATCTTAAGCCTCCACCAGGAGCAGCTCAACTGAGATATTCTGAGGCTTTTGAATATGAATTTTCTATCCTGCTAAGAGAAAGAGAATCCCATTCACTAGCAGGATTGAAAAATGATGTTGTGAAGGTGGAAGTCAATAAGATAACAGCTAAAAAGTTCAAGATGGGAAAGACAAAATTGAAAGAAGAAGATAAGCCTTCCACCTCAGATGAAAAATTTGACTCCATGATGAAAACAATGGAGAAAATGATGGATAGGATTGCCCTTTGGAATGCTTCTACATCTCCTACACAACGTGAACCAAAATTTAGAAATACTCAGTTCAGAAGACCCCAAAACTAACAAAGACCAAGGAAAAACAGAAATCAACCTGACCCTCAAGTAAGGCCTCCTTTTTAGGAAAATTTAGTTGATGAAGAAGATCAACTTGAAATACCAGAAGACTCCATTCATTGCCTAGATGAAAACATGTCTGGAATGTTTTTGACTAAGGAAGAACATGATGAGTCTAACCATGATGTAATAAGAGTGAGGAACCATCTGATTACCTCAAAGGTTATCAACATGAAATATTTGAGATGTAGAAACAATACAACCTTAGAAACAGAAATGTTCCAATTACTACATATAAAACACAGCACAAGAAAGATGCCCCTAAAGAAGTTGAGTTTAGAAAAGATCCACCACCTCCTCCCCCTATCAAAGAAACTAAAAAATTACATTTGTTTTTATTTTGGAGAATTAGATTTCCAAAATCAAGATCCCAGTCCCTTTTGGAGAAATTCTTAAGGTGAATGAATACAGAAGTAAAATTGTAAAAAAGTTGAATTCCCAACCAAGGACTGCTGACATCCTTAATGTACAAGAAGACCATCCAACCATCTACTTGGGACCAAGATTGGCAGATGAGCAGAATGAAGAGGTACCCCTCTTAGTATCCATGACATGACATTACACAATGCCATGTTGGATTCAAGGGCCTCTCATAACCTCATGCCTAAATTGATCATGCAAAGGATGGGATTAGAAATCACTAGGCCATATAAGGATTTGTTTTCTTTTGATTCAAAAAGAGTTCAATGCATTGGATTGATAAAAGATGTTTTTGTTGGTCTTACACAAGTCACTGATAAGACAATGGTAATGGACATTGTGGTAGTAGACATTCCACCCAAATTTGGCACGCTGCTATCTAAATCATGGGCAACAAAGATCAAAGGCACCATGTAGATGGACCTAACTTATGCTACCATTCCTGTTTTTGGTGAGCAAAGAAGATTATACAAAGAGACAAGGATGTATTATATGGTAAGTAGTAAAGACAAACCTTAGAATTTTCCAATCTATGCTATTGAAACTAAATTAGGATCAACTATTCTTTTCAATGAACTAACTGATGAAGTAGAAGGTGAAAGGAAAGCAGAAATTCAGGAGGTTGAAAATCAGCAAGCAAAAAATCAACAAATCATTGAAGAAAAGGTAGAAGGTTGGTGGTTGTTACACTTTGATTGATTAGCAGGAAGAGAGGGGGATGGAGCAGGAATTTGGATCACAACTCCAGAGGATGAAAGTAAGTTCTATTCTTTCAAACTAAACTTTGATTGCAAAAATAATATGACTGAGTATGAATCTCTATTTTTGGGTTTAGAAATTTTGAAAAGATTGGGTGCCCAAAATATTTCAGTTTGTGGAGATTCTGAATTAGTTATTAAACAAGTTGAGGGTGTATATCAAACCAAGGATGTGAGACAGAAATTTGATCATGGAGATGTTAGAAAAATTTCAAGAATACTCATTTATTGTGAAGACTAGGGATAAAAACTCAGTAGCTGAATCCCTAGCTGTTTCTGAAAGTCTGTTTGTTATCCCTGCACATTCCACTGAAAGATATGAGGTTGAAGTTCGTCATAGGCCTACTATCCCTGAAAACATAATTCACTGGCAAGTTTTTGAGGATGACTAGTGTTGGTCCGTGAATACGACCACTTTTTAACACTTATTTCATCCATTTTTACTCTTGTTTATCATGTCATTTATTATAATTTATCATATAAATCCATTTTATAATGATTTATGTTCTTATGGATGAATATTATTTCTTCTCCTTTATTTTTAATAAATTGATGATTATTATGTATAATTCTATCAATGATGGTTTATTAATATATTTTGTAATATCACTCACCATTTTAGCCTCCAAGATATTTTCCAGATTGTAGATTTGATTTCCAAATCATCATGAAATATTCCAACTCAGAAATTCGCTGGAATAAGAAGTGACAGTTTTGCGGTTAAGATTCTGGGAAAATGAATAAGAATCTGGAAAATCTGGAACATGGGTTTTGTCCAAAATGGGCCCAATTAATTTTATGAAAGAATTTTTTGCCCAAATTCGGCCTGTATTGAGAGAAACGCAGGGTTCTTTGAGCACGATTTTCTCAGATTTACTGTTGCGGCCGTCCTCCAAATCTCAGCTACAAAGCCAAATTCGAATTGCTCTTGTTGAAAGATGGATGGAAATATATTTGCTTGTTGATCAATTGGTTGGGAACAATCCAATTTTGTTATGAGAGATCCTATTTACTATTTAATTTCTCCTCCTTCTCCTTATAAAAGGAGACGTTTGTAAAAGACAGGTGATGGATCATAGTTGTTGCTTTTGTGAATTGTAAACTTAATCAAAAGCTGTGTTATTGAAAGCATGATTCCATTGTAATGCTGCTCCAGTTTAATGATTAATTGAAGTTGTTGTTCCATTTGCATCATCTGAAGTAGCTTGAGCAGTCCCTGTTGGTGGTTAAGGGCCCGACCCCTGGCAGCGTGAACTGCTCCTTTGTGTTATATTTCCAATTCCTGCAGCGTGTGATCGATTTGCTACATACATGTTACTGTGAGTTTATTTCATTAGTTGTTTACTGTCTTTATGTATTACACGCTCTGTTTATGAGTTATTTCATTATTGTATGATCTGAATCTTATTTCTTACAGCATGGGTTAATTGAGATAACATATTGCCTTACTTGGAACATCCTTGAATTCACGGAAGTGATATTGGTTCCATCTTACTTAATTCATAATCCCATGCTTAATAGTTTACTGTTTTATTATAATGGATTGCATTGTCGTTCCTTCCCCATTTAACAAGAATCTTAATCCTCGAATTACTTATCTTGTTATGCTTCGTTGTTCGGCATTTGATGTTCCATTCCATTTGCTGTTTCATTTAACTTCTGTTCATTTCAGAGTGCAGATACAAAGCTTCGCTATTCAGTTTGCTGTTCAATAGGATTTACCATTTAATAGAGTTTTGTTGTTCAATTCCATTAGTTAATATTTGCTGTTCGATTCTTCTAGTTTTATTTTGTTATTCATTTACATTGTTGTTCGATTTCAATGTGTTGTTCAGTTTCAATTCATTAGTTTCCAAATTTTTTTCCTTTCAGTTATTTTCATCAGCACGAAGATTGAGTTTGCTTTCATTTCGATTACTTTAAGATCACCAACTGTAGAGGACTGGTTATTGCTTCCAAGTTCCCAGATTGGTTATCTTGTATTGATTTTGAAGGGAATGAGTTATTGCTACTGTATCCCTGATTGATGTTTTGCAGATTGGTTTAATTAAGATTTCATAGCATTTCCATTTATGTTACTGTAATTATATTTCTTTACAAGCATCCATTTACTCTTGTATCTCGAACACTGTACTACATATTTCAAGGCATTACTCTTGGATAAATTGCTGCCTCAGACAGAGTACACTCTTGAAATAAAAAGTCGCTCCCGGATTGATAATTAATGTGAGATAAATAGGTGTTAAAAAGATACCTTTTATGCACTCGACAACCAACAAGTCCAAAACTTCATAGAATTGAAAGAGGAGTTTGAAAGCACACAAGTAGATCAATAAAACATGCTTGCTGAAACTAAGGATAATTCTAAAGTGCTGCAGCTAAAGAATAATTCTATACCTAAAGGTCTCATCCCACTTGAAAAGCTTTTTAACCAAAATGATGTGTTCAAGTCTCCTAGGATACAAGCTAATGATGAAGAGGTAGATATTTGTAACCTTGGTACAGTAGAAATGCCAAAAATGATCAAACTTTCTAAGTTTCTTTCTGTAGATATGAAACAGAAATATATTGAGATGATGAAAAGGTTCATAGATGTTTTTGCATGGAGTTATGCAAATTTGAAGAAATATGATCCTACTATTATTCAACATACCATTCCTATTAAAGAAAATTAAAAGCTTTTCAAACAAAAGTTGAGGAGGGTTAATCCACTTCTCATGCCTTTTATTGAGAAGGAAATTAAGAAGCTCTTTGATGCCAAAATTATTGTCCCAATTAGATTTTCAAAATGGCTTGCTAACTTGGTTCCAGTCATAAAAAAAAGTGGAGAAATCAGAATCTGCATTGACTTCAGAAACTTGAACAAAGCTTCTCTGAAGGACAATTACCCTCTCCCAAAGATGGACCAAATTCTGCAGAGCATGGTTGGTTCCCCAAGGATGTCTATGCTGGATAGTTTTTTAGGATACAATCAGATACTAGTGCACCCAGAAGATCAGGAGAAAAATACCTTTTTATCACCATGGGGGACATTCATGTATGCCAGTATGCCCTTTGGTCTGATGAATGTTGGAGCGACCTTTCAAAGAGCAATGGATATTTCTTTTGCTGAGGAGAAGGATAAGTTTGTGGTTGTCTATCTGGATGACATAACAATATTCTCAAGGAGAGAGGAAGATCACTTGAAGCATCTGGAGAAAGTTCTGCTGAAGTGTAGAAGGTTTGGTATTTCTCTTAATTACACTTAAGGGTATTTTTGCTTTAACTTCTAGAAAGTTACTTGGGCATATTATATCTAAGGATGGGATATCCAAACAGGGTCAATGCTATTCAGAAAATGGATCTTCCTAGAAGCAAGAAGGAAATTTAGTCTTTCCTTGGAAGGGTGAATTTTGTGAGAAGGTTTATTCCCAAATTTACTGAGATTGTCAAAGACATAACCAAGATGCTGAAGAAAGGAGCTGACATTAAATGGACAGTGGAAGCAAAGCAGTCATTTCAGGAAATCAAGAAGACACTTACTCCAGCCCTAGTGTTGATTAGCCCATATTTTTCAAAAGAATTTCTGGTTTTTGCATTTGCATCAGAAAACACAATTGCTGGAGTTTTGTTGCAGAAAGGACAACACGGTATAGAGAAACCCATTTCATTTTTTAGTAGGATTCTTGCTAATTCAGAGTTGAAGTACAATATCCTAGAGAAACATGCATATGCTTTGGTCAAAGCCATCAAAGATTTTAGAATTTATATTCTGCATTCTCATGTCATAGCATTTGTTCCTAATGCTGTAGTGAAGGACATCTTAACTCAAGATGATCCTGACAGTAAGAGAGGAAGTGGATAGCTAACTTGCTGGAATATGATATAGAGATTAGAGATACAAAATTGGTGAAAGGTCAGGGGCTAGAAAAGCTGATGGCACAGTCCAATTTTGACTATCTTGATATAAATTTAATTGCAGAAATTTCAAAATTGTCATATGAAGATGAAGAGTTGATTCCCATTGAAGAGAAATACATCCTATATGACTGGTACAGAGACATTGTTTTTGTCTTACATCATCATAGAGCTCCTGCTAAATTGAAAAAATCTAAAGCAAGGTTTGTGAAGCTGAAATCTCTGAGGTACTGCATCATAGATAAAAACATGTATTGGAAAGATATTGGTGGTATTATTTTGAATTGTTTGCTAGAAGAGGAAGCTGAAAAAGTGATTGAGGAGTTTCATAAAGGAGATTGTGGAGGTCATCACTATTGGAAGGCCACAAAAAACAAGATTCTCAAAGCAGGGTACTACTGGATTACCATGTTCAAAGATGTCTAAAAGAAGATAACTGCCTGCCATGAATGTCAGATTTTTGATGGTAAGAAAAAGATTTTTCCTTTACCCTTGATGCCTATTTATGTTGAGGTGCCATTCCAGGTGGGGGCTATATTTTATTGGTGAGATTCATCCATCATCTTCGGGGAAACTTCGCTGGATCCTGACAGCAACTAATTATTTCACCAAGTGGATTGAAGCAATACCATCTAGGCAAGAAAATGATTCAGCCATCATTTCATTTTTAGAAAATAACATATTGTCTAGGTTTGGTTGTCTTATGAAGATCATCACTGACAATGCACAAGAATTCAAATCCAAGAGGCTGATCATTTTTTGTCATCTATATCATATTACACTTGGACACTCTACTACTTACTATCAACAAGGTAATGGTCTTTGACGCAAAGAGATCTTGGGGTAAGCCCAAAATCCCTTGCATGTATAAATTCGAACCTGGGCCTGTGGGTTATGGCCCACTAAGCCAAATCGGAAGCGTTTTAAAACTTTTAAACCTTTTAAATGTTCAACGTGGATCTTTATAAAATTGGACATTCCCTTAATCACCATCTCAAGCATGCAATATAAGTATAAAACCCCGCTGCCACATGTGATGCATTTACACGGAAACATATAAATTCCGCTGCGATCCACATATACGGATCTTTAAAACACATACAACTATAAATATCGGTGATCCCTTTATCGCCATTTAAAAACACAGCTATTGAACGCCTTTTAAAAACAGAGATTCTATACATATGACTGCACCCCAGATCTGGTTGATCTGACAGTTCACACATTTCTCTAATAGGCAATCTCCAACAATCGACAGTTTCAACAAACCGATGTGATATCAATCCACAGTTCCGATCTCATTTAAACCCAGTTTATAAACTTCGCGTCCGCTCCCATTGTAATGTGTTGCAACATAGAATGGTTTTCTGCTCAGATGCGATTATCACTCGGCGATTGCAAATCGTAGTGATTTGATATCACCTCCCAACCGTCGCACCCCTATGTTGACTGGACTTCTCCATCGTCGAACTGATAGCATTGCACCATAGCTGCGTTCCATTCAACGCTCTTCTTCTGCGTTGACACCCAACGCTATTCAACAATTTCGCTACCCCATGCGATGATATTCAGGATCGGACATGCTTTTAAGACACGGCTTCATTTCACGCTCGGTCCTTCCTCTATGGAAATTACAATAAACTCAGGTTTTATTCAAAATTCAAATACCAATAATAACATTCCTACAGACGTTTGCAACAGCGCTTTCAACAGAACACTCATACAGAACAGTTAAACGTTATTTTGGATCTCCATCGATCCTATGACTGATCGATGGTCGATCAACAGGCTCACAACATAGAAATTAACTCATAGATTCAAACTACAAAAACCCATAACTCGACATCCAGAAATCGACATAGAATATAGTTTCGATTATATACAAAAATCGCCTAAATCTAAGGCATTGCAGCCTTAGCCAAATAATCCACACCGATTACATTGTATTTTCCTTCTCTCTATCTCACGCATACAGACTTGCTTATAAAGTATATACAAGGTGTGAATCAGTTAAGATCCACAAAATCTCTCCCGAAATCACTCAACAACTTACTTAAATCTCTCATTTTAAATCAATTTAAGAGCAGATCTTCCCTTTGTTCAGTTTCGCTATCCACGTCCTCCTCGCTCAGCTTCGGATTCCTCTTTAATTAAGAAGGGGGTTAGATGCTCCTGCATCAGTCTTGCTGAATCTTCTAACAAAAGCATTGTGATAATTATTAAGAAGGTGCTATAGGAAAATAAAATGTCATGGCATCTAAAGCTGAAGTATGCTCCGTGGGTTGATAGAGTGTGTACAAAATGGTCAATTGGGACTTCACCTTATTAGTTGGTGTATGGAGCTGAAGCCATTTTTCCTACATCATTGGGAGTGCCTATTATGAAGTTGCAGCAAGGATTAGAGGAGGAGCCAAATGCAATTCAGAGGAGGATAAACCAGTTGATAGCTTTGCAAGAAAAAAGGGAGCAAGTCTATAAAAAAAATCAACAATCTCAAAACAAAATTAATAAGACATTTGTCAAGAAGGTCAAAGAGTAAAAATTTCAGATTCAAGATGTGGTTTTGAAGTGGGAGGCCAAAATTGAAGAAAAGGGGAAACCTGGTAAGTTTGAGAATATCTGGAAAGGTCCATTCATAGTAGCTGCATTCCATGGAAAAAACACTTACATACTGTAGGAGATGGATGGAAACCTTGTGCTGGAGGGCCTGTTAATGGAAAGATTTTGAAGCATTATTCCTCTTAAGTTCTACTGATCTTTCATTCCATTTTTTTATTCTTTTTTGCTAATAAAAAGACAAGCTGATCATCAAGCTTGAGCCTAAGGTGAAGGCCATTAGAGTTTGAAGAAAGCTTGGCAAATTTCAGAGTTTTTATTTCCAAGAAAATGGATAACACTGGAACTACAGGTTCTTTGGTGTACCACAGGGCCACACCATCCCAAGTGGAGTCACTGTTATCAATTATAAGTTTGTGAAAAATTACTTGAAATGGTCATTCAAGTTCATTATCAAAGGTCTCAAGTTGGTATAGGAAATTTTCATTTTTCATATTTAACCTATCTTAAGGTTCAAGACCACCTTCATTTTATCTCAATCCACCTCCATTCAGGTCATGTCATGTCATATCAATCAAAATTTGTTGTCATATTTCATTTCCCAAGCGCTTAAATTTGAGAAAGAACACTTTAGCTATTTTTTCCTCTTTTCGTAGCGTTTTACACTGTAAAATAACAGTTTTCGCTACGAAACTGCCTAATAGTTTCGTAGAGAAACTATCAGAAAATGAACTAGCCACGCTACGATTTTTTTTTTTTTTGTATGTCTTGTCAAATCCAGTGCAAGGTGTTAGTTCACGATTAGAGGAGATAGGGTGTATGTCATTTGAGTAAGTTAGGGTTATTTCAAAGGTACAAGGTCATGCCTAAGTTCATCATTATCGTTTTTAGCATGCATGAGTCATGATTAGGGCATGAGTTGTCATTGAAACCATAAAACATTACCCAATTGAGTCTTTTTGTGATTCTCTGCTTTATCCTTGCATGTTATTGAGTTTCTGGAGAGCTGCTTCACCGAGTCACGCTGGTTGCTGGCATTTTCAAAAGTTGCAGGTGTCACTAATCAAGCAAGGCTAAGAAGATATAAATTCACCATGGATGCAAGAAAGAAAACTAACAAAGATGGTCACTGCCACAGATATGAGCCAATGGACATGAATTTTTTAAATGAAGACCCAACTGCCTTGGAGGTATTTAGAAGAATAGGTTGTTTGCAATTCTGCCAAAAGCTGTAAGGTTGTCATCTACAGTTTTCCAAGGAGTTTGCTAATAGTTTTACTGGGATAGCTTCAAAGGTGAGAATGCTAAACCTCACAGTAACACCAGACAACATTTCAGTAGCAACTAGAATCCCTAGGAGAGTGGAACACTGGTTCAAAGGCATCAAGTTCACCATGCAGAACTGCAAAGAATTCATCAAGCCAGAGCATAGTGAAATTGATTTCACAAATCCTATCCCAAGGAGCTAATGAAAGACAACTTCTCAAAGTTTCTGTTGTGAAACCAACTCCAAAAGAGAAGAAAAGAGATATCAATGCCTTAGAAATAAGCCACTTCGAGGGGGAAACATCCAATACATTACGTGAATGAACAATTCTTGGATGATACAAATGACCAAAACCTCCTTCTATATATAGGAGTCCATGGGGCCATAATATAATCCTAGTGGGGCCACAATGTAATCCTAGCCGACCTAAAAATAATAATTTAAGGGAAAAATAATAACAATATGGGGGTTACAGGGGTACAAAAATAACAATAAGGGGGGTTACACTAACATAATAAGGGTCTACACTATTAATATAGGGACTTAACATGCCCCTCTCCTTCAAACAAGTGTTGTCCTCAACGCTTGATTATTTCTTGATGCTTCTGTATAAAATTCTCATCCTCCCATGTGGAATTTTCTACAGGAAAGTTTTTCCACTTGTTGAGATACTCTAAAGTTGATCGTACTTTTCGAGTTCTTTTTTCTGTGACTGCTTCATAAATTCTTTCGATGTGATGTTGATCTTCCTGTTGTTTCATTAGATTCTGCACCAAAATTAAGTTATCCTTTGAGAGTTGGAGAACTTGTTGTTGATGCTCGATGTGATCTTCCACTAATTTATCATCCATATTAGCTATTATTTGAACCTTCAAACCATCCAACTTAGCCTTCATTTATGCTTTTAAACCATCTATGTCATCTTTAGTTGCTCTTCATAATATCGAAAATTGTTGCACTTGGTACCGTAATTTTGATATCTCATACTGCAATTCTTCCTCTTCATGCATCATAGTATAGATTTTTGAGGGCTTAATGGGTATGGAATTATTTCTTGGATGAATTATAGAACCCAATATGATAAAAATTCTAAAATATGCCCTTGGAATCACTTCAAATTGCTTTTTCAAACAAACGTTATGCAATTTTAAAAACTAAATACACACCTTTTTCTTGATTTCGCAGAGCTCTGTATTGAAATTGAATTATCCTTATAATTGAAGATCCTCAATATCTAAAATTCAGCCCTTTAGTAGCCCTCTGAAGCTTCTTTCAAATGCCATAGGTCTGATCTGATTTGGATTCTTCAAGACAAAGTTATGTCCAATCTCCCATAATGACCCAATTTTGGACTGGTTTAGTAGAGCGAACTTGTACGACTTGCCACATGTCACTGTTTCCTCCTTTGGCTCTAAAATTGATAGAATGAAAACTACAGTCTATGTAATTGTGGCCACTTTTTACAACATTCCAATCCGATGCTTAGAGAGAGAGCTATGAATATTTTCCCACAATCACCTCTTTGAGATGAAATTCAGAAGCCTCAAAAAGCCCTAACTTCCATAGATCATATCTCTTAAAATGTTGTGAACCAATATTTGAATTTTTTTGACGATGTTCGTTAGGATTTTGGCTTCGCAGTCTAAAAATTTTAGCTTTTGAACCTTCGTAGAAAAAAAGTTATTACGAAAATACCACGATGACCTGTTTAGGTTAAATTCAGGAGCCTGAAAAATGACCTAAATTGCACAGATTATATCTCCGAAAATATTGCGAACCAAGCTCTGAAATTTTTCAACGATGTTCCTCAGGATTTTTTCTTCGCACTCTAAAAATTTTAGATTATGAACCTTCGTAGAAAAAAATTTATAGCGCAAATTCCACGATGACCTGTTTGGAGCAGTGAAACCCTAGAATCTCAAACCTCTGATACCAAATGTTGTGAAACCAGCTACAAAAAGAGAAGAAAAGAGATATCAACGCCTTAGAAATAATCCAATTCGAGGGGGAAACCTCCAATACATTACATGAATGAACAATTCTTGGATGATACAAATGACCAAAACCTCCTTCTATATATAGGAGTCCATGGGGCCACAATATAATCCTAGTGGGGCCACAATGTAATCCTAGCCGACCTAAAAATAATAATGTAAGGACAAAATAATAACAATATGAGGGTTACAGGGGTACAAAAATAACAATAAGGAGGGCTAAACTAACATAATAAGGGACTACACTATTAATATAGGGACTTAACAGTTGCTGCTAATCATTCAAAAGTACTTCACCTATGAACGGAGGTTTCACATGGTCTACTCCTACCACCTTAGGCTTCTACTGCATTTTGTGGGTAAGAGGTCTCTTGAATTTTCTTTTTACTTATACAAAAGTCTAACTAAAATGTCAAATAAGGTCCAAGTTAAAAAAGAAGGAAATGAAACCTCTCTCTTTCACTATGGTTTGATTAATTTGTTGGTGTTAGAAGAGTTGAAGAGATTAGGTAGAGATTGGACATCCTTTCTGTTCATGAGTGGTTTTGAGGTAGATGTTGTTACTGCTAAAAGAGTTCCCAAACCTAGAGATATTTCATCACCAACAGTGGCAGAGTAGTTAGAACCAGTGAGCATGGAGACAGAGCCTTTACAGAAGGTTGACACACCCAAATCTACACCTGCAAAAAAAATCCAACAGTTAGAAAACATGGCAGCAAGGGAGTTACTAAGAGTCAAATAGTGGTTAAGGGTAACTTAGAGGACATCTTGCATTCCATTGATATTGAAGAAACTCCCATTGTACAAGCTGAAGACATAAATGAGGGAGAATGAAGATTAAGAAAGGAAAAACAGCTAAAAAATTGGAGTTTGCAGGTGATGAAACTGGATTTATGTTTCAACCTAGAAAACCAATGACCAGGCATGCCAGAAAGGTCATGGAAAGTAGCAAAGAGATTTATAAGGTCAGTGAAACTCCTCAGCCACCACCAAGCATCATAGACCTCTCCTCACCTGCAACAGAATAATTAGTCACCAAACAAAAGAAGGGTAAAGAGAAAATCACTGAAAAGTCAGAAGTTGAAGCCCTTAAGGAACAGTTGAAAGATGCAAGTGAAGAGATATCAATCTTGAGGAAAGAGGAAAAGAAGCATAGAGCTGAAAGAGTGCAGTTTGAACAAATGAGGAAGATCTGGGAAGATTAAGTCACAAGTGTCTCAAAGACCTTGGACAACACAAAAAAACTGATAAAGTGGATTCAACCACTAAGAAGAGAGATAAAGCACATCAAAAAGGTAAACCTGCACTTGCAATCCAAGGATAGGACACTGAAGGACCAAGTCAAATACCTTCAAGAACAATTGGACATGATTCATGAAGAGCTGGAAAAGAAAGGTTTGAAGATGACTACGGTTGAGGAGCCCATTGCTCAACTGATCAGAGATGAGGAGGAAACACCACAAGAGCCATATCTTGAGATTGTATATGCTTTAGAGGGTTCATTACATGCAAAAAATAAATATTTTACAGCTGGAGGTCAGTTTTTGAAGACAATTTTGAAATAAGAAATTTCTGTGTTTTCACACAGTTTCGTAGCGTTCCTTAGGCTTAAAGCCAGGAAAGCGCTATGAAAAAACCTGTAGCAGCCTTTTTTCTTCTAAAGTCACTTTTTACAGTTTTCAAGGAGGGATATTCATGATGGTGATGTGTCATGACTTGATTGACATCATAAAACAACAAAGGAGTGAAGTTATTGGGTGCAAAAGTCACTTTTTCAACGCTACCAAAACTCGCTACGAAATTGTCCTATTTTCTTAGCAAGCAATTGTTAAAGGTTTTGGAGCATCTTAATGGCAGTTTTGGATAGCTGGACTCCTCCAACATGTCAAGGGAGCTTATCATCAAATACTTATGACTTGAAGGGAGTGCTGTGAAGACAGGTCATTAGCCAAAGTAGATTTGAAGATAAGGGTCATGCATTCCTAAAAAGTAGGGTTATGCTCCACAAGTCTAGGAGGGCTTTAAATATGTAAAGTGGTCATGAACTCTATCATGTGTCTTTCGAGCATGTGATACTTATTTTTCAACTATCATGTAAATGTTTCACAGATAAGGTAGAGTTATGTAATAAATAGGAGTTAGAGTCCTATTAGGAGATGTTTTCTTTAAGGTGTAGCTGTCAGTTTTCTGTTAGAAGTCATATATTTTAGTTATGTGATGTTTCATTGGAGAATTAGATGGTCTAACCACTAGTCAGATCATCCTTGTTATAAATAGATTTCTATTTAAAGACAAAACATTGAAGAACCAGGGGTTGGAGATTTTTTGCACCGAACTGCTGCTTTTATGTATTTGACTTATATCAGTAATACATAGTGACTTTTTTCTTGACAAACCTAAGATTCTCATGAGGCTTTTAATGTCTTATTGATCTATATCTTTATGTTTTACCACTTGCAGTAGATTTCGTTTATATTACTCAGAATTCATAATTTTATGCTCTTACTTCCTTTAGTGATGAAATGACTGTGTTATCCTATGTTTTATGTGTTAGTTGCCTCTGTTAAAGACGTCTATCTGCCTCAGCTTCCATGTCAAGAAACTTTGCCACTGAAAATACCAATTGTTGACTCCATAAGCCCAATGGTAGCAAGCTTGCATTCTTTTCAACCTGCAAACATAAAAAACAAGTTACATTTCCCATAGAGTTAGCCTTCTAGTACTATCATTATTCAATATCATAAAAGCCCCTTGAGAGAGCCCTCTCAAACTGAAGAGGCTAAGCTTCAGTTAGAAGTGGTTTGAAATAGTTACATTGAGTTGTTTGATAAGCAACCAATCAAGTACAATTTTGTGATAATAGAGCCAATCTACGTTTTTTGCAAATATGTGCAATTGAATAAACTATTGTTCTTTCTTGTAACATTGTAAAACATTTTTCATCTCCTTGTTCATAAAATCCTTAATTTCTTATTGCAAAATTTGTAATAAAAACACTATTTCCAATGGTAAATATATTTTGGAAGTGATCTATGATATTGCTTCCCACGTTCAATGTGATTGTTAGTTTACCATGGCTATCAACCAAATCAACATGGACCAACCGAGATTTTGCAGGAGAGTTGGGTTTTTACTCTTTGCTATCCCACATACAACCAAGATATCACTTAAAAAAACCCTTGCATGTGCTCCTAAGCATATTTCAATGATTGAGGAGGCATCTAGATGCATTGTTTGTTGTCTGTGTATATGAAAAGCAAGAAGAACATGTTTAAAAACACTGGGTTAGTGTAAATGGGTATATTGGTTGCACAAATATCAAGATGCACACAATTTTGACCATTTTTAATTATCATTTACTTCCATTTCTCTATGCATAACTTTTTTTCTAGAACCACTTGTTTCCATGTTGTTCTTTCAAATATTTGGATCAATTACTACCAAAGAAGGGAAATGCAAGTGGTTAAATTTGAAATAAATGTATATAGAAAGTTTGAAATTGTGTGTGTTCCATAGTAATACATGATAGAGTTATTTTTTAGTGTGTGTGTGTACATATTGCTTGATCAGGTGAAAATGTGAATTTGGGTTACACTTTTTGCCCTTTTTGAGAAAAAAAAATTCATTTTTTTTTCTTCTGTTCTTCAACTTTTTGCAAGCCAAAACAATTTTTCTGTTTAGAATTTCATTTTACGATAAAAATAAAACTTGTCAGAAATTTTATCATCTTTCTATTACTTATTTTTTGGAATTTTTTTTATACACATTTGATATGTCAACTTAACATTTATTTGAGTGTGTGTTCTTTAACAATCAAAGGATTCATAAAAAGTCACGTTCAAACGTGTTGGTGTATTCTTTAAAAACTTTGTGTTTTTGAGAAAAAAAATGTGTTACAACAATCTAGACAGAGTCTACTTCAGTTTTGTTATATTTATGAAACCAACTGATGGATATCATAATTACTAGAATTTTTTGAACTGGTCTAATATGAAAAAATTGCATATTTTAAATATGTTTCGGCTCGCACAAAATTTCTCAACATATTTGTTATAAACTAAAAATATAAAAACTACCCATTATAGGCGATGGACCAATGTAATGCAGCATAATTTTTTCAATTGTTTTTACAGTGTATTTTGGAAGATACAAAATTTTGATTTCATGTAGAAAAAATAATTAACTTAGAAACAGATTGCAGAAAACACAGATACAGAACTAGACAAAACAATGGCAGAAAAGAGGCTTCAACCTCATGGCATTCTCATCATTCTCTCTTCTTAAAAGAATTTAGTTTACAATTTATATAGATGAGAGAAAATGTCTAAGATAGTCCATGCTATCTTAGACTCCTTTGGTTGAGATAGTTTCTCACCAAAAACCCACCAAGATAGGAGTTACTAAAAAAACTCCAATATTTGAGGAACAACCAAAGAGTTAGGCACATATTCCTAACTTGGAATATTTAATTAATTAATTTATTATTTTGGATTTATTATTGTTATTTGAGAGAGGCTAACATTCCCCCCTTCAATGACAAATCCAAAATAAGAACGAGGAACCATCTTCCAAGTTCTCATGTTGATCCTAAAAAACATTGTCTGAAAAACTGCCAAAGCTAGATGCTGAAAAATTGCAATCTGAAGAGACCATGAGTCAGTTGTATGTCTGATTCATCTTTGAATTTTGGTTGAAAACTACATCAAGTGCCATGTTGCAAAAGGATCCAACTGTCCTTTTCATGAAATCAACATCCTTTGTCCACTAAAAAAATTTGTTCAAAGCCCACTGGCTGATGATGTCTAAAACAACTCACTGTTGCTTTTTCTGTGCTGAAAACTGTTCACTGCTTCTTTGCTGTCGACTACCCACTTGAAATTTTTTTGATGCCCACTGGAAAATTAGTTGATGCCCACTGGCTGTTGAAGATGCCCACTAGCTACTTTTGCTGGTTTTGTCGAGACTTTCAGTCTGACAACCACTGTCAATTTCATTGACATTTTCCCCCCTTTGTCAGCTGAAAGGATAGACACTTCTCTTGGAAAGTATTCCTGAACTCCCCCCTTTCAGGTGTAGGATTTTTACACCGGTGTACTCCCCCATTCAAATGCATGAGAGTACCATCATATTTTCACTTTTGGCTGCACTATGTGTGATTTCATGCAGTTGTAGAACTGAGACAATCTTTTGACTATGGATGACCATTCCCAAGGGTCGATTCATTCATAATGTATCTTCAATCTGGCTGTTTGTTGTTGGTTGTGACATTTCTTTGAGGAATGATTGGGCTTGCCACAATGGCAACAAGGATGGAGATCAAAACACCGATCTTCCATGTGACCGGTTCTTTGATAATGAGAACAGTTCGGTTTGACTTCAAATTTAGGTTGCATGCAATTCTGTTTGTCTGCAACTTTGGGTTGCGTGCATTGCTGGTTGTCTGCAACTTTATCAGAACTTTCTAAGGTGAGTTGTGTAAGAAATCCTCCACTGACGAACTTAATTGGCTTGGAATAATCTGGGATATGCAGGTTGGTGTCATCATTGGCATATCCTAAGTCTCGTCGATTCTTGTTATTGTGAATTTCTTCCCATGACTTGATGATGGGCTTGGAAGAAATTGGAACTGGAAAAACTTCGACACTTGAAGCTTTTTGAATGAATGACTTATCATATGGATGGTTCAAAGACTTGAAAGTATCACTCTTTTCTTGCAATTCAATCCTTTGAAGTTGCGACTCGAGTTGAAGAAACTCAATGGTTTCATGTGTTTGTTGTAGATGTCGTGAAATATCAGCAAGAGTTTCTTTGTTGATGTGCACCATGTCTTCATCACTGGAAATGATCAAACTGTGAAGAATGTTTAACAACTGAATATGTTGTGCCATCTAAAATTTCTCACTTAAAATCAGGCTCTCTTGTTGGAGATGTCGTGCTTTGAAATGTTTCACTTGATTTTGGTACTTGAAACACAGGCTCTCTTGCGATGTGGCTTGAATGGCATGCTCGCTTGATTTGTTGCTTATTGCACTTGCTAGGAACACTTGCTAGAATTGTAGAATTTTCTCGCTTAAACTCTGGAATTCACGCTCGCTTGATGATGATCGCGTTTGTTTAAGCGCTCACTTGACTTACTTGATGACTTCACGCTCACTTGAATGAATAGCCACGCTCGCTTGATGTCGATCTCAACTTGCTCGATTGTTTTAACTTGTTTGGTTGATTTGGTGGTTGCTGCAATGAACTTCACTCTGGCTCGCTTGAAGGTTTGAAATTTGTACTGTATTGACGCAAATTGCTTGAATGAATAATCACGCTCGCTTGCAGGAGATGTCAACTTGTTGTTCGTTTGATTTAAAAACTCATGCACTCACTTGATTTTGCGTAAAGGAAGGGTGTTGAACACTGTTGACAATGCACCCAAGAAAGCTTACAATGATTTTATTGATTCATTTAAAACAATGAATTTGATTACAAGTTCTGAAATGGATTTGCAAGAACGCTGATGTAGACTTTGCTTTGAAATGCATTAACTTGACTAAGTGAATTTGATTGTTGATGTAGAATGCTGATGTAGAAAATATTTGATTATATGTTGTAGTGGCGCGAATGCATGAGTTGATCTTACAACTATTTCGTTACATGTGTTGTGTTTGCTGATATTGAACTTTATGTATGCGATATTAAATGAAATTATTGATGTGTCACAACTAGACACAAATAAAAAAGAAACAAAATGAAGCCATAAAAAAACATGCGCCATCACAAACACACATGGTGTACCTAAGATCCCCTTATTCAATTTCGGGCGGATCTAGGACACAATCACCAAAAAATGATATCTTTATTAAGTATTGAGTACATAAGAAATCTCCACCTTCAAGTAATGAAAATGGCAAGCTCACAACTTTTAGAAGCAATTCATCTTCAAAATCTAGATATTCACCGACTCAATCTCTCTCAAAGTAAAACAATACTTTGAATTACAACAAGAAATTGCTCTAAAAAATTCCACAGATCACTCCAAATACAAAACACTTATCCCTCCAAATTTACAATAAACATCTTATTTCTCCAAATACAAATAGAAACACACCTTATCTCTCCCAAAAAAAGCATCACCCTTATTACAAAATCAATGAAAATCTTCACCCTTACGACTCCCTTCACAAAAATATTTTTACCACTCCCTATCTCTCCCCAATCAATATTTAAAGAGCCTTTATAATCATGCTTTTACATAATTTCCATTAAAATAATGGAATTAACATTATGAAGTCATTTTTAAGTCACTTTATAAAAAGTGATTCAAAGTTTTGTTTTTTTTTAATGTCACTTTCTTCCTCTTCTCTCTCTCTCTCTCTCTCTCTTTTTTAATGCATACTAAAAAAAAACACTTATCACTCCTATATTCTCCACCCTTCTTAAAATATTAGAATACCACTTCTCACTTTGGAAAACTATGACCCTTAAAAAACTTTGGAAAAATATGACACCTTTTTAAAAAACTTTGGAAAACCTTTTAAACAAAATTTCCTCACGGGTTGGGTTGGATTTTGGTTTGGCCATACTAGCAATTTTAGAAGAATATTAATCCACTTTCCAGGATGGATCAAAATAAAAAATAAAAAACTAAAGTGAAGGCTTGCAAACTTCAACGAATACGAATGAATGAGAGCGTTACCATTTTACGACATTGGTCCACGTTGTGATCCATACTGTCTTCCATGCTGTGATCTATCTTCTCTAGTTTGATTTGGAGGTAGTTGAATCCTTCACAACTGATTTGTGCAGATCCCTGCAAGTATACATAATTCTGTAGAATATATCTTCTCTAGTTTGATTTGGAGGTAGTCGAATCCTTCACAACTAATTTGTGCAGATACTTGCAAGTATACATAATTCTGTAGAATATATCTCCGTTCGTCTTCCTCACACATTTAATTGAAACCCAAAATGCATTCACAGAGGTTCTTGTCGTGACCTCAAAGCTGACAGCACGTCCTATCTGGAAAATTTGCTTGTTGTTCTAGAGGTCGGGCAATGCGTTGTCATTCTCGATTCCATGAATGATCTCAACGTGCTCGGGATTTTTGACCCTAAATTTGGGCGAAGTCACATTTCAAAACTCGGTAGATCTCGGTGTACACATTCTGGAGCACTAAGGCATGGCAACAGGCCTATCATTTTGTTTGGAAAAAAAAAACAAAAACTGTGTGCTATGTATCAAATTTGGGTTCAAATATATAGCATGGTTAAGGATCAAATTTGACCCGCCACAAACACAACAGCTTTAAGACATGTATTTCAGCAAACAAATGCAACTTCGGTCTCACTGCAACCTATATACCATTCGAGCCGTGGGCGGTGAAAGGAGGACGACAAGTGCGCTGACTGGAGTTGTATTTGAGCCTTTTGCTGATCTTCCCTTTCTTCCATAATCATAACGACCTTAAGAATTTTTTTGCACCCATTTTATTACAATATTAATGAAAATTAGTAAATATTTATGAAATTCCATAAAAGTTATATTTCTTGAAAGTAGATTGAATTCTGCAAATTCTTGTCTTGGTTCCGACAGTTAATTCATAAAGTTTCATGTAGTTTAATCATTCCAAAGTTGAAGAAATGTGTTCAGAGCCGAGCTATTGCATAGTTGCAGATGTGTTAGTTTGGCCAAACTTTAAAAAAGTTCGTCTGAATTGTTTTTTGCCCGACAGCCCGTTAATTCTAATGACACAAAATTTCGGCCGAAGTTTTTACAGAAGTTCGGCAGAAATTTTAATCGCATTTACGTCGGCCGGAAAATTCGATGAAGCCCCTCCAAAAAAAATATTTTGCGCTTATATAAATAGACGAAAACGAATCATTATTTTCACATAATTTTGCACATTTCTTCATTTGGGTTGATTTTGCAAAGGACATTTTTTGGGCTTAATTTTCAAAGGACTCTTTTTGGCGTAATATTCAAAGGACATTTTTTGGAGGTATGTGATATTTTTTTAGAGGCTTTTTGGGCTTAATTTTCAAGGGAAATTTTTTGGAGGTATTTTGTTTTTAGAGAAATTTTTTTAGAGGCTTTTGGGTTTAATTTTAAAGAGACATTTTTTGGACTTTTTTTGGGCTTAATTTTCAAAGGGCTTTTTTCGGGCTTAATATTGAAGGATATTTTTTGGAGGTATTTTTTAAAATGATATTTTTTTAGAGGCATTTTGGGCTTAATTTTCAAAGGACAATTTTTGGAGGCATTTTGTTTTTAGAGACATTTTTTTAGAGGTTTTTGGGCTTAATTTTCAAAATAAATTTTTTGGAGGTATTTTTTAAAGTGACATTTTTTAAGATGTTGGGCTTGATTTTTAATGGACTTTTTTTGGAGGTATTTTTTAAAGTGACATTTTTTTAGAGTACGTGTTTTGGGTTGAAGTAAATATTTTATAATGATTTTTTAAAATGAGTTTTTGTGTAACTTTTTAAATGAATTTTTTTTGCAGGACTTGGAAGGAAATATTCTGAGCTTCATTTCATTTTTAGAAGACATTTTTTTGCCGGATTTTTTGAAGTAAGTGTTTTGGATTGAAGTATGTCTTTTGTGCAAAATTTTTTAAAATGGGTTTTTTTTTTTCTTTAAATCAAATCCTTTGTGATGCTTTTTTTAATTGATTTTTTGTCTAAATTTTTGAAGGAAAATTTTTGAGCTTCATACTCAATTATCATGGGAAATCGAAGGAATTGCAAGAGAAAATATGATAGAACAAGAGACCATGAAGAACGTAGAGAACAAGGGAGAGAATATTGCAAAAAAAAGAGAGAAGAACGCTTAAATATTGAAAGGGAAAATCAACCTCAACTAGAAGTTGAAGTAGGTATTTAAATGTAACTATTATAAATTTTATATTTAAAATTTGACTAGTGTATTGTGAAACTTAATTTTTATCTGATGAAATAATTTGAAAAATATTTTGCAATGTAAACAGAGAGAGATATTCCTCATAACATTGATGATGAGATACAAAACTTGAAAGAGAAAGTGAAAGAGATATTGAACCAATGATTGAAGATGGTGAAAATGTTGAAAGAAATTCAAGTGAAGAAACTGAATCACCAGGTATGTATGTATATGTGTGTGTGTGTGTGTGTGTTGAATGTGTATTATTGAAATTATACATATTTATTAATTTAGTTATTTATTGAATATGCAAACTTATTATGTACATTTAATTCTAATATGTACAGTTGAAATCAATATTGATGATGAGATGTTAGAAAATGTTGACACTCACACATATGGAGATAAAAAGGCTGACCATGTTATACAATATCGTGTTAATCACATTATTGATTCATTCTTCAAAGATGAAATTGTGACAGTTCAAGCCCAAATGTTGAAAAGTCTCTTAACATCAAGGAAATTAAAAGAAGCTACAACTTTATTGGGTATTCGAAAATCAACAGAAGATAAAAAAATGAAGGAAAATGTGATGCAAAATATAAAAAGTGCTCTAAATTCAATTAGAATATCTAGAAAGAAAAGTGATTCAGATGCATGTAGAGAAATACAAATGGCAGTGGTTTCATCAAGTACTAAAGAGAATCGCTTGGTAAAATCTATGGCATGAGCATTAGAAACCTCACGAAAAACTTTGCATGAACATCGGAAATTTCGATTGCAAATATATCTGTAAATGATGAACTTTCTTGTTGGATAGCTACTTGTAGGCAACCATACAAAGATAGACTTGGAGAAAATGTTAAAAAAATAATATATGAATATTTGATGAAAAATTCACGTGTTTCACCAAAAGCATGGGATGTGATTCGAAGAAGAATATCACGAAATCAGTACGAAGAACATGCAAAGAATTTCTTAGACACCATTCACATAGAGTTTTTCAACAAGTTCAAAGAAGAGAATCATTAAAGTGATGTCTCAATTAGTGCTTTTGTGCAACAAAAACCATGGTTTGTAAAACCTATCATTGTACGTGACACTTTTTGTTGTCGTTATCATGTGCAATTTCAGTTATATTATGACACATTCCTTAATTTTGGTAATTTTTTTGGAAAGTTTTACCTCCTCCTTCCACTATCCATCATTTCATATCTCAAATTCTATGTGGAAGAGAAAGCCATGAATTATTTTATCAAAAGAAATGTGTTGGTTGTAAAAAATGCGATGATTGTGGAAATTTGACTAAATTTCAAAACAAATATCATACTGACATAAATGATCAATCATTATCCAACATGAAAGTGAAATGGGAGAGATATGAATATATCCATACATCGATTGGTTCAAGTAGTACTGCAAATGCTAAAAGAATTGATTTACAAGAAGAAGAAATTTTTGTGATAGATTTTTTGATAAAGTTTGAGGCAGAAATTTATAAATACACCAAGCATTCCCATAGAGCTCGATGGCAAGACTTGAAATTCAAAAAATCCCCTGAAGTTTTTCCACGAGGGTAAATTTTGTCAATAGTTGATTTTGCAAAAAACTACACATTTGTTCCACAAAAAGAAATTCATAGTGAATACTATCATTCTGACTAAGTCTCCATGCTTGTGCATATTCTATATAGACATGATGAACAAATTCTTGATCATATAGAAAGCACCAGTGAAAATCAACTTGTTATTAAAGAATATCACTTTTATATCAGTGGTGATTGTACACATGATACATATTTTTTACAACATTGTTTTGAAAAGATTTATGACTCCTTGAAAAGTCGTGGAATAAAATTCAATGAATATTTGATATGGTTAGATGGATGCACAGGTAAATCCAAATATTCACGATTGTTCTTTTGGTTTTGTTGTCTTCATATGAAAACCCACATTAAACATTGTTGGAATTTCTTTGAGACTGGTCATGGAAAAGGAGAACATGACAGTGTAGGGGCATGTATAAAATGAGCACTTTGAAGATATCAAATGGACCACTGTGCAAATCGACTTGTCTCAGGGAGAATGAAGGGGAGCACTAATACGTTAGAAGAAAGAATTCTATGCTGAGCATTTTAGCAAGCTAAAAACACTCTTTTGACCTTATATGATATTGTAGTTCACAGGCCCAGACTCATTGCTGAAGAAGTTGTTGAATGGTGCATCGCTTTATTAAGCCATGAGACTAACCGATCAAGGGAAGTACGAAGGTACATTCAATTTAATTTTTATTGGATTTCTAATTTTAAACAATACATTTATCACAATGATTATCTTTGATGGTATTTTGATATCATATTTATATTCTTCTTTGAATTTTCCATATAGTTTTTTTTGGCATATTGGGGTCCAAGATGTAGATATATCGATTGTAAATGACGTTGAAACAATAAAAGGGACTCGAAAATTGCATTTAACTAAAACAAAGTTGTCCAAAAATGTGTTTGCATTGGATAAAAGAAAATATTCTTGTTTTTTTCATGTTTGCATAGACAACACAAAATCCAATGATGTTTATGAAAAAAAAATGTATGTAAAAGATTGGAAACATATAGAACTAAATACAAAGGGGAAAATGTCCATTGCAAGCTTTGAAGAATGCAATCAGAGGAGACTAAAATATCATCTGAAGGTGATCAAGTTTCTAATCTTGTTAGCGAAGGTAACATTTCAATTGCTTTCAAATGATAGAGATCTAGAAATAGATAATGAAATCAAGTACACATATTAATTTTAAAGTTAAATTTTCATGTTAATCGTGATCTAAATTTAAATATATAAGTTTATTTTATTGTGCAGGAGATGTTTTTGCTGTAGTTTCACTTACTATCAATGATGAAAAGGTGAAGTATTATTTGATGCATTGCACTGAACGAAAGGTGAAATTATTAGAAAACTATGATGATAACGAGTTTACATATGACAAAGGTTCTATTATACTGAAAGGTTATTTTTTCCAACAAAATAATAAAAGTGGGGATTTTGATTACTTTCAAGACTATGAAATTGATGTCATAAGTTGTCAATATAGTCACTTGGTGTGTGTAGCACACATAAATTTGATAGAGGTTCAATCAAAGAAAAAAACGAAAATTAAGAAATGGAAAATGTCAAAAGTCGATCATGAATAGATCACTGAAGATGGCATTCCGTTGGAATTTTTTTGATTGAACTTCCCAACAATTTCTTGTCTCTGGATTCGTCTTTTAGAACTTCCAGAACTCAACTAAAAATTGAACTACCTTTTTATGTTATATGTACAAGTGTTTTCACATGTACATTGTTTTGGTACATGCACACGAGTAATTTATACACGTGTACACATACACATGTCTAGATTATTTGGTCTTAAATAGTTTCATACATTATCTGGTACAATTTTTCATAATGTCATTATTGCAAAATGTACATATCTGTGTATCTAGCATAGTCGATATAATGCAAATTTGAAGTTGCACAATTTTGTTTTAGATGTATCTATTAAGTAAATTATAATATTCATTCTTGAATGTAAAATATGTGGTACATGTTTTGTAATTTCCAGTTTACTATCAAGTGAAAGTAGCTTTTCTATGTACATTAATGAAAAATGTTATTTACTCGATATATATGTTTTAATGCAATTTTAAAATTTTATGATTATTTGACACATCTAAGAACACCTAGAATTTTATGATTGTTTTTAAATATATACATCAATATGTATTGCACATCAATCATTATTACATATATTCAAACACTTACTTCAATCATTTTTATGTACATAGATTCATGTGGACATTTTTTTGTTTGTAACTTGGGCTAAACTATATTAAAAGCATGAAAAAATGTACAGAGGCAATGGGTAGAGATGGCAAGTAGTGCTTAGCCTATCCCTACCTTGGTAGTGTTCAAAATAAACCAAGTTTGGGGCTGCCTCAAAGGAGGAAACCAACCCCTTAAGAGTGTCATCTAGTCTTGTAATACAAAATATTTAGTGGCCCATATAAAAACAAAAGAGCTAAAGTATATCCTAAGGTGAAAAAAATAGAAATTAACCTTGCTACCAAAAAATCATGGTATTCATTCATCTTCGTCTATCGCTTGGTCCTCTTCCTCTATTAGGCACCCGTATTCTCTAGCAATGGCTTCCTCCTCAGCTGTGGGCATTTGAGGAGGCTTCGAAGGGGTCACATGGATGATGGGAGCAACTGGGTACTCCGCATCATAATCTTTGGTCCAGACACTATCCGAGTCCATAACCCAAATGCCTATCTCCTCCATCGTGGGCTCATAACCTGGAAGCGGATTGGTTTTCTTGGGTAAAGGCTACACAGATTGTGGAATAATGGATTTCTTGCAACCTCCTCTACCCTTAGGCTTCTCCGGAGGTAAAACAATCTCCCCATGAATGTTATCAAACGCTTGAGGAGCCAACATCTCATGGCTATCATATGCAAAGCCCTCGGTGGATTCCAATCGCTGGTCGTGGCCTCAATGAGAGCAGCCTAAAAACACACCCCTGTAGCTGCCTATGATGGGTTTCTGACGTTGGTGCAGGGCCATGGTATGGCTTCTGACCTGTACATTTTATGATTGTTTTTAGATATATACATCGATATGTATTGTACTTCAATCATTTTTCCATATATTCAAACATGTACTTCAATCATTTTTATGTACATATATTCATGTGAACTTAAATATGTATTTAAGCATCTATGATTGTTTTAAATGAAATGTATGATCATGCAAAATACATACTTAAATATCACCTAAATAATATATGTACATCCTAAAATGATATAACATTCACACACATGTTCAAATGCATAACATGCACCAATGTACATGTCTTAAATGTAATTTGAAATTTCCATCTAGATTCATTTTATATTTAACAAATAAAATGACAACTTGAGTTTTATGAACAAAACGTTATATCACAAAATGTGAGCACATGCCAAATGTAGTTCAACTATCCAAAATATACACATTTATGTGTAAATTGTAATTTAAAATTTCCATCTAGATTCATTTTATATTTAACAAATATGATGCCAACTTCATTTTATGTTTAAAAAATATAGTGACAACTTGAGTTTTAAAAACAAAACATTATATCACAACATGTGATCACATGCCAAATGTAGTTCAACTATCCAAAATATACACTTGTATACATGGTTTGTAATTCAAAATTTCCATCTAGAGAGATTCATTTTATATTTAAAATTTATAAAATGACAACATGAGTTTTAAAAACAAAGCATTATATCACAACATGTGATCACATGCCAAATGTAGTTCAACCATCCAAAATATACACATTGTGAAAATGTAATTTGAAATTTCCATCTAGAGATTCATTTTATATTTAACAAATAAAATGACAACTTGAATTTAAAAAAAAAAACATTATATCACAACATGTGATCACATGCCAAATGTAGTTCAACTATCCAAAATATACACATGTATACATGGTTTGTAATTCGAAATTTTCATCTAGAGAGATTCATTTTATATTTAACATTTATAAAATGACAAATTTTTAAAAACAAAACATTATATCACAATCACATGCCAAATGTAGTTCAACCATCCAAAATATACACATTGTGAAAATGTAATTTGAAATTTCCATCTAGAGATTCATTTTATATTTAGCAAATAAAATGACAACTTGAATTTTAAAAACAAAACATTATATCACAGCATGTGATCACATGCCAAATGTAGTTCAACTATCCAAAATATACACATGTATACATGGTTTGTAATTCAAAATTCCCATGTAGAGAGATTCATTTTATATTTAACATTTATAAAATGACAACTTTTTAAAAGCAAAACATTATATCACAATCACATGCTAAATGTAGTTCAACCATCCAAAATCTACACATTGTGAAAATGTAATTTGAAATTTCCATCTAGAGCTTCATTTTATATTTAACAAATAAAATGACAACTTGAGTTTTAAAAACAAAACATTATATCACAAAATGTGATCACATGCCAAATGTAGTTGAACTATCCAAAATATACACGTGTTTTGTAATTTGAAATTTCCATCTAGATTTGAATTTTATATTTAACAAATAAAATGACAAATTGAGTTTTAAAAACAAAACATTATATCACAACATGTGATCACATGCGAAATGTAGTTGAACTATCCAAAATATACACATGTATATGTTTTGTAATTTGAAATTTCCATCTAGATTCATTTTATATTTAAAAAATAAAATGACAACTTGAGTTTTAAAAACAAAACATTATATATCACAACATGTGATCACATGCCAAGTGCAACTATCCAAAATTTAAAATCATTTTTGATAAAAGTAAATGTAGTTTCAAACTATATCCAAACAATAAAATATGTCCAAAATTTGTATCACATGAACAATAAAAGTAAATATATATAGTTCAATGTATAGTGTTACAAGTATCAAGCTATATAGAAAAGTAAATATGACTGCATAGATAATACTATATATACAAAATTAAATTTAAGACTAGATCTATCAAATAAAATGTTGCACACATGTGCATCATCAATCAAATATAGATGGATCGAATGTCTCTGCCAGCAAAGTCCTGAGCCTCATGCTATCTTCTCAAGAATGGGGAACCTATACACAATGTGTACAAACATTAAAATTTAATGTTTTAAAATTGAATAAGAATATAGAAATTCATGTAAAAAAAAAAATGAAAAAAAAAATCATGCAATACCTCATGTAGTTCCCTCTCCATTGTCTTTTGTTGCTCGTCCATTAAAACATCCTCCACAATAACATCTTCCACGATACTTTGTACAATATATATATATATATATATATATATATATATATATATATATATATATATATATATATATATATTAAAATTTTTTAAATGAAAATGCATATAAACTAATTTTCAATAATATTAAAAAAAAGTTAGACAACTTGATCAATTGGTGTGGATGTTCCTATCTCCATTATACACTCCATCGCTAGAGTCCTTGGAAAATAGAAATCATCTCCAGAAACCTAAAATTCAAAAAATTTAAAACTATAAAATAACTCAAGATTTAGATCTCATTTTGTAATAAAAATTTTGAACTTCAATTTATAACTTAAACATATAAATGAAAAATTGAATACTTGTGATTGTGGATTGGGCACATCTCCTAAGGGTGGCTTTGAAAGAAAAACCTCCAGAAACCTAAAATTCAAAAAATTTAAAACTGTAAAATAACTCAAGATCTAGATCTCATTTTTTAATGGAACTTTTGAACTGCAATATATAACTTAAAAACATATTTAAGTGAAAAATTGTTCATACTTGTGATGGTGGATTTGAAACTTCTCCTAAGGAAGAAGAAGGTACCTCCATTGCAAAAATATCGGATAGAATCAGAATCTGTTAAAATTTAATTATATACATGTACATGTGTACACAATTATTTATTTTAAAAATATGTTATCATGTCCTGATATATAATAATAGATTAAAATAATTGTACATCATCATGTTCACTTAAAAAACACTAACATGTTCCAACATATCATCTTGATGGTGAGAACCATCTTGATTGTGTGAACCTGAAGCTTCAACCGTGATATTAACATCTTCGTTCATCAAGCGTGAGAACTACAAATGGTGTTCACATATATGATACAATTGTGTTATATTAACATATACAAATAAATGTATGTATATGTATTTATTACAAATTGTACATGTGTTAAAATAATCACCCTAACCATTAACAGATATCGATCCCATGCCCTCTTCCTCATGAATAATTAGGTCCTGCCAATCATTGCGACAATTATTTGCATATGTTATGAGATCTTTAACACTCATGTTGTCTATCTTATCATCTGTATGATATAAAAAATTAGCGCGTGCATTCTCTTGTGCTCTTTGTCGATTTAGACAAACATCAATTCCACCCAGTCCACTCTGAACATTGTCAATGATGACATCCCTTGTTTCTTAACTAATTTGAGAAGTTACATCCATCTATGACCGTAAAATTTCCACACAAAGAGGTTGACTAACCAATGGTGTCTCGGGGCGAGGAAACTCAGCATCATGCTTAGCGCCTCTATGGTCACATAAGCGACCTTTTCCAGGACCAAAAAATTTAGAGGGACGGTCATTATAATTGGGTTTCATTCCCAAAAATAATTCTACATAAAATAATTTTGAAAAATAACGCAGAACCTCGTCATTCCATGGTAGTCTTCCATAGGCAGAAATGTTCCTATCATACAAATGGCCAGCTATATCAGGGTGCTTGAAATATTTCACCTTTAGCATCTTTATTTTCAACCCTTTTTTGAAATTAAACATGGACTTGGCCATTTCTGTTGTAACTCTTTGTTTAAAAACCTCCCATGTATCGGGACCCATCAATTTTTCCTTTATTTTTCTTATCACTTCTACAAAAGTATCAGTGGTTGGCCCAAGAGTTTGGTACACATCTATTAGTTTTCTTACAGAGTGAATAACTATTTCTAAGTTTTCTCGACTTTCAGGAGGGAGTTTCAAAGACACAAGATCTTTCTTCAATTTTGAATAAAGATGTTGACACCTTTGTAATGTGCATTTTTGCATGTTTTTTTCCCAAGGTATATCGGAAATTTCAGACGGATAAGTCGTGGTTGGTGTACAAACTTCTTCTTGAATAACACGTTTTGTCCTACATATTTTTGGAGCAAAATTTTCACCCTCTGCATCACTATAAAAAAATTTGTATAAATAAAAAAACATGTGAACAAATTTGTACAAATTGAATGAAAATAATATTAAGATTGATGACCACCTCGATATGGTTGTCTAGCATCATGCCCACCCTGAGACTGTTGAGAACTAGAATGACTACCGATTGGTTGAGAATCAACATGAACACCCATTGATTGGCCTCCGGGGGAATGCATATCACCACCCTCACGCAGTTGGCCACCACCTATTGATGGGATTCTAGGGGAATGTGTACCACCACAAACCTCAAGTGACAAGACAGAAGCTTCATAAAAAATATGAATTTATAATCAATTCAAAAAGAAATTCTTACATATATACATGCACATATGATTGATTAAATTGCATGAACCATACCATAATTGCATGAACCATGGCCATGCTACATTGATGGATTAGATACTATTGTCCTCCTAACTCCTTAAAAAAAAATGAAATTTATTAAAAATCAATTTAACTCACAAAATTGATAAAATATAAATTCCATATGTATACATGTATGTAAATGGGGATAAAATTATATATATAGTCAATAAAAAAATTAGTTCCACATATATACATACATGTATGTATGGAGATAAGATTATATATTCAAATTTCATTTAAGAACATGCACATTTAATATAAATACCATGAACCTCCCTCGATCCATGATCCCCCTCTCTCGTAGAGGCATGGGATTCTATTGATATTCGTATTTCATCCTCCATGATATATATGTATATCTACAATGGACATTTACAATTATTTTTAAATAACTATTTAAAATAAATTCAAAATATTTCAAAAAATTAATGTAATTTAGTACACAAATTATGTAAAATACAACTTTCAAAGCACAAATTGATGTGTGAAACTCAATTTAAACAAAAAAATTGTTGAATTTCTCACATTTTAATTTCATAAAAATGTGAATTTCACCAAGTTGCGCTTACATGGTGGGAGCACACTTGGTATATAATTGAAAAAAACATATGGTCATTAAAAATGACACATTTATAAGTAAAAAACACACCCATATCAAAGATATGTTACAATGTCCATCCATAAATTTTGAAGGAGAGCGTCTCAACAATAATTCATCTTTAAGAGATTAATCTTGAATTGGAACTGCCTCGTATAATACTAATTCATCTATTAATTCATCTTTGAGAGATGAATCTTGAATTGGCATTTCCCCACACAATAGATCACTAGACATCTTATTAACATTTGCACAATGTCTTATACTAAAAAATTGAAATTATCTAACAATATTGTTTGCTTTTCAATGCAGTTGTTTTAGCATATCCTTCTTAACTTGGTACACGCCTTTCATCTGGTTGCAAACAAGTTCAGAATTGGTGAAAACTACAATTCCATTTGATCCATACTCCTTAGTTATTCCCAAGCCTTCTATCAATGCAATATAATATGCCTCGTTGTATTTTGTTCTTCCCATTATATTCATTTTCCTTTGGAGGACCTTATTAGTTGCAATATTGCAAAGCACACATGTAATCAATGCTTTCCCTGGATTGTGATAGCAAGAAAAATCTATGCAGGATGTCCATTTTTCAACCATATTTAGTGGATTTTTTTATCCCTGAAAAAAACAAATTGAATAAAATATATTAATTTAACATTTATTGCAAATGCATGGGAGAAATGACATGTACATGGTTTTCCTTAAAGTTTATGGGTGAAATTACATGTAAATGGTTCCCAAAAACACTAGCAAATGCCTTAAAGTTTATGAGAGAAATGGCATGTACATGGTTTCCAAAAACACTAGCATTTTCCTTATTGCAAATGCCTTAAATTAACACTAGAAAATGCCTTAAATTTTATGGGAGAAATGACACATGTACATGGTTTGCCTTGAAGTTTTCCTTATGGGAGAAAGGAGAAATGACATGTACATGATTTTCCTTAAATTTTGCCTTGAGTTTATGGTAGAAAGCCTTGATTTTGTGGGAGAAATGACATGTACATGGTTTTCCTTAAAGTTTATGGGAGAAATCACATCTAGAAATGACATGCCTTAAATTTTTCCTTGCTCAGAGTTTAAGGGAGAAATGACATGTACATGGTTTGCCATAAAGTTTGCCTTATAGTTTATGGGAGAAATGACAGAGAAATGACATAGAAATGACATGCCTTAAAGTTTTCCTTGAGTTTATGGGAGAAATGACACATGTACATGGTTTGCCTTAAATTTTTCCTTAAATTTTATGGGAGGAATGGCATAGAAACGACATGCACATGGTTCCAAAAACACTAGAAAATGCCTTAAAGTTTATGGGAGAAATGACATGTACATGGCTATCCTTAAAGTTTGCCTTGAGTTTATGGGACAAATGGGATAAATGACATGTACATGGTTATCCTTAGAGTTTGCCTTAAATTTTAAGGGAGAAATGACATGTACATGGTTCCAAAAACACTAGAAAATGCCTTAAAGTAAAGTTTACCTTAAAGTTTATGGGAGAAATGACATAGAAATGACATGTACATGGTTCCAAAAACACTAGTAAATGCCTTAAATTTTATGGGAGAAATGACTTGTACATGGTTATCCTTAAATTTTTCCTTGAGTTTAGGGGAGAAATGACGTAGAAATGACATGTACATGGTTCCAAAAACACTAGAAAATTCCTTAAACCAAGTATGTGCATAAGTTTAAATTGGTATGTTTATTTATGAACTTAATTGAAATAAATATGCTACTAGAAATGAAAATATAATGATAGGTTCTACAAGATGGACGTTGACTAATGTGTAATATATGCATGTATGCATGTATGTCTGGTGGAGTTGTTGTGTGCATGTGAAAGTTGTGTGAAGACAATTATCTTGCACACAAAAATGAAAATATACATGGTTATCCTTAAAGTTTGCCTTGAGTTTATGGAAGAAATTCCTTAAAGTTTATGGGAGAAATGACATGTACATGGTTATCCTTAAAATTTGCCTTGAGTTTATGGAAGAAATGACATGTACATGCTTATCCTTAAATTTTTCCTTAAAGATTATGTGAGAAATGACATAGAAATGACATGTACATGATTATCCTTAAAGTTTGCCTTGAGTTTATGGGAGATATGGAAGAAATGAAATGTGCATGGTTATCCTTAAATTTTTCCTTAAAGCTTATGGAATAAATTACATAGAAATGACATGTACATGGTTCCAAAAACACTAGCAAATGCCTTAAAGTAAATTTTGCCTTAAATTTTATGGGAGAAATGCCATAGAAATGACATGTACATGGTTCCAAAAACACTAGAAAAGAAAATGCCTTAAAGTTTATGGGAGAAATGACATGCACATGGTTATCCTTAAAGTTTGCCTTGAGTTTATGGGAGAAATGGGAGAAATGACATGTATGTATGGTTATACTTAAAGTTTGCCTTAAAGTTTATGGGAGAAATTACATAGAAATGACATGTACATGGTTTCAAAAACACCAGAAAATGCTTTAAACCATGTGCATAAGTTTAAATTGGTATGTTTATTTGTGAAATTAATTGAAATAAATATGCTGTTAGAAATGAAAATATAATGATAGGTTCTACAAGATGGATGTAGACTAATGTTTAATATATGCATGTATGCATGTATGTTTGATGGAGTTGTTGTGTGCATGTGAAATTTGTGTGAAGATAATTATCCTATAGACAGAAATGAAAATATAATGATAGGTTCTACAAGATGGATGTAAACTAATGTTTAATATATGCATGTATGCATGTATGTCTGGTGGAGCTGTTGTGTGCATGTGAAAGCTGTGTGAAGACCATTATCATGCACACTAGTATTATTCATGATAGGTTCTACAAGATGGATGTATACTAATGTTTAATATATGCATGTATGCATGTATGTTTGGTGGAGCTGTTGTGTGCATAAGTATGTTACCACAAGCGACAATATTAATTTTTTGGGAGAAGAAATTAAAAATCAGGTAATCAATATAAATCTATATCTCAATAAATATTAGATCAATATTAATCTCAATGCATATCCAAGTCTGCTAAAAAGAAAAAGGCCTGAGAAAATTTTACATAATCTAAGTAATCAATTAAATTTTCAAAATGTTAAATCTATTTCTAAAACAATATTTCACTCTATTAACCATAAATAAAATAATTACATTATACCAGCTACTCTACTAACTCAATGATCTTGTACTAGTACCAAGTAATTGTAACCATAGAATCTTATGCTTTTTTACCATTAGTACTACCCTAATTAACAACAAGTTGCTTAATACATAGTCTTAGTTACCTATATGGTTACAACTCTTAATGGGAACAAATCTAACAGATAAGTGTAATAATGGGAATAGATCTAACAGATAAGTGTAATAATGGGAACAAATCTAATAGATATTAAGTTCTTGGGAGAAGAAATTAAAAATCAGGTAGTCAATATAAATCTATATCTCAATAAATATCAGATCAATATTAATCTCAATGCATATCCAAGGCTTCTAAAACGCCTAAGAAAATTGTACATAATCTAAGTACTCAATTAAATTTTCAAAATGTTAAATCTATTTCTAAAATAATATTTCACTATATTAACCAAAAATAAAATAATTACATTATACCAACTCAATCAAGCTTAATTATGGAAATCCTCAAGAAGCCCATGCTATGCAAATAAATTTTACAAGCTACATTTTCACCAACAATAGTTTTATCACTGTGTTTTCATCTAGGACAGAGTAGTATTGACGTGTGATTTTTTTCCAACTTACTGTTGTGGTTTGTTGAGGAGATAGGTGGTCTAAATACGCAGGAAGACTCACTGTTTAGAGAGATTATATTTTATTTTATGAAAAAATTGGGTGAAGACAACATTATTACAGTGGAATGATGTAGATATGCATCACATTGACTGCAGGATTGAGAGATGCACCCTATAGAGTGATGCCACTCTCAAAACTGAATAGATATTTTTTCCACCTCTGTCTTGACCTCATTAAGATGGCACATCTGTAAAGCTCATGACGTCAGGAATAATACTTGTTAAATCCTATAGAATTGATATGACGTCAAGAATAATACTTCTATCTATAATATAGATAATCTATGACAAACAAAGCATGTTGAGTTCATATGACAAGACCAATATTATCAATAAATAAATGAAACTGGTATCTAAGCTGCAAGGGTTAGGAAATTAAATAGATCTTAAGTGTAATGAATCGACAAAATCAATGCTTATTGGTTACAGCTTCTATGACTTATTTACTTGCCTCCAGGTAGCTCCTAGCCAACCAACAAACTCTAATCCAACTTTTAGGTCTCATGAGCATATTAAAGCAAGTATGAAATTAATGAAGTTTGTCCATGAAGCAAAGGAGATGGTTTTCTAGTTTAATGTTGTGGTTTTCTGAGGAGATAGTAGGTCTAAATATGCAGGAATACTCACTGTTTAGAGAAATTATATTTTTTAATGCAAAAATTGGGTGAAGACAACATATTACAGTGGACTGATGTAGATCTGCATCACATACTGAATAGATATTTTTTCCAAGTATATAACATCACCATTCATCCATGAAGCAAAGGAATCACATGAAGGAATGAATGGTTTTTTCTTCTACCTGGAAATTCGAAGACAACGAGACAGCTAGACTAGGCCACAATGAGACAACGATATTACAAAAATTACACCTATTCTAAATCCTTTGAAACTATTTCTCTTTACCTCCCTCTTACAACAATGAGAATTACCAAGGTTATCCTTTAAATAAAAATGCGAAGTTACCATTTGTATTAGTTTATTATGAGAAAATAAGCTGCATTCAAAGAATGAAGGTATAATTTGCAAGGGAGGCAACATTATAAATCAAATCAGGTAAGAGATAGGTGCAAAGATCAGAATTGAGGAGGGTGTTCTAGGCTGTGAGGAGAGAGTTATTGTTATTGTAGCTCTAGTGAAGGATATAAAAGGAGACAAGGAAAAACCTGTTGGAAGTGATGATAATGGATCGACAGAGAAAACTGTCGATGAAAGTAGTGTTGCAAAGGAACAAGAGAAAGGAGATGGAAGTGAAGAATAACTTGAAAAAGAGAAATGTATTTCTCCCGCACAAGAAGCACTTCCTTGTGTTCATGATAGAATATTGGAAGGGGAACATGATGTAAAGGTGAACGAGGAGAGTGATAAAAAGACAACTTCAAAATTTACTAGATTGCTGGTGCCTATTAATCAAGTTGGTTGTGTTCTTGGAAAAGGTGGGAATATTATCCAACAAAATTGCATAGAAAAAGGCTCTATTAGCTGCATCTAATTTTTTTTCCAAGTATATAACATCACCATTCATCCATGAAGCAAAGGAATTACATGAAGGAATGAAGGGTTTTTTCTTCTACCTGGAAATTCAGAGACAACAAGACATCTAGACAATGAGGCCACATCGAGACATCAAGACAACGAGGCTACAGATCATTGAGGACAAAAATTATAAATAACCTACGAACAAAAAAAATAAAAAATAAAAACCAGAAAAAAATAAACAAAAAAATAAACCATAAATAGAACAATTCTCACCTTCGCTTGCTCCCCTCCTCGCCCCTTCAACTGCAAACATAAACAGAGTGAGACAAACAACAAATGTAAATAACCAAGATAGAAAATAGAGCCAGACAGATAGAACGGTTACAAAACTGACACTTGTTCCTGTCTGGGGACCCGTATATTTATAAGAAATAGTTTGGCCGAATTATTTTCCAAAGTTCGACCCAACTAATAGTTCAACTTTACTTTTGTTGCTGCTTTTCCCATCTTCGGCCAAAAATCTGTTTACCCACACCATCAATACACCGTCAATGTAAATGAAAGAATTAGTTCGGCTGAATTAATTTCAAAACTTTGGCCGAACTTTATAATAGTTTGGCCGAAATTTTATAAAATTTCGGTCGAACTGTTGGGAAAATAAAATTTTCGATCACGTTTCTCATGAAAGTGTAACCCACCTTCGCATTTTCACCCATTAGAATACATGGAAACAAATGCATACGAAGACAAAATATTCAATTCAACAAAGAGAACAAAAGAAAAATAGAGCATTGGAAATAGAGTGCAGAGCATGGTTTTGTGTCAATAATGGGTATATGTGTGTGTGTGTGTGTGTATGCGTGTCTGTATATGTGTATCTATAGTTTTTTTTAGGTTTTCTATTTTTATCAAGCATACTTGGTTTCTATGCAATAATTCTTCATCACCACTAATACGACAACTTTCTTTATATATTTGATTGACCATGATACATAAAGTTTCATTGTGGATTGTGCTATTGAGGATCATTATGACAAGTACTTTTTTTTTTCTCCTCTAGGAAATTGCATAAGAAAAATTGACACATGATCTAGGAAATAGAGAAACAAAGTTTATTTAGTATATAAAACAAAATGTGGTAAAAAAAAAATTGAGACGTGTATATTGCATAGTAGTTATGCTATGGAAAATTCAGTTATGAAGGAGAAATTAAATAAATTTATAATTACGGTCTTAAGACCTACAAAAATTTGATATCTACATACTTGTTGTTTTCTTGTTTATTGTTGTGCACAACTTATTTGTTTTCTCCTTCAATTACAAATAATAACATTTTTTCAAAATGACAATGTGGAGATCTCACAAGTACTCTGAGAATTGAGTGACTGAATTGTAGAACATGAAGATTGCCAAAATGGTTCAAGCCAACAACAAAGGTATGGTAAGAAAAATTGTATGATGATATATCCAATTAGCATCGAAGACATGGAAGGAAACACTATTAACTGACACATTTTTCGAAAAGTGATCAAGAATAGAGCCATAATCAATTGTTGGCTTTTTTTATATGAGAATTGAAGTTTTTTTGCATGAATAGAAGTAGTTTTCTTTGTTGATTGCTATTTTGTAGCATATCCAAGTTGAAGTCACCGACAAGCATAATTGGGTAGTTGCTAAGTGTGTTCTCCAAAATGAACTTAATGAAATAAATTATATCTTCAGCCCCTATGCTTGGTGCAATGTATGTATTTGCAAGTGTGATGGCATGTTCTTGAAGATGAAAACTTGTGATTGTTGATTCAATATTGCTTGTTGTATATGTGAGTTGATTGTCAACAAAAATATTTTTTGTATAGTACATAAGAATTCCATGTAAGTGAAATAACTGTATGTAGTGATATTTGTTTGTAAGCACTAGATTTGATATAGGTGATTTTGTTCTTGTTTCTTGCAAAAAAAGGATACTAGCATTCATTATATCATAGTCAACAATGATATCTTCAAAATGGAATGAGAAGTTATGTGTGTCAATGAACATATTGTCAAACATTCATTTGATTTAGTTGAATGTAAGTTGTATTCAATTTGATAATAAGCACTTTCCCTAAGTCTTTGCAACTCAACAATGACTCTTTCATTAAGAGAGAAGTTTCTATGTTCCAATTTGTTTAACAAATACAAGGGTTTAATATCTTTGACATGAGAACATGAAGTGTAGATAAGTCCATGTTTCCTAACCCACTTTGGTTCAAAATATAATCTATCCATTGTTAAGCCTTGTGATCAATCTATCATTCATGCACATTCCAATTGAACAAGGAATTGTGCTCTTGTTAAACTACTTTTTTCTATTTGATTGAATATGCCTACAAAATCTACTAATAGGCATCCAATTAGACATTATTCCACTTTTTGGACAAGTGTATCATTTATTTTCATTGAACAATGTGAATGGCTAGATAATTAACAAATTCAATCTAGATTGCACCATTCTCAAGTGTTGTGGATGCCATAAAAATACCTTCAGCACCATTGACAAGAAATCTTGAATATCATAATTTCCACCAATTAGTTCAACAAACATGTTTTCTTTGAGCACAATAGTAGCTGGAAATTTCATTTTAATATTTCTATTGCAATATGTATTTACTGACTCAATTTTTCTATCATATACATTTAATGTGATTGCTTCTACGTTGGTGAGAGACAACATTATTTCATTGTGTTCTTGTACATTCTTGTTTAAGTAGAAGAGATATGGAAATGCTGGATCATCTGGTACAACTATACAAAAATGTTTGTTGAAGAGTGGAAGATCATCGTCAGCGTGTGAACATGTCCTAATTCTATTTCAAATGGATACTAAATCTTTGTTCTCTTGCTGCATCACTTGTTATAATTCATAAGTTTTGACATTGTCTTTCCATAATTTGTAAGGAACAATAGTTCCTTTAAGGATTGGATGCTAAAATATCCAACAATCACGCATAGGATGTGCCTAGCATAAGCCACCATAGAATATTACGTCAAGATTTCCAAATGGTGTAGATGTAGTGCGCATGGTTTCATGGAGTCAGTTGTAAATGTTATATAGCAATCAAGAGCCAATCAATGAAGCTTAATATATCAAGTGTGTCCAAAGTCAGGGACATCATGTCAGATGGTGAAAGTGGCAAGTGCAAAGTTGAATGCACTGTGACACCATTTGCAGTATATGCATCTTTGGCAGTAAATGCAACTATGAGACCCTTTTTTTCAAATCATCACTTTGTAAGTCTTTATTATAGAAGCGAACCAATACATGGTAAAGTACTTGTGCAGTGAATGTTTTTCCTGTGTCCGCATCTCAATGATAAACAAGTAGAATGAATTTGACAGATTGCTTTATTTTTCCATAGTATTAATTATTTTAATATTAATTGTTGTTCTTGATTTAGTTGTCTCCTAATTTAATGATATGCCAATGTGTCCAAAACAAAGGGATGTTTAATGAATTCATTGGTCTTTTTTTGTCCAGTTTGAGTGTTTCTAAATTGCATCTTTTCTTGCAAGTCATATTGAATATCATATTTTTCTATAGAACAAGTATTAGTGTCATCTTCCAACAGGAAGTGAAGCATAAATATCTCCTCATTTTTGGATTAAATTGTATTAGAAACAACAAAATTATCACCCCACAGTCATATTAAATGGGGAAATCATTTTTCATTGACGTTAAAAATATGTTGATGTGACAAGTATGCCTCAATCCATGTTTCACTAGCCTTTTTTTAATGTGTATTCAAATTTTATCTATGGGGTGTAGATAATCATTTTTTATCTACAATAGTTTTTGGGGTCCTTGTGTTCATTATATCAAATGAACCGTATGACACATGGGAGTTTTATTTTATTTTTTGTTCTTTTCCTAGTTCAGTAGGAGGAAACATATTTTGCCAAGAAAATTTTCTCAAGTTCAATGGATCACAGACATACCTATAAATAGTTGTCATGCAGACAATATCTTCATAATTGTTAGGCTCTTGTTGAAACAGAATATGCATTTTCAAGACATATGTTTTTTTTTTTCAGCTGAAGTAGTGTTAATGAAAATTGTCCTTCTAAATGATGAGTACAAGGGCAACGAGAGGAAAATGTGAACTGTTTGTTGCCTTGACATTTGTGGCATATTTAGAAATGCGTTTTCAAGTTTACAAATTTCTTGAATTTTGTTTCCTCCATCACACATGCAATTTTCTCGAATTTGTTTGAAATAAAATGTCATTTACTTGTCCGTATTTTTCATATAGGATCTAAAATACATTTTTGTAGCATAGGCATCTAATATGAATTGGGAATATGTGTTCGCTTGCCATAATGACGATATTTATTTTGAAAATCCATTTATCCACACATTACAAGGTTTACATTTGAGAAGTACAATAGGAAGAGTGACACAATATCGTAGGAGAATTATGTATTCCATTTTTGTTATACCAAGATCAACTAGAAAATGGTGAAATGTTATGTTTTCTGTATAGGTTTTTTTTTTGTAGAAGAGACGTTTTTTTTTTTTTTTTGCATTTCTTAATTTTCATTGTCTTTACTGGACAAAGGTTGCAAGATACAAGTCTCATAGATTTGTGGCAAAGGGAATACAAGCCTACAGGTAGAATTCTTATGTTTTTTGTATAGGTTTTGTTTTGTAGAAGAGAATATATATATATTTTTTTGCATTACTTGATTGTCATTATCTTTACTGGACAAAGGTTGCAAGATACAAGTCTCATCGATTTGTGGCAAAGGGAAAACAAACATATAGGTGGCATTCTTATGTTTATGTAAGGTTTTGTGTGATGACGGGTTTAAATTTGAATATTTTTTTTTGGAAACACTGCTGAGTCACAACTCAAATAATGATCAATGAAAGCTACAACATCAACATTAGTAGAAAGTTGATGTATTGGTGCATCTTGAATCCAAAGAAATCCATGCTCATGTTATTTTCCTCTATTTTGAAACTCTGTGATAAAGAAATGATCTTTCACTTGACCAAACAATTCATTGTATTTTTTAATCAGGGTACGTAGCGATGAAACTCTGTGTTTATAATATCTACTAAAAACTACTAGACGAAGCTTGAATAATGTGTCAATGCACTCATAAAAAAAAATTCTAGTATTTTTTTTTTCAACGCATTTGTCAATGGATCCCAAAATGTTCAACACTTGTGAATGTTGCAAAAAAATTTTGTGGACCAAGTTGTTGTATCATTGTGAAAATCTCTTTCATATGAATTAAAAGTAGTCAGGAGATGTGCAAATGATTTTCAAACATTGATACACAATTGATGATTGTAATAGTCTTTGAAGTATGTTTTGATTCTTGACATATTTGGCAAGTAGTTTTAGTCCCTTTCGTTTTCCTTTGCCATAAAAATCCAAGTTGAATTAGAAACTTGGTTTATAAATATATGAATTGGTTTAAAAATTTTATTTGTAATGTGTGTTGAGAAGTCAACAGAAATGTGTAATATATCCCATTGTGCAAATTGCTGATAAGTGAAATGAGTGATAACATTGATTGACTAGCTTGATCCATATAACAACTTTGAGAAGTTAAGTTCGTCAGAGAATTTGTCCTAGAAAATTCCCAAGGGATGGAATCCTTCGAAAGGTGCAATTTGTATCATTCTTATATCAAGGTCATGGATAAGGTGGGCATCTTAGTAACCATTCACAAGTGTTTCAGTTTCTGGCTCTAAATCATCATCTACAATTGGTGAGTCTAGTTGATTTATTGCTTGATTATTACTCTCACGATGTTGTTTTATTTGATCATTTTTTTTTCCATTCATCATTGATTATTAGTTGTTCCATTTTGTACAGAGGAGTATCACACAAGTCATGTAAAATAGTCATCACTTTCTTGGGCCGAATGTTACTAGAAAAATAAGCATTCTTGTACGCCATTTTTCTCTTTATCATAATTGCAAATGTCATATTCTCATCATGATCTCTAGGAAAATTTGTTTGAACTCTCTCCAAATTCGTAGGGATATTCATAATTGTGTTTGTAAATCCAATTTGTGATTGTTTGTAACCAAGTTTTCTTCTTTGTGCAAAATCCATTCTTGGTGTCACTAACTTTTCCTATAAATATGTCAACTGTGCAATAGAGACAAAACTTTGGTTTTGACGAATATTCAAAGGTGATGCAAATATAGGTTCCTTTCCATTGAGTATTGCATTATTACAGGATTTGAAAATCTTTTCATTTAGGTTGATTGCATTGATATTTTCTGCAACCATGAGACAAAAGATAGTCGATAATGCAATTTTTTCAATGGCTTGCATATCTTTTCCAAAGTACAATCTGTCACAAATGTAACACGCATATGGAGGCATGTCTTCTCTTGATTGAAAATATGCCTCAACTGCTTTTTTTACTACACATGCATTTTTTTTTCTTCATGTATCAAGGCACCTTGTGTTATCATTGCAAATTTCAACCTATGCAACTGGGTGTGTTTATTATTGGATCCATTGGAAAAAGAAATGGATACCAAGTTGTTGTTCTATGCATGCACTTCCAAAGAATTACCATCCTTCTTTGAGCATTGTTTGGAGCATTATGTGTACATTGCCACTATGGCTAGCATTTTCAAAATCATGAATTTTTAAGAGTGCATGGAAATGTGAATGTGATGTGTATATTGGTATGTGCGTAAGGTACAAGACTTCAAATGAACCATTTTATGAATAGAATCTTGAAGAAATATATTTTTTTCTCTGTATTCCAAATGTGTATATTAACATCGAGTATCTCACATATTCATTGCAATGCAAAATATTTTCCTTCTACATGGCCATATGCATATGGCATTGATGAGTTAATAATATAATTTTTCCAATCATTGATACATTGTTATTTTCCAATGGTTATGGTATGTAAGTGTTTGTGTAATAAATTAATAGCTCTAATGTCATTGCAATTAAAACATTTATAAAAAAAAATTTCGATTTTTTTTCTCATAGCAAACATATCAAACCATGGTGCAAGTTTAAAAATAGACCTGAACAAAGAATCATGAAAATCATTGACAAATTGTCCATAGATCAAGAAGCCTTTTTGAAATACAATTTGTTAAATTGACAACATGTCAAATTGTATCGATGCGCATTGGTGTGCATAAATGCATGGAGTAATTGATCTAACAGTTGGAGCTAGAATGTATTTTGTGTGATATTATAACAGTAGTGGTTCAAAATGACCACACACAAGATTCTGGTTATGTAGCTAAATATTATATTGATATCCATTAGTAGCTTGATTGAATTAGAGATATGGTTTGAAATTTGTGAACAACCAAACATTGTCTGGAATCGACAACCATTTAGAGAACCATTTGATACAGAAGGCATCTCCCTATAGGCTAATTGTAGATGGAGCACAAATAGAATAAGGTGCAACTCAATATGCAATGAAGGCATAACAATGTCATCCTGGTGACTCATCAATGCCAGAAGTGGTTTACCATTCCTTGTCATATCTCAACTGAAATATAGCAGAAGTGAAGAACAACAACAAATGAGTCAAATAGATAGTCGTCAGGATAATATAAAAAATTCTCTAATCTATATATATTGAATCTAGATAACTTGTGATCAATTTATTGTAGCTTTAACCCATGTAATGCAAAAGTATTTTTCTGGTCTAAAATTGATTGTTATTTAATGTTGTGCTAATATCAGTTTCAGAAATAATATGAAGGTACTTTGGTTTTCTTATCATACAAGGGTTTATACATGTGTTTATGATTGAAAATTCATTAAACTTGATGAGATTAAGTGTATTTCATGAACTTAAAAGCATGGAAAATCAATGCTGAATAGAAGCATAATAAAACACAACAAGCACAAATAACATAGACAAATACACAATTTTTTGATGAAGGAGTTCACCCCTCGTGGGCTACATCTCTTTGGTCCAGCTTCATAGTGTGGGCCTTTGTATTAGCTTCAATTGTGCAAAAGTGATGTTTACAACTTCCTTTTTCCTATGCAACCTACTCCAATGGCTCCAAAACATCAAAATCTACTAAGAATGACTCTTCTTGAGCCAAAATTGGTCGAAAATTGCCTCAGTTATGGCAAAACCAAATTTTCCTAGTTTTCCCCACTAATTTTGGAAGTCCGACAATTAACTCCACTAAATGTGGAGCTGCTCCGCATTTGGTGGGTCTGCCATCTCTTCTGCCAAGATAAGTACACGATTAATTATTGATAAGCATGTATTTAAGTGGGGTTAAGGCGCGTTTAGCGCTAACTCACACTTACCATTGATTTAAGATTAACACCACATAACCATGGATTAGTGGTAATTAAAACTTGGCTTAATTAGGTTTTAAACTCCATCGAATATATTTCTTAGTCATTGGTCATAGCATGCGGACACGTGGGAGGGGCCGGTCCTCTCCGGACCCCCAAATATGGTGTCGATAAACTTTAAGTAAACACGATAACCTATATGGTTAAGGATTGTGGTCGATGAAATAGTGGTAAGGTATTGGTGCTATAGGTGGGTGGTTGTGGGTTCGACCCTGACCCCACCATAAAAAATTTGTTGAACACACCAAAGTTTTGAACCTTGGTTTAATTTGTTGAATGCACCATGTCCTTTGACTATAGTTTCGACCTTTGATAAATATGTATGATGCACCCAACTTGACATTGCATAAAAAAATCATGCCAACCAACCTTTCCATGGGGGGGGCGCACATGGTAGCCTCCAGCTGCGCCACACGGCCCTTCCCCATTGGCCTAAAAAATCCACCATTAATAAAAATAATCCACCATAGATAATTCCAAACTTAAGAATAGGATAAAAATTCAACTTCCCCAAGCAAAATTGGCGAATCTGGTGATGAAACTTATCACAGTGTCACTGGTTTAAAACTGGAGAATATTCCATGAATATTCCTGAGGTGTTGATTGGACTGCCAAGTCATCAGTCTGTCACTATTCTGCACAATTTTTACATGTTTGGGAAAACAAGAAACAGACCATAACTCACTCATATGAACTCGGATTTTGATGAAATGAGTGGCGTTGGAATCCTGGTGACGAGCTCTATCCAGTCATTTAGGTCTGAAGAATTTCTGAGCACTTTCATTTTTTAGCTAAATATTGAGCTTCTGATCATTCCTCCCCACTAGAAGCATTTTGGACCCCGAAAGATACTATCAATTGTTTAGCAGGTGAGGGTACAACTCCCTCACCCTTTCACTCTCCATCCATTTGGCCTTTGAAAGATTTTATCCCTTGAGTCCCACTCTAAGGTATTCGACATTCCCTCTTCTTGAAGTTATGATTCTTTTGTCAAGTATGAGATCCTGCTGAAGTTCATCAAAATATTCTGGTGAGAAATCATCTATTGATGACAACTAAACATGCTCTCCCTGATCCTCAATCAAAGGAGGCTCAAAAAATCTCAAATTCTCAACATTAATGACAAAATATATTTTCATATAAGGAGGAAAATATAGCTTAAATACATTAGTACCAATCTTTTCCAGAATTTTAAATGGACCATAATGGATTGGCTTGAGCTTTTTACATTCCCCTTGCAATATTTCTTTGCTGATATACAACCAAAATTCATCTCCAACCTGGAATTTTTGATCAACACGGTGTTTATCATGCCTTGCCTTATAGTTGATTTGACTCTTTTCAAGTTTCTCTTGAACTGTGTGATGTATCAACCTAATTTTCTCAATGAACTTCCTTGCCTTATCTATGTCACTATGACCATCTATAGCGACATATTTCTCAAAGATGAAGTCCAAAGGCGATCTTGGGAAGTACCTAAGACATGCCTCAAATGGCGATGTGTTTGTGGAAGAATGCTTTTCCCTGTTGTATGCATGCTGAATGTAATGCAACTGTTCACTCTCCCAAGGATGTGAAGGAATCAGAAGTGGAGTGTACCATCCAAGTTTCCTATTACTAGGCTTACTTATTTCACATAAAAAATTCCTCTAATAAAATGAGATACATTGTCAATCATGTGTCGCCAATAACAATACCTTTGGAGATTTGCTATTGTCTTGCCTACACCAAAATGTCTAGCAATCAATGAAGTGTGCACCTCCCTTATGATATATGGTTTCTTTCTCCCTGTGGTATACATAAATTCCCAATTGTTACAACAAAATTTTATGCACATGATAATCTAACTCTTCATTTTGGTTTCCTTGAATCAAGCTTTCATATACATCTTGAAAATAACTATCATATGCATATTGTTAAATGTAACTTTCATGCATAACTGAATTGTGCTTGAGTACAATTGATGAATTTACAATAGGCCTAGAGAGAATATCAACTACCTTATTGTAGATTCCCTTTTTATACCTGATAACCAAATGAAATTGTTGTAGAAATCCCATCCATTTGAAATGTCTTGATTGCTACAACTTTGACTGTGATTTGTAAGTACTGCAATGGCTGATGGTCGATATGGATAATGTTCTCTTTCCCCATCAAATAGTTCTACCATTTATTTACACTTTGTACCAATGCATATAAATATTTATTATAGGTGGGATAGTTAGTCACAACTCCATTAAAATTTTTAGAATGAAACGAAATAGGCTTACCATGCTGCATGAGAATTGCTCCCATAACATAATCACTTGCATTTGTTTGGATCTCAAATGTCTGTCTAAGATTCGGAAGAGTCAATAATAGTGCTGAAATTATCTTTTTCTTTAGAGCATCAAATGATTTTTGCTGCATATCTCCCCAATGGAAGACATTATTAACACTTGTTAATGCATGTAATAGAGCTGCAATGGAAGAAAAATTAGCAATGAATTTCCTCCAATATTGTGCTGCCCCAAGAAAGCTTCTTACCTCTATAACTATATTGGGCTTGGGTCAATTCAGAATGAGCTCTACTTTGGAAGGGTCGATCTTCAAATCACCTCCTCCAACAATGTGTCACAATACACTAAAGAATTCTTACCAAACTCACACTTCGACATATTTAAAAATAATTACTGTTTTTTCAAGACATCAAGTACCTTGTTTACATGCATGAAGTGTTATTCTCTTGATTTGTTGAATATAAGTATGTCATCTAAGTAAACAATGACGAAGTCATCTATAAATGGTCTAAGTACATCATTCATGACTCTCATGAAAGTAGCTGGAGCATTTGTTAGACCAAATGGAATAACTAGCCACTCAAACAATCCTTGCCTAGTTTTAAAAGTAGTTTTCCAAATGTCATCTTTAGCTATTCTAACTTGATGATAACCACTTCGCAAGTATAACTTAGTAAAATATCTTGCATACTTTAACTGATCTAGCAAATCATTAATGCGTGGGAATGGGTAGCGATTCTTTAGCATGATTTTATTCAGTGCACGGAAATCTATGCACATGTGCCAAGTCTTGTCCTTCTTTGGTACCAAAATAGTTGGAAAACCACATGGAAAATTAGATGGGCATATGATACCTTTGTTTAGCAATTCTTGAATTTGTTTCTTGATTTCCAAACTCTCCATAATTAACATGCGATACATACCAATTTTTGGAAGTGGAACATCCTGCTGCAACTGAATCTCATGTTGAATTCCCCTCTTGGGTTGTAACCCATTTAGTTCTCAAAAAATATTGCCATGATGACTAACCACATCAAACAAATCAGACTTTAATTTTTCATCACATCCTTCAAAATATTCATAGTCAACATCATCCTTTTTCTTGATCATGAGAAGCAAAATTTTTTTACTTTCATTAACTAGTCTCTTCATTTGACCTGTATTAACTAAAGAAATATTCAGTTTCTTGTGATGAGCTCTCACAATATACTCCACCACATCATTAAGCAAATGATATTTTTTCTCATGGCGATAAAACACTGCTTTCCTGTCATAGAAATATGGACTTCCCAAGATAATCCTGGAAATGTCAAGTGGAACCACATCTAACTTGACTTCATCAACAAAGTTTGTAGTAATATCAAATTGAAATATGCATTTCCTTGTAACCTGTAAATTGGCATTCTTAACTATCCAACCCAAAGGTTATGGTTTATGATGTGGTATGGTTTCAAGGTTAAGATTTTTGACTAAGTCTTATGTAATCAGGTTTTCTTGTGACCCACTATCAAACAATGCATCAATCTTTGCATGATTTGAAATCACTCTAACATGGAACAATTCTATCCTTATGTCTTCATTTGGAGTGTTGTTGTGACTATTTCAGGAACTAGTACTTGCTATGGCTTCATTTCCTTTGTTAACCATGGCTATTATCTTGGTCTCATCTCCTGAATTAGATCCAAGATATTATTGTGTGGTGGCAGTCATCTTTTGTTTCCTTTTGTTATTTGGTTTCTTTGGCCTTACTTCGGGATGTAGTTTCCAACAATGGGCTTCATCATGCCCCTCTTTGGAACAATGTTTGCATGTAGTTTTCTTCCCTTATTTCTTGATGCTTTCATTCTTCTTTCCCTTCCATTTTCCTCCCTTCTCTTTTCCCTTACCCTTGAATGGATTTTCTTACTACCCTCTTCCTGAATGCTCTTTCCCCTTGCTTCAAGATGCGTGGCTTGCACACATACTTTATCTAAGTTGTTTGGGTTAAACATAAGGATAATATGTTTCAAGTAGGAATTTAAACCTCCAATGTGTTTCAAAGGTGTGTCTTGTGAATTCAAGTTTACTCCTAATAATAAAGCCCTCTTTCTAAACTTCTGAGTGTACTCTTGAACAGTTTGGCCTTTGAGTTACCTAAATTTTTGCCAATTCATTATTGATTTTTGCATATAGGCTAATGGATAAAACTGTCTTTTAATGGAATAAATGAATTGAACCCAAGAAATGGATATCTTACCATGAATTCATATTTCCTCTTGAGTCTTTGCCTCCCACCAAACTAGTGATGCTCCTCCTAGCCTTAATGAAGCTAACTAGATCTTTATGTCATCCTCTTGTAGATTCTAAATTTTGCAGTATACTTCCAATTGACAGAACCAATTTTCCAAATTCTCTGCATTTACCTCACCATTGTACATGGGAAGTTCAAACTTGATGTCCAACTTGAGTAATGGAGTTTTTCCTTTTGGAATTTTTGAATGAGTGTGGGTGGTTTTTGTGGTGGAAGCAGAAGATGAAGAATCTGATGAAGATGATGGGGATGAGTATGGTGGAGATGGAGTTGGATTTCATCTACTACCTTTTTAACTCTTCTCTTCATCCTTCTTACGATCTGAAGATCCTTCTCCATGGGGAGGCTTAGAACCTTCTCCTGCACTTTCTGCAGTGAATGCATCAAACATGATTTTAACCATTATTTGAATGTATTTGAAGTCTCTCTTGACATTCTCTTCTTCTGAATTTCCATGAGTCTCTCCAAATCCTGACATAATGTTTAAGGATTCAAGCTCAACCTTTGATGCTTGTACCTCTTCAATCACTTCAGCTTCTTGTGCAATTGTACCTCTTCAATCTCAACTACTCGAGATGGAACTTGAGGCGCTTCAAGTGAAAATTTGAGTGGAAATTTTGGTGAAGATGATGCTTTCTCAGCTCTCTTTCTCCTTGTCCTAATCTTAGGACTAACAACCAATATCTTCCCTTATCCTCTCCGCAACTTCAACCTTGTAAGCATCACAAAATTGCAATTATTAAAACCCTTCTTGCACAATCTCAAGAAAAGAAAGCAAATAAACTTTAGCAACCTTGTGCTCTGATACCAATTTGATCTAAAATTGATTTTTAGCTAATGCTGTGCTAATATCAGTTTTAGAATTAATATGAAAGTGATTTGGTTTTCTTACAATACAAGGATTTATACATGTGTTTATGATTGACAATTCATTAAAATTGATGAGATTAAGTGTATTTAATTAACTTAAAAGCATGGAAACTCAATGTTGAATAAAAAAATAATAAAACACAGCAAGCACAAATAACAAAGACAAATACACAAGTTTTTGATGAAGGAGTTCACCCCACCTGGGCTACATCTCCTTGGTCCAACTTCATAGTGTGGGCCTTTATATTAGCTTCAATTGTGAAAAAGTGTTGTTTATAGTCTCATGTTGTCTCTGCAACCTACTCCAATGGCTCCAAAACATCAAAATGTACCAAGAATGACTCTTCTTGAGCCAAAATTGGTTGAAAATTGCCTCAGTTATGGAAAAACCAAATTTTCGCAGTTTTTCTACACTAATTTTGGAAGTTCGCCAATTAAGTGCACTAAATGTGGAGCTGCTCCACATTTGGCGGATCAGCCATCTATTTTTCCAAGATAAGTACGTGATTAATTATCGATAAGCATGTAGTTAAGTGGGGTTAAGGCGCGTTTAGCGCTAACCCACACTTACCATTGATTTCAGATTAGCACCACATAACCATGAATTAGTGGTAATTAAAACTCGGATTAATTGCATTTTAAACTCCACCAAATCTCTGTCTTAGCCATTAGTCATAGCATGCAGACATGTGGGAGGGGGCTGGCCCCCTTCGGACCCCCAAATCCGGCACCGATAAACTTTAAGTAAACACGAGAACCAATATGGTTAAGGACCACGGTAGATGGCATAGTGGTAAGGTGTTGGTGCTGTAGGCGGGTGGTCGTGGTGTTAGGGTCCTATAATAATAGGATTCATAATTTTGAATTAAATTTGATTAGTCTTGTATTATGTACATAATTTTCTTTCTGCAAAATTGTTTTCCCATATTAAAAAGAAAAAAATGTAAAGAGGGTAAAAGTCCTAAAAGAAAAATCAAAGGACTTGAAAGAAAAAAGATCAAAAAAGAATAAAAAAAGAACCCCAAACCAAAAAGAGATAAAAATATATCATGAAAGTGATGAAAATTCAAATGCCACTACTTTTTACTTCACTTTGCAAGAATAATATTGTGTGCAGCTTGTCAAAAATGCCTTAATACATAAAGGTCAAATTGCTTAATCTTGACCTTTCATGCTTGAAATTTTATGCTAATAGATAGAGAATAAAGATCTTGCCAAACTATTTAATCTTGGCAGATCAGTAGTTAGGTAGAGAATAATAAGGAGCTCAAAAGTTCAATATGAGCCCTTGGAAGAAATAAGGATAGAATTAGATAGTTTTTTGTTTAAAAGAAAAGTGAATAAGGGCCTGCAAGCTCAAATGCATCCATGTAAATGAAGAAAAAATGTTAGGGTAGCAGATGGGTAGGCAGAAGAAAATTTCACGAGGCATGGATAGCATAAAATTGGTCATTTCATTTACTGACTTCATTTCAAAATCATTCCCCTTGTAAAAATATCCCATCCCCTTCATTTTTACTCTTCGCCCTTATTTAACTCTTTTCTCCCTTGCAAAAAAATCCATTTTCCTAAGTTAAAACAAATTTTATCTTTGGACAAGTAGAAAATACCTTTACTAATTTCCATTTATTCAAAAAACACCAAAAACCCCTAAAAAACCTTTATCCTAAGTTTAAATGATTAAATTATATGTCGGACCCCACTACAAATATCCCTCCCTGATATAAGTTTGCACATTAACACTTAGTGAAATTCCCGCACTTGGTAACATTTCATTGTTTAGTATTAACATTTAACTTTATATATTAAATACATTATATACCTTTTAATCCCATATTATATTAATTCCTTTATATATATATCCCAACCCATATTATATTTTAAATCTATGGTTTAATATTCCCCACATGTCATATATTTCGGGCCCACTGATTATTACCTCGCCTATACATAAGTCCTATTTACCTTAGCCCCATTGGCTATATTGTATTAAAACCTAACCCATGTAACATAAACCCTTTGCTTATATAACCTAACACATCATATTACCCTAGGCCCCACACCATCAAATCCCGATACTCCATCGCATCGTCCCATCCATCAGATCATCACTAACCAAATATAACGACCAACAAGCCTTGTCGCACATCCGATAGCCTGATCCTTAACATACCCTAGACCTTGCGATATCCGTGGTTTTCGAAGCTCTGCTCTTGGCTACGTGTCAACTTTTCATTTGATTGCATCGCCAAAAAAATACTACCAACCAACTTTGGCTAGTGTGAAACTGCTCAACGGTTTTCTCCTAACCATTATCCAAACCACCCTATCATTTGAAAAGATCCTCGCATTTATGTTAATCACTGTTGGTTAAAAAAGCATATAGTCTCCCTTTGTTAGCCCTTTTACCACTTTCTGTTACAATTTTGCGCTAAAGAATCACTCCCGACCTATTTCCGAGCAACCAGATCACCTAACCAACCTTATTTCAAGCCTTTTTCACCAGAATTCAAGACCTTTGCTGATACAAGGCATTGCAGAACCAAATTGAAGCATTATAAAGACCTGAAGCCTCAGAAAACCTTTTGCTACCTCAGAACCCTTCTACAAGCCAGAATCCTCATTTTATCTAGGTATTCCTCCAAGAAAAGACCCGTTCCTTAGAGTTATAAGGAAGTAATTCAAGTAATTGAATCAAATTAGGAGTTTTAGCAGACCAAAAGCGCCTATTGCCTTCCCTATCTTTTTCTGCAGACCCTAGTTTCCCTTTCACAGAAATTCTGAAGTCCCGAGATTACTTTTTGTCACAAAAGGAATAGTTTGATTATTTAAATCATTTAGAAGCCATCCACAGACCTGAAGAAAGCCCTCTTTCCTTCAAAACCTTTCTTCAAACCCTGAACCTATTTTTCACAGGATTCCCAAGGCTTGATACTGTTTTTAATCACAGAAGAGTACAATTGGATCAACTGAACCATTGTAGACCATAGATAAGCCCCTGTTTTATCCTAAATTAGTCTACAACCTATTATAATCTGTCAGAGGTTCTCCTACAGGTCTATATCAGTTTTTTATATGTCAAAGATTAATCAATTGAAAAAATTTAACAAAATAATGGCTTCCAAAAGCATTGTATCTGTCAATCCTCTACAACCTCCAATTGTAGATGTAGAAAAAAATCCCTTGGCTGAAAAAGAATTTAAGATTAATGACACAGTCATTGAATTTAACCTTCTTGAGCTCCACTGTTGGAGCCATGAAAAATCCATAGACCAAGCAGACGAGGTTTTCTTTTGGGAATCTAATTTTCCAAAGTATGTATTCCCATAAAATTTCCAATGCCCAGAAGTAATAAGACTTTGCCAATATTTCTATTTCCCTGACCAGAGAGCCACAATAAACCCTGAAAAAGAAAACATGTTTACTATTATAGCCGAGTGAATTAATCAAATTCTCCAAATCAAATCTAGGCCAGATGAAACGCCTTTGTCCATTGAGGCTCTTACACAGTTGTATCTAAATTTGGACTTCCCCAAGAGGTTCTAGATATTCCAAACTTTCATGCCTTCATCTGTAGAATTTCCCAAGATAAATCCTCCTTACCCATCTGCAAAATTTCCTGAAAGAACCAAACATATCATTAACATGATGTCTTTTATTCTTGGTTATTTCACAGATGGACATGTTGATGTTGCAGTACTAGGTTTTTTATCTACTTTCACACTTGGTCAGCCTCCTACCACCATTTTCATTTTTTCCCAATACCTAGATGATAATATTCATGAACAACTTGTTAAAATTCCTGAAGAAGGTGTTTTCAAGTATTCATCAATCCTTTTTCCCATGTTTTTGTATTTTCAATTAGAGAAATTTTCCGTCAACCTTCAAAATCTTGATGTTGAAGGTAACCCACAGTTAGTCATATTTTGGACTCCTTTAATAATAAAATACTCCACACAGTCTACGTTTATAGAGTTTATTGATTCTTTCATTCACCCAGTGGTCAATATGTTGAATAGCAGCACGAAGCCCAGAATCAGTGAGGTGATTAAAAATGTCCTGCAGTTGTTAGAGCATAATAGAACAAGAGATTGGTACATGTACCAAAACCATACAGAAATAAGGGTATATGGATCAAATATTATTCCATATAAACTGCCCAAATACCTCCCAATGAGGTTATTTTCCCTTGAGTATATAAGGTAGATTATTAATTCTGATGCAATCAATTTCCTGGCAGCTAAGAAAAAGACACAGTTCAAAACAAAAAATCAGGTTGGCCCTTTCGTTTGTAATAACAGAGATGCAGGTCCAGAGGCTGAAAATGATTTGCAAGAGTTTAAATTCAGTAAGATTTTTCTATGGTATGATGATCCTCCAGGAGTAATAAGTAAACTAAGAGTTAAATGAAAACTAACTCCTTAAGTATATGAGAAGAAACCAGATATTGAAAAATTCTCCAATCAGTTTGAATGGTTGTAGAACACCTTGATTGAGGAAGAGAAGCAAGGTGATACTAGTCAAACTTTGCAGACTCCAGCCCAAGAAGACAGGGACTCAAAAAGAATCAGAGAGGAAGGATCATACACTGCAAAGACGACAACTGAAACCAAATTTAAATTAATGTATAGGAAGAAGCCAAAATTAGATCTTGTCAATGAAGAAGTGGAAACAATAGAAGTGATTGATACAGAAACAATGGTGAAAGATAATGTACCACCTGCAGTTGCTAAAGAAACACATCAACCTTCAAATTCAAACACTCAGCTTATTTAGAAGCAACACAGTGTTGAAATGCCATCTTCCAGCAAACTAGCAAAGAAGGAGATGGAAATTATACAAAAATAAAAAGAGATAAAGATGAGAAATGAAGCTTTGAAGATTGATACATACAACCAGTATTGGAAGTAGTAACCCAGTGACCAAATCAGATTGCTTTCTGCTTTTGAATATAAAACTAGGAAGATGCAAATGACCTTCCTGCAGCCTAAAGTAAAGCATCCAAAATCATCAGCTGATTACAAAAAGTCATCATATGAAGTTCAAGCAGATGATCTTCATCCAATGGATCCAATATAATTTCACAAACAAGCTGGTGAAATGGTTTACTCCACAATGAAAAATAAAGCCATGAGTGTACAAAAGATAAAAAACACTCTTGGGAACATCAAAGATCAACTTAAATTGGAAAACGCATCCTCAAAGGCTAAGGATAATAGAATCAAATCATAGGAAGATTTGATTATTGAAGTAGGATATGATCCTAACAATGTCAAAGTTGCACATGAACTCATTAAGAAGAAAAATGCAGACATTGTTGTATTAAAGAAGCGACTTAAGCTGCCTCCTACTGAACATCCTTAGAAAAAGGAAGTGCTATAGGATGAAAATTAGAAAGATGAGATGATGAATCTCATACTTCAGTTGACTGCCCAGATAAAGGAAATGGAGAATGAAATGGACAAGTTGGTCCAGGAGAAAAAGGCCAGAGAAGAAGTCCCTGTAACTGTAATTCCTATAGTCACAAAAACTGTGCCTTCTACACTAGTAGAATCATTGGCCCCTATAGTCCCAATGGCTACATCATTACCTGTCATGTCATCAACAACTTCAGCAACAAAGTCTTCAACAACAACAATACAACCTACAAATGAAGTAAGTAAAATAGTAAAAGTTATGCAGGACATGTCTATTTAGACAAATTAAATTAATAGACTTAAAGAACAACTAAAAATTCTGGAATATGGAAAGAAACTTGCTAAGATAATGCACAAGAATGAAGAATAGAAGGAAAAAATGTTAAATGAGCAATTGAAGAAGTTAGAGAAAGATCTAACACTAAAAGAACCCATGGCACAAGTCAAGCAGCAACTATGGGCCAATATCATTGAATCTATCAATGATATTTGGAAATCCATATAGGTTATCTATGAACAGAAAGACTTATTCAAAGTAGCAAGAGAAGCTATCCAGAATATCAAAGAAGAGCTTGGTAAGAAGCCTAAAGAGGCTAATGAAATCATCGAATTCTTTAATTCCAAGAATAGGCAAGAACTTGAAGAAATTGGAATTAGTGATAGAAAAGAAACCATCCTAGAAGTTAGGAAGGTTATTTCTAAAAAGAATATGATGATACAACTAGAAGAGAAATACTAGAATATGGAAGTTGCCATTACAAGGTTCATGATGAAGTTTGACACTCTCAGGAAAAAATGCCTTCCAAATCCATTAGTTATTCATGACAAACTAATGAAGTAGGATGATTATGATAAGAAGATTAGAGAAGTGGCTAAGGAACAAGCTAATAATTCCCTACATCGCTAATGAGATATACTGAGGCTAATGAGATATTCATAAGGATGATGAAAATTAAGCTACCAGAGGCAGAACTTTGGGAGAAATTGACTGATTTACTATGAAAATCAAAATAGTCAAGCAAGGCAGCCAAATGAGAAAAGTATCAGCCAGGAAAAGATAAAACAGAGCGTGCTGTTTTACAGTTACAGTTTGCAATAAAAAATATCAGTAACAGTGAAAATAGAAACAGTTAAAGAGTATCAGAGTCAAAGTGTATTAGTTGAAAGGTTAAAATGAAAGTAAAAACAAAGATAAATCTTCCAACGTAGAGGACACTCCACTACCTAACAAGCAGCCTTCGTTGAGCAACAATAAGAGACAAATCAACAACAAAATATCAACAATTAAACAACAAATAAATAAAAGCAGGGACAACTTGCATTAGTTAGATAGCTATCTCTATCTTCTTGCATGAAGATAGTTCTTTTTCCTTGAATAATTCGTAAGTTTGTTTTAGGATATTTTGTAATAGTTTTTGTATAAATACTTCTCATTTTGAAGTATTAAGTGTGGATGAATTGTTGAAAATTTCTGTAGTTGTACTATTATGGAACCTGAGGGTGATTGTACCAATTTCAAGTCAGAAAACTAGATTAAAGAAATAAAGAGATTATATTATAGGATTCATGCGTTGGGCCATTACAGTTAAGTACTTTCTACTTGTTCAATTATTTCTTTCTAAAGTTTTCACATGCTCATATGTTTGCTTAATCTAAATGATATAATTGGAATGTTATTACAGAATATGTTTAATTACACTCTATCTTGAACTATTTATCATTTATATGTTTTTCTTCTAATATCCATATTAGGGAATTCTTAATTGCTCTGTTATTTTGATTGACCTCTTTCTTTTCACTCATTATCCGGATTTGAGAACCCTTAACTTCTCTCTTACCTTGATTGAAACCATTTTCACCATCAACCTAAGGATCTGAAGTGACTAAACTATCTTGCCCCATGAATACTTCCCTTTAGAACCTTGATCTTGCTTCTGCTGCTTAACACTTTGACTCCATTTTCCCAATGGAATACAAACCTACATCTATTCATCTAAGTAAGTGATTTCATCACCAAACCAAATCCAAAATCAAATCCCAAGTAATCCTACATAACTAGCCTAAAATCAAATACAATCAACAAAGATAAATCATATAGAGAGAGCCCTCTCTGAGCATTAGGAAGGCTAGATCCTAAGGCTTAAAAGTAGGTTTGTGGTTACCTCTAATATTATTTAAACCAAAATATAAACAACCTTTGAGAATTATCGGAGAGATAACACGTGGGTTCGACCTCGATCCCGCCATAAAAATTTTGTTGAATGCACCAAAGGTTTGAACCTTGGTTTAATTTGATATGTGAAATATATATATATATATATATATATATATATATGTTGCACCCATTTCCTTTGACTATAGTTTCTACCTTTGATAAATATGTATGATGTGCCCAACTTGACATTGCATAAAAGAATCATGCCAACCAAACTTACCATGGGGTGGGGGGCACATGGCAGCCTCTGGCTGCACCACGCGACCCTTCCCCATTGGCCTAAAAATTCCACCATTAATAAAAATAATCCACCATAGATAATTCCAAACTTAAGGAATAGGATAAAAATTGAACTTCCCCAAGCAACATTGGAAAATATGGTGATGACACTTGTCACAGTGTCACTGGTTGAAAACTAGAGAATATTCCCGAAAGATTCTAAGGTGTTGACTGGACTGCCAATTCATCAATCTGTCATTGTTCTACATCATTAGGGGAATTTTGAGGTCTGAAATAGGCCTCCTAAGAAAAATGTACAACCAAAATAAACTTTATAAGAACCAATGTGATTCAAGATGATGATGTCAACCATGGGGGATGATTCACCATTTTTAAGTAAAAGGATACAAATATTAAAAAATAATAAAATAATAAAACTACTTTTTCAACTCGTATTTTCAATTTATCTCCCAAAGTTTTTACTCAAATTTTGAGCAGGAGTACTCGTTGGATGCAAAATTTAATTACTCATCCAAGGAGTACCCATGTTGCATACTTTCGATGGACCCTGCTACATGAAAAATGAGAAATAAATTAAAATAACATGATTGCAATCTCATTTTTCATGTATTTATCATTTTTCGTGTATTAGGTTCCATCGAAAGTATGCAACATGGGTACTCCTTTGATGAGGAATTAAATTTTGCATCCAAGGAGTACTCCTGCTCGAAATTTGTTTCAAAAATTTGGGAGATAAGTTGAAAATATGAGTTGGAAAAATAGTTTTCCCTTTTTTCCCTATAAAATTTGATGATGTAATAAAATCGTATTTTATTATTTCCACTATTATTTTATAATTTCTTTAGGAGGCCCATTTTAGACCTCAAAATTCCCCTAATGAATTTTTACCTGTTTGGGAAAATGAACATCAGACCATAACTCACTCATACGAACTCGGATTTGGATGAAACGAGTTGCATTGGAATCATGGTGACGAGCTCTATCTAGTTGCTCAGGTCTAAAGCATTTATGAGAACTTTCATTTTTTAGCTAAATGCTAAGCTTCTAATCATTTTCATTGCCATAGAGCCTATTGAGCCAACAATATTTTGTGCTCTTTTTTTTGTTTTTCGTTTTGTTTTATTTTGTTTTTCAATAGTACAAATGTCAGTACTTGGATCAACAACAAATAAGTTGAAGAAGAGGGTGTAAGAAAATTTGAAGATTCCATTGTTTGCATGTGTTCAAAGGAAATAAAAAGAATAACAATATAGTCAAATAGTAACCATTTATTCTAATCAATAAGTGCACATTACATATAAAACACTAAATCTACATAATGTTACAAATAATAATTCAAAACATAATGTAATCAAATGATAGGTTCACATGAGTATCTAATTCAAAGACTAAAGAGTTTCAAATTATTTAAAAGTTGTCTAAATTTCACCATATCCTAGACATTACCCTAATCACATAAGAGTGAAAGAGACATATACTAATGACCAAGTTTCTTACATAATTTTTGTCGAGACTTTTAAATCCTTAAATAAAGGGGACATATTTTCAAAGAGGACTAATTTTTTTATGTCTATGTCTCAATTATTTCATCGTTATCAATTACCAACAAAACAAGTTACATGGCCGCGAAAGAATATACCAGAAACAAGTCCATGGTTTTGAAATATGTTATTGAGATTCCAAGCATAAATTATAAAAGACTTACTAAGGATTCGAAAAATCGATTCCAAGCCTAATATCTCTGATACAAATTGATTAATAAGATACTATTCTTGTCCTTTTCATGTCTTTACAATGAAGACATTAATCAATGAGCCAAACTTCCAAATTTTAAATGCTAATGAAGTAGATTTCACTCCTAGGACTAATAGTAAATGCTTAGGATAATTGGGGCGCCATACTTTTGCATATTTCAACACAACATTGCAGGAATAAAATATGGAATATCTTACAAAATATGACTTTCGTCCATTATTGCAAGATAAACATTGCAGTCTTGTCAAGAGGTCAAATTGCAACCATTTATTCTAATCAAGTGCACCTTAAATAAAAAGCACTAAATCCATACAATAGTAGCAAGAATAATTGAAAACATAATGTAACAAAACAATAATTTCACATGAATCTCTAATTCAGAGACGAACTGGTTTCAAATTACTTAAAATTTTTATATATTTCACCATATCCTGGACATTACTCTAGTTGGACAAAAGTCAAAGAGACATGCACTAATGACCAAGTCTCTTACATAATTATTCCCAAGAATTTTAAATCCCTAAACAAAGGGAATGGATTTACCAAAAAGACTAATTTTTTTATTTTTTATGTCTCAATTGTTTCATTGTTATCTTTTACCAGGTAAACAAGCCCCATGGCTGTGAAGAAATATCCCAAATAGAAGCCCATGGTTTTTAAATATGCTATCTAGATTCCAAGCATACTTTGTAGAAGTGTTACCAAAGTTCTAAGAAATCGATATCAAGATCTATATATATGCTACAAATTGATTCATAAGATAATATTCAAGCCCTTTTCATGTCTTTACAATGTAGACATTAATTAGAGAGACATAATTCTAGATTCTAAATGTTAATAACGAAAATTTCACTCCTTGGACTGATAGAATATCCTTAGGATAATTGGGACACCATGTTTCAACATATGCCAACACAATATTGCAAGAATAAAATATTATTGTAAGTTAAACACTGCAAGCTTGTGAAGAGATCTGGAAGCTACTCCACCATTTTTTTTTCTAAAAATTCGTAAAGAGAACATAAAATATTTATGCAATTTTTAGATCAATTGGAAATTTAATTTTTGGTATGCTCTAGCCATTTATTTATGGAAAAACAATAGATGTTGCAACACATTGTATTGTATAGTCATTTTTTTCTATATAAGAGATACAATATTAGAATGCTCATTCCAACCATAACTGATTAATAAGATACCATTCACGTCCTTTTAATGTATTTACAATGCAGACATTAAACATGCAACCAAACCTCCAAATTATAAATGTTAATAAAGATAATTGCATTGCTGAGATTGATAGAAAATGCTTAGGATAATTGAGACACCATGCTTTGGCATATTTCAACACAAAATTGCAAGAATAAAATATGGATTTTCCTATAAAACTTGACTCTTGTCCATTATCTCAAAATAAACATGGAAAGCTTATCGAGAGCTCAAATAGAAACCATTGATTCTAATCAATAAGTGCACTTTAAATAGAAAACACCAAATCTACACAATAGTAGTAAGAATAATTGAAACATAATGTAATAACAAAACAATAGGTTCACATGAGTCTCTAATTTAGAGATGAAAGTGTTTCACATTACTTAAAAGTTGTATATATTTTACCATATATTTCACATTGCACTAATTGGACAAGAGTCAAAGAGACGTATACTAATGACCAATTTTATTACACAATTAATACCAAGACTTTTAAATCCTTGAACAAAGGGAAGGAATTTGCTAGGAATACTAATTGTTTCATTTTTATGCCTCATTTGTTTCATGGTTGCAAAGGAATATCCCATAATCAAGGCCATGGTTTTGAAATCTGTTATTTACTTTCCAAGCATACATTGTAGAAGTCCTACCAAGGATTCAAGAAATCAACTCCAAGCCTTATATCTATGCTAAAAAATAATTTATAAGATATTATTCATGCCCTTTTCATGTCTTTACGATGTAAACATTAATCAGAGAACCAAACTTCCAAATTCTGAATGCTAATAAAGAAGATTTCACTCATGAGATCGACATAAAATGCTCAGGATAATTGGGACACTATGCTTTGGCATATGTCAACACAACATTGCAACAATAAAACATGCATTGTCTTATCAAATTTGGCTCTCATCCATTATTGTAAAATAAACACAACAAGCCCGTCAAGAGCCCTGGAAGCTACTCCGCCTTTTCTAAAAAATTGCGAAGAGCATAGGGAGCATTTCTTCCATTGTTGGCTTAATTGGAAACATTATTCCAGGGATGTCCCAACCACTCATTTATGCCAAAATAGTAGATGTTGTAGCACATTGTATTTTATAGTTATTTTTGGTTATATGAGAGAGACCATACTAGAATGTTCATTGCAACCATAACTAATTATGATTTTACAAACTTTCTAGTAAATAGGAGTTTTAACTCTCAGACCAGCAAAATTCTACAAGATGGATCACAATGCTCGATAAAAAATTTCTTTCTTCCTAAGGTTACTGAGCTATATATTTTTAACATCATTTAATGCATGCATATAATTTTCCCATTACTTTGTTATTGAACTATGCTCCTAAGACAGAACCTAGTACGCAGAGAGTTCAATCCACATTTTTTCTGCTTGCTATAAATTTCCACATGTTCATTTCCTAGTCAAAGTGTTGAGACAGCCAAAATATGCCCATGTCTACACACCAGTCAAAAAATATTCAGTAGACCTAGGGAGTCTACTTGGCCCATGGTTGAACGATGTCAAGACTCCTCAACCTTAATTAACTGGTTTCACTTTGACCAAGATTCATTGAAAACATAACCATGCAACCATAATATAGATATTTTTTAATTATTGTGAAATACTATAACTCCTAAAAAAAATTATTTTCCTCATGAACTTTTCAACTGACTAATATATAAGTAAACATTGCACAAAGGCTTTCTTCCCTAATTATAATCTTTTCACTCCAGCATATGCCCATGAGTAAAGACAATATTAAGCACTAGAGAAGCCTTTTTTTAGGTGGAACACAACATAACAAATTAAAAATGGGAATTCACTCCACCTCTGAACTTCCAAGCTGAATTTCATTTACAAAACAAATTTCCTGAGGGTTTATAGATTCAATTTTCATATTTTTAGAACTACATTAAAGTATAAGTAGACCCCCCCCAAAAAATCACTGAGTAATAATCAATCACAAGATCAACTAGTGTGATTCAAATCACAAATATTTGAAGGAAAATTTTTCCTAATTTAAATGGCACAAAAATCACCGTCTTTATTGACATTTAAGAAAAAATAGTTAAAATAAGTCATATTATTCAATCCTTATGGTCATAGGAAAGAAATGCCTCTTCCAAAGAATCACTAAGAAGAAAAAAATTGTACTGTAATTTGTCTCATTATCGTAAGTCTTATTTAACACAACTTCAAATTTCTAGAACTACTTTAACACCCTCTTACCACATCTACCCAAGTAACCGTCCAACTGGGGTAAATATACAATGAGAGGCTACTAATATGATATTCAACCTCCTATATAACCTTAAGGAAGTGGAATCGATGGAAAGAACACAAACACACCTAACACAACATCAAAAACATCCTCAGGAGGTAACCCAACCTTCCAGGCCCTTGAACCCTGAGGGAGACTGAATTTTTGACCAATTTGAGCCTTAGACATGGGCTTTCCAAGGAAAGTTAGTGACTAAAAGCCTATGGCCATAGGCATGCCGAGGCAAGGTAGCGACCAAGGCCCATTTTGGTCAGTTTTGCGCCTGCAACTTCAGGATTCGTGCCACCTTTTTAGCCCTAGAGCCCAGGTCACTGCCAAAAAATTCATGAAACTATAAGGGATGATGAAAAACATTAAAATAAAGGTACAAAAGAAATATCATCATTAGGAACTCATATGGACCACTCCTAGCCATGACGGGGATTTTGTCAAACATGTCACAAACATTGCATCTACAGGTATAAACAACAGATTTAAACATATGGGTCTCATACGTATCTAAGAATCGCTAGGAAGAATCACTACCTTACATCATAAGCTACAATAAAATATATTTTTCCATAGATACATTGTGCCTTCATTTACAAGTAAAAACATGGATAGAGCCATACATCATCATTGGTAAAATACATGCTTATAACCAACACAATAACAACATAAATAAAATGGATACAACAACAATAAAATCCACACATAAACCAGTACATTTTCATACCAAATACCAAAGGAAAAATCTCTTCATTAATGAATGTAAAAACCAGCCAGATATGGGACTTCCACATTCCACCTGACCATAGATTGGCCGAGCCAAATATCTCTTCAGCCAATAACCCCCATGCCATATTCGAATCATGAATGTGGGTCTCAAACCAAAAAAAAACCTAGGGAATCTCGAGGTTAAACCACCTCACCCTCATCAATAGAAATCAGGATTTACCGTGATCCATCCCATATCAATATGACAACACAATAAACATCTCATAACCGACTTCACTATGATGTACACCCGATCACTAGACGAACACAGGCATGGATATCACTAGATTCTCTTCGCCGACACCATGAGGAATTTTCCTGTCTCCTAGTCTCTAAGGCTTTACCATAACTCATAGTTTGAATCAGGGTTCACTAGGCCCTAAACCGAGACATACTCTCCAAGCTATACTGTATATTAGAAACTCGAGATTCCTAGGCCTGAATGAATAACACCCACCTCTCAGGCTTTACCGCAATGCAAACCTTGATCACTAGGACTTAAACCAAGGAAATCCACCTATAGGATTTACTGTATATCCTGCTACTCACTAGTTGAGGATTCCTTAGCCCACCGAGGCAACGCACTATCGGAATTTACCGAAACCCACGGTTTGGTTTAGAGGTTACTAGGCCATGTATTATATCAATTCATATATCCAACTCCCTCAACTTCGAATCCATCCGTTATTCCAACTAAACCAAAATATGAGAACTCCACAACAACATGGCTATCTGGAAATGGAAAGGATAGCCTGAAAAAACTGTCACAGTTGGAAAAACCCATGCCAAGACAGAAAATAACCACATCTAATCCCATGCATGCCAGATCTAGCAAGGAAAACACACATGAAAATTGATACCTACCAATATTCTTGTTGTAGCTGCTGTTGGGAAATATACTGAGGGGGGGGGGGTGAATCAATATTTATAACTTACTTAAAAATTTTACTTCTTCCTTATTGATTTCTATACGTGACTTTAATGAACCCAACTAGTGTATACATGCAGATATCTTTAGGAAAACTTGTGAATGAAAAGAGATCTTACTATTCATATAATTATTTACTTAAATCAGTGCATCATTCATTCATCAGATGTTTAGTAAGTAGTAAGCATGTGCAGTAAGAATGGAATAAATCATTACACATAAGCAATATACATGAACACCAGGATTTTATGGTGGAAACCCAATTCGTGAGAAAACCACCGATGATTTTGTCTCTGTCTTCAATATTTAATATATGGAAAACTGCTTACAATATTGTACTGATTCAGACTCATATCGATACGAAGGTATCTACCTGCATAAGGCTACAACCTTCTCTCATTTTCCAGTTGCTACTGGAAGGGATCTCCAACCCCATGATCTCATTTACCAGCCACTAATGGAAGGGAGCTTCAACCCCCTGATCAGAGAACCATCTTCTACTGGCAGGAATCTTCTACTTCCATACTGAAGGCTTCAACCCTCAGAACCACTACAAACCACGTTTTATCAATTTTCACACAGGATCCCACAACTTCAACACAAATCAACATAAAGATCAACATCAATAAACATCACCCAAACTTCAATCAGAACAATGAGATCATAGTAAGCAGAACAAAGTAATAAACCCATATTTTAGAATCAACATGTAGAACCAACCTTAACCCTGATCATTCATTATCTTAAAATGCATACACTACTTCACTTTACCGAATACGCGCTTTCCTTCACATCAACCTGCGTATAAATATCAGAATACTAAATTTACAGTATATGATCAGTCTCAGAACCAGATCTAAGGCTTTCAGTCAGATATCTTTTCACTATTGAAGAACCCTCAATCAGTAAATCATCATTAAACAAATTTATTCACTCATTGATCAGATTTGTACATATTAAACTTGGCAGCATATACAGTATTCAAACAACCCAGATCCACATGAAGACTTCATCGACAGACAACAGAAATACAACAATATTAAATAGATAACATCTTCAGCAAGCTTTGGAAACCCATGACTTCCATACGCGCTTTGGCTGAGACAAAGCCGCGTGTGTACGCACTTTCACAGTGACGAACTAGCATATAGATCTATAAATGTTATTACTACAGAAATATGTAGATCTATAAACTAACCCAGATTTCTTTACTTCATTTCAGCAACCATGCACCAGGTCACAAATCCAAACATCACATAATTATATCATGCAAGTACATAAGCATTTCAGGTCTAGAGATCCTGATCCATATTTTTATCCAAGGATGCATCATAGATTCAGATATACCAATAAACGTAGTTCGTCCCATGCAGGTATAATTTAGAGAGAAGTATTCAGAAACAACCCTTACATATGCACACCAATGCACTATGATCTTCTTCTCCTTATATAGTTTTAGGATTTACCAATACCATGAGCCAAAAGCACACAAGTGCCAATGGTATTCTTGGATGGAATCAAATAGACAACACAACACTCAATACTATGGGCTAATACCATGGTAATGCCCCCTCGTATCATAATTTTAGAGTGAGAAAGGCATACGATACTTTGCTTCTTCATACCCGCGTGTATACGCAACTTCTCTTCATAAAAAATGTGTATATACTAATTTTGGATGTATACACGGGTTGCTTGTATACCAAGTAGCATATACATTGCCTGCATACGTGGGTTTCCTTCATCAAACTTGCATATACATTGAGAAATATTTCCTGTTTCATTTCTCTGGCACCTACTAAAATTCCTTTCTCTGTCACATCTGAATTGACCTGATTAAACATCATTTTTACATCTTTAAAAAATAGGTTTCTTATCAAAAGGCAACTCATAAAGATGGTTTCCCTCAAGGAAAACTTCATCAAGTAGGTTGCCATCAAGGACAACATATTGCATCATATTTCCAACAATCTCCCCCTTTGGACTTCATGGAAACCATGATGGTGTTTGATCACCACAACAAATAGATACATTAATCATAACCAATATTCAAACACCAAAATACCCTCCCCCTTTGACATCAAGGGCAAGGGTGGATCAATACCAAAACAAGGTTTCTCTTTCTTTGTAGAAAGAAGAGCTCTGCAGATCTGATGTGCACTATATTGACCATGCTCCCCTTGAGTTCAAGCTGAATCTTCAGACAGATTTTTCAATGAATTACATGACTCGATAACTCAACTGATTATGACCTTTCCTATCATGAAGGACTCATACTTACATCAATTTTCCAACCAAGTGGAATTACATATTTGACTCAACTACCCAATCAAGTGGGTTTAAAAATTTGAACAAGTCCTTACATGACTGAATATAACAATTTTACATCATAGGTCTCAACATGACCTTTTCATCAAATTACAAATATGACTTTTTATAACCAAAACCAAAGAATCTTAAACAGGATATCATAACACAGCAACTAATCAAAATGCCAACAATGCATCCTTTTCAACAAGGTAGGTGCTCCCCCTAAGCTCGTGCATCCTGAACATCTTCAACAACCAATTCATCAATAATATTCATCAAGGAGATAAATATCAAAGAAAGGTACAGTAAGATTAATACTGGAACAACAACAGATATTACCCAACAACACCACAAACTGTTCTTAAATTTGACCCAGAGAATTTCTATCAGCAAAAAAAATACGTGGTTTTATGCATAGAAACTCGCGTATATACGTGATTCGCCTTTATGAAACCAACATACCGAATTTAATCTTCTGAGATTAGGCAGATTTGATAAGAGAGACAGAGACAACTCCCAGCTTCTGTCTGAGATATTCAAATGCTTCCCTAGGAAGAGGTTTAGTAAATATATCTGCAACTTTTTCTTTGGAGGGAACATACTCCAATTTAACCTTTAGTTCAAGAACTTGTTCATGTAGGAAGTGATACTTGATAGGAATGTGCTTGGTCTTGGAATGCATAACAAGATTTTTCGAGATACTAATGGCACTTGTATTATCACATAGAATGCAGATGGGAGGTGAACATTTGATTTGAATATCTTGTAATGCTTGCATCATCCCGTTGTGCAACGGTGCAGCAACCATCTATTATTACCAACGTAGATAAGGAAATAGAAATTTGTCTCTTGTTGAACCAAGATACTAATTAGGGCCCCATATAGAATGGACCACCACTAGTTCTTTTTCAATCATCAAAATTTCTAGCCCAACCTGCATCTATGTAAGCATGAAGAGTAAGATCAACATTCTTTGGATACCATAGACCAAAGCCTTGAGTCCCTTGTAGATATTTGAATATTATTTTTACAGCCTGAAGATGAGAATCTTTTGGATTAGCTTGGAATCATCCAACAATCCCATCTGCATGCATAATGTTTGGTCTTGTCTTGATCAGATAAAGTAGACTTCCAATCATGGATCTATAATCTAGTTGAGTCACCATGGGAGAATCATCATGCGAACTAAGGTTACATCCAGTTACCATTGGAGTACTCACTGGTTTTCATTCTTCCATCCCATACTTCTTCAGAATTTTCTTAAGATATTTTGTTTGCGATAGAAATATGCCATCCGTTTCTTGTTGCACTTGTAAGCCAAGAAAATATGTTAGTTCCCCAAGTAATGAAATTTCAAATTCTTGCTGCATAAATGACTCGTGGACTCTTCATTACTTCAAAAAATGATGTCATCAACATACACAACAATAATCAATAGTTTATCATTTTCAAATTTTGTGTATAAGTTATTTTCAGCGTATCCCTTTGTGAAACCTTGCTGTTGAAGATTTATGTCAATATGATAGTACCATGCATGAGGAGCCTGTTTGAGACCATATAAAGCCTTTTTGAGTTTACAAACAATTTTTTCATCATTTCCCAGAATGAATCCTTCTAGTTGTTCTATATAAACTTCTTCTTGAACTAGATCACCATTTAAGAAAGAAGATTTTACATCCATTTGATAACTTTGAATTGTTGAAAACTTGAGAAAGCAAGAAACATTATTGACTGATGCAGGCTAGGGAAGGAAAATGTTTACTCAAAGTATATACCTTCTTGTTGAGCATGTTAGAGTCGGTCTTTACATCCCTCCGTCAGAGATCATTTCTCTTATTGCATTTCATTTTTAGGTGTCTCATTTCGCTCATTCATCTGCATTCCGCTAGGGGCATGCCATTATCTAATGGAAGGGCTTTGTTCTCTCATTTTCCCTCATGCTTGTACCTACTGAGTTGGTCAAAATTTATCAAAATTCATCAAAGTTGAGTTCGTGTCATTTACAGTCATAGATGGTTATTTTGGTCAAAAAGAGTCTTTCAGTTTCTAGGTCTAGGGTTTGGTCTTCAGTAATGTTAAATAATTCCCGCAGGCCATGAGGATGTTTTCAACAATTTTTCATTTCAATATTTTCATCGTCAAATATGCTCGAGGATGTTTCTTCTTCAAAACTCCGTTTTGAAGAAGAAATTGTCAAATTTATTGTTTGTAATAAATATGTATTTTAAAAGTTTTCCGCCATGAAGTACTTCAAATGCAAACTCTGGTCCTCTTTTTCCGAAGTCCAACGCCACCATCCCTGCAAAAATCAACCAAGAAAAGCCATCATTTCAAGCCAAAAACCAAAGGGAACTTTAAAAAAACAGAGTTATATTAAAAGTGAAAAATGTCAATTTTAAAACATTACAAAATGGGTTTTTGAGAAGCAAAAATTAAATCCATGTCTATATGAGATATTTTCTCATTATTAATCCATTTTTCATCAGAAGATATTGGGAAAAATCCAAAGGAAAGTCGAGGTTGGAGTTGAAAGAACAAAATTTAAAACGCGTTTTAGAGGTAGTGTGTGTTGGAATTCAATGCGGCGCATTGGGTAAGCGTGCGGCGCACTGGGGCTGCGCGACGCATTGGGTGTTTTCACACAGTGTTATTTTCCTCTGGCACGACGCATCCACTAGACATGGCGCATTGGGCTTGTGCGCGGCGCACAGAGCCCCCAAGGCCAAATTCATTTCCGCTCCATAAAAACACAATTCGATTAAGCTCAGTTTTCTCCAAGTAAGTTGACAAAGCCTGTTCAGTGATTTTAATCATGTGTGGTGTGGTTTAGAGGCGAAGACATTGGAGTTTGGTTGATAAAATAATAAACCCTATATTCATATTAAAATATGCTCCCTAGGGTTTGAAAAGAGGTGTCGAAATTTGATTATTGGTGCTTAAAACTACCACCCCATTTTCATTTGTGCTCTCATCACTGTTATCACTGTTATCATATTGTTATCATATTGTTAGCATAATCCCCTCTCCTATTCCCGCAGTCCCATATCCCTTATATCTTTTTTTCCCATGTTTTAATCCTCAAATCCTATCACTTGCCATCATTTCCCTCCAGGCTTCATATCATTGATAAAATCCTAAAATCCCAAGACATTCAAAGACTGTCTCTATATCCTTGATTTCACTTAACCTGGGTATATTTTTCCATTTCATTTACTCTTATTCCTAAAAAATACCCCCATCACTATCACCCATTCCTATATCACTTATAAAGTCTTCAAATCCCGAAGTTCCCCAAGCTGTCCAGTGATAGTCCTTCCACTCCAAATTCACTTGACAATCTATTGTATTCATTGTGATATTTCCTTGCAGCCTCTCATTACATATGTGGCACACTTGGTATTGAAAAAAAAACTCTGGTTTTCACCATACATATATCTTTATACACTTGTCAAACACCTTGTTTTCAGCATCATGTCAGAGAAAAATTCATCATATGAGTAGGGATATGAGCAAGACAGTGATTCAACCGCAGGGCTAAATGTACCGAGGAGGTCTCATAAAAGTGGCAAGCACGTTAGGGAGGAGCCCACTTCTTTGGCTCAATTGCAGGCCTGCCCGCTTGCAATGACATGCTTCCAGCAACATTCATGTTTTCGGTATTATGAGATGATATCTCACATTCAGCACCATCTGGATTTGGTTCGCTTATTTGTCCTAAATTTGCGTGATGATCATGTAAACCTTGCTAGAGTGAACTTCATTTTGACACCAGAGACCATTTCTGAGGCAACCGGGATACCAAACATAGGTGAGGAGTGGAATAAGAGACAACAGCTGGATAGAGCATATTATGAACCTTACATCAGGCCTAGTTATATGAGGCAGCTCAGTAGGGTATTCCCGTTCCAGTTTCTGAAGGAGTCCTATGCGCCATTAATGAAACTCATCATTAGATACTTCAGCTGTGAGGGTAGAATCTCATGCCTTTATGCATACCATATCAGAATTTTGATGCATTTCACAAGAGTGAGACTGATGAATATTCCATAATTCATGTGCCAAAACATAGAGCAGATGACTACCCTTGTGTAGAAGAAGACTTCAGAGCAGCAACATAACAACATTTATCATTATACGCTTATTAAAATCATTGTAGTACATCAGCTTGGATTGCAGGGCATCGCATGGGATGAGTTCATTTCCTGTGTCTTCTTTGCAGCCCCCTAGCCTCCTCCAGAGATTGTTCATGATGAGGGAGAGCCTTCACATCAGTTTGAGTTTCCTGAGACTAAGCCTATCAGTGCTCCAGTGTGTGTGACATATCAGAGAGGCCACAGAGCCTTATTTACAGCAGCACGATGAGTACTGTCTCCACCATGGGTGGAAGGGGTCTCGTTACCTTCTTCAGCAACGCGAGTACTATATCCACCAGGGGTGGAAGGGGTCTCGCCTGCGACATCAGCACAGGCACAGGATAGAGGCAAAAGGCCTATGCATGATGAGGGCCCTTCAGGAGGCCAAGACACTGATTTTACACTCATTGATGTTGATTTGAGCTCTCCCAGCTCAAATATGAGAGAGACCATCCAGGAATAGAAAGCTGAGATCGACACATTGACCGTGAAGTTGCAGAGTGCTCAGTGGGTTATAAAATTACTTGGAGCAGCAGAATAAACAACTGGAGGATCAACAGACACTCATAGAGTTGCGGCAAATCCGTGAAGACCGAGAATTTGCCCGAAAGAGACCAAGTCACATGACACCTTTTGAGGGACAGATTTGGCTTGAGAGAGTCAACAAACATATTGAGAAGCTATTGGAAAAGGCCAATAGGGACAAAGACATGCTCAGACATATTAAGAACCACTATTGGGCCCGCACACACGTTTGCAAAGCCAGGATGAAGATCCTGAAGGCGAGGTTGAGAAGAGCACTGAACGTCGGAAAAGACAGGATCCACTCCGAATCCTGGCCGAAGCTTCCTTGGCTGAGCATGAGACATGATGGGAGACCTTCACTCCGAATTTCAGCAAATTTGGAGAAAATTTTGTCATTTTTGAAAATTTTGGTTGCAAAACAGGTTTTTCTGCCCGACGCGTCGTGCCACCCGACGCGCGCTTATGATTGGGACATCTTCTGGAGGAAAATTTGATATTTTTGGGTTTGTTATGGTAAATTATGCATGCTCAGGAATGGATGAGAGATTTCATGAAGTTCTGGGTGGTCTTAAAGGTCAAAAACACTCCAAAAATGACCTTTCTGCCACTTTTTGCACCAGCAGGAACCAGTCTTGGGAGATTTGATTTTTGACAAGGAAAATGAACTCCAAATTGAAAAATTCCACTTGGGTTGGATATCAGACATCTAGGGATTTCCAACGAGCTATCATGAGCCCAATTTGGACTTTAGGAAGTGCCCCAAAAACAGACTCAAAGTGGCGCGACGCATAGAGGAATTTTGCCCAATTTTCACTTTTCAGCTCAGAAATTCGGCCAATTTGACTAGTTTCACTTTTGGATGTAATTATTGATCTATCTTGATGTAATTTTGTGGCTATGATGTAAATTTGGCATGTTTTTACTTGTTCTAGAGGATTCATTCACTAAAAAGTGAAAATTAAGTGAATGGATCAGTTTCCTAGCATATAGAGGCAAGTTGTTTGGCTGCCTAGATTTCAGTTCCATGTTTAGAATTGGTTGAAACGGCTCCTAGAAGGATGAGCTCGACCCCTAGAGGCATGGGAAGGGGTTAGGATGGTCTATATATTGTATTTTCTGAGACATTTTCAGGGTTGGACTCTTGGGAAAAGTTTGGCACCTCATTGTATATTCATTTCAGATTTTTGGCAAAGGAAAGACCAGAGTTTTGCAGCACTTGTTGGGATCCTTGTGGCTCTGAGTTTTGATGATTTTTTTCTTCATGTATCTGTAAATTTCATTGATTTTTATGTATTCCATTTCCCTTCTCTTTGCTTCTGAATTAAACAAATTATTAACTAAGGTAGAATTCATTAGTTTGTTGGTGCTCTGCCTTAAACTTTTGTTTAGTTTTATATGTTTTCGTCAGTTTGAAGAGGATCCTTGCACCTTCTTTCCCTCTTCAGCTCCTCAGCAGTCTTTTCTATCCATTCATTGAATCTAAGACATCAAATTCATTGCCTTCCCTGCCCTAACTTGAACTCTGCAAGAATTTGGCCTCATCCCCAAGCCCAAAATTGTTTTTCCCTTTTTCCAACAAAATCCCAAAAAAACAAAATTAAACCCTCCTATTTGTTTATGTAGCCTAATATCAGTTGTTTTTTTAGTCATCTCAAGCCCCTTTGAATATTTTCATTGAGATTGACCCGAAGAGAGCCCTCTCCTGTCCTCGTAGGGCTAGCTACGAGGCTGAGCGTGGTTTGGTGTTGTCCTTTTTCTGCCTTATTTCAGCCTAAGGTGGATTTGGGAACTAACATAGTGGCGACCATACTGGGGAAGAAAATGGTTTGCTTGTTGGTGTTATTTGTTTCATAAGTTACAGACGGAGCCTGAAGTTACGCCAGGTAGCTTTCGAAACGCTTTTGCTTTGCATTAGCGGAAGTAGATAAACGTTGCTTCAGTCAATCTCCAGTTTAGCTTGTGAACGTGACACTTGACTTGTGAATTACCCCAGTATATTACATCGTTCTGGACTTTTGGGTGATTGAGTCTAGAATTTGATAGGCTGAAATAGATCGGTTTTGTCCTTTGATTTTTGCATAGATCAACACAATGGCTTCCAGAATACATACAAGAGCTAATCCTGATCCTGATCCGCCTCCAGTGTATGAGAATCCCAATCTGATTTCAAGAATCCTCCGTCGAGAAAGTCCTGTGATTCCTTTGTTTAAATCTCATTCATGCCCGATTGTATTTGAGTTCCTTGAAGATATTGAGTTTGATGATCAATTCGAGCTGTCCTTGTTTGAAACTAAATCTGAAAGTGCTACTAGTTCTACTGTCATAAATCCCGAGTTTATTAAGTATCTTGAGACTGAACAAGCTAATAGATCCATTGATAGCTACATCTTGAACATTCAAAACTCTATTGTGGCAACGAATATTCCTAAGTTTATCGAATCTACTTCTGAAACTCTTGGTCCATCAGTAGTTACTTCTGATTCACAAGTTCACGCTGAACCTTCCTTCATTCCTACCATTCCCGTGCAACCATCTATTTCTGATCAGCAATCTGCAGTAGTTCCTCCTCCATCTCCACCACATACACCTCGTACATCTACTTCTCCTACTCCACCCGTTTCTCCAAGACAGATCATAAATCCACCAAGAGCAATGGTTGCTAGATTCGCACCTCTTGTCTTGCCACAGAACTTGGATCCTATGCCCGTTGATTACCAGAGTAAAATTCCTTTGTTTGATGGTACTCCTCAAAGTGTGCCTGCTCAGCAGCATATTGATAGAATGACAGACTTTTTTGACCTCCATGAAATTGATGAAGAGAATGTCACCATGAGATTGTTTGTGCAAACTTTTGGAGGTGAGGTACGTAAATGGTTCAGAGCTTTGCAGCCCAGGAGTATTAATACATTAGAAGAGCTTCAGAGACAGTTTCTAGATCGGTGGGAAATGAAGAAAGATCCACTTCAAATCACTTCTGAGTATACCAAGATCAAGCGCAATCCTGGTGAGTCCGTCCAAGATTATATTATCAGATTTAATGCGGTTTATAATGCTATTCCTAATGATTTGAGGCCATCTAAGAAATCAGCTTTGCTTAAGTTCCCAGATGGTTTTGATCCGAAGATGGCTTATTCATTACGAGATAGAGATCCGCCCACTTTAGAGGACATGCAGAATATTGCCGTGAGTGTGGAGGCAAATTTGAATGACAAGAGAGCTAGATTGAAATCAGAGAAGAAAGTTGTGATAAAGGAAGAAGCTTCTACATATACATCAGATCAACTACTTCGCAAGGTGGAAAGAATGATTGAAAAGCTCACACTTGATAAGCCCAAACCGCAGATTCGAAATCCCAACTTCCGTGGTCAGCAGTAGCCACAATTCAGAATTAAACAACGAGAACAACGAGCACAAGAACCAGCACTCCAGCAACAAGTAAAGACACCTCTTCAGTAGAATTTTGTTGGTAAGGATTCAGATGATGAAGATGATGTAGTAGGGGAGGAAAATCACTTCTTTACTCCTGATGATTTTCCCATTTATATCACTGAAGATGAAGAGTATGTAGAAAGTTCAGCGGTACAAAGAGATGAGGATTTTATCATGGATAATGATGCAGCTCTTGAGGAAGATTCGGATGAGTATCAGAGAGGTTATATGAATGCATGGTCAGCCCAATAGAAGCAATATTCTCTCAGAAATAGAGATGTACCTGTCAATCCAATCCAAAAAAGGAAGGAAGTTTCAGCACCTAAAAATGATTCACCTGTTGCACAAAAGAAAGCAAACGAGATAGTTGATCCCGCTGCCACCAAGTCATCATCAGCAGAAAAATCAAATTAGCCAATTACAACGAGGGAGAAGGCTGAAAAGAAAGATGTTCCAGCCAAAGAGATCGAAAAGACTTCAACCTTTAGTTTAGAGAATTAGATTTCTAAATTAAAGGTGTCCATTCCTTTGATTGAACTAATGAAGAACAACAGTTATAAAGGTCAAGTTTCCAAAATTTTAAATTTCGATCCCATGTCTGATATGGTGAATATTGAAGATGATCAACCAGAACTGATATTTGGACCAGCTTTAGATGGTGAGTCTCTGGACAGCGAAGTGCCTCCTTTTTATATCAGTCTTCGATTGCATGAGTTTGTATTGCATAATGCCATGTTCGATTCCGGTGCTTCCCATAATCTTATGCCGAAAGAAATCATGGAGAAGTTGGGTTTAGACATTACCAGGAAGTACCATGATCTTTATTCATTTGATTCTAGCAGAGTGAGATGTATTGGGCTGATTAAAGACTTGGTTGTTAGTTTGGATCAGATTCCCACAAAGAATGTTTTGATGGACGTTGTTGTAGCAGACATTCCTCCAAGATTTGGTATGTTTCTTTCCAGATCTTGGGGAGCAAAATTGAAAGGGACATTACAATTAGATTTCTCCTATGCGACGATTCCCTTTGTTTGGCCAAATGAGAAAATTGTACCGGGAACAAAAAATGAAGTATATGATTACAACCAAGGAGAAACTGGTTAATCATCCGATTAATTATGTACATACAGATTTAGAGTCTTTTGTTTTGTTTGCCGATAGTTTCAATGATGTAGATAGTCAGTTAGTTCAAGCAGAAGATATTCCAGAGATTACCGAGAATTTCAGAGAAGTTTTGCAGAAAGAAAGGCAAAAACTGGAAAGCACAGTTGAGCAATCAGCTAAAGATAGTGGACAACAAGCAGAAAAAACAGAGCTAGCACAATTTCAGCACTTAGAGGATGATGAAGAGGGTCTATGGACCATGGATTTCGATGGTGGAGTGGGAAATGATGGTGCTGGAATTGGTATTTGGGTACGCAGTCCTTTTTCTACTGCAAACAAGGTACCGAGCAATGTACGGGTATGTTCTTACAAATTAGCATTCGATTGGTCAAACAATGAGGCTGAGTATGAAGCTTTGATTGCTGGCCTAAATATTCTTAGAAAGCTGAATGCTAAGAGAATTGTAGTCTATGGCGACTCCAAATTGGTGATTAAGCAAGTAAAGGGTGAATATCAAATGAAACATCCCCAAATGTGGGCTTACCGGAACACTGTCCTTGATATTTTGAAGCAGTTTTCAGATTATACCTTGACTTGTATTCCTCGCATTCAAAATGGAATTGCAGATGCACTTGCTAAGGTAGCAAGTAACTTGAATATCCCAATGAATTCAAGTAATAAGTTCGAAATCCATGTGAAGCACCATCCTACCGTCCTGGATAATCAAAGATGTTGGCAAGTTTTCCAAGATGATGATGAGATTAATGATTTTCTGCAAAATAAAGGGAAGTTCAAAGATACCTCAATCGATGTAGAATATGATGATGGTGATGATGTTCAAGTCAATCAAATGGAAGTGTTGCAGCTGAAAGACAACGTTATTCCTAAAGGTTTGATACCTTTAGAAGAGCTCTTTGATCAGGATGATGTGGCCAAGAAACTAACCTTACGGCCGACTGAAAAGGGAGTTGAAGATGTAAATATTGGAACAACTGAAGACCCCAAAATGGTGAAGTTATCCAAATCATTGCCACCGGAGGTAAAGGCTAAATATGTGAGTTTTTTGTCTTCATTTGCTGATGCTTTCGCTTGGGATTACTCAGATTTAAAGACGTATGACACCAATATAATTCAGCACACTATCCCAATCAAGCCTAATCAGAAGCCTTTCAGACAAAAGCTAAGAAGAATCAATCCGAAGTTGCTGCCATCGATTGAGAAGGAGGTAAACAGGTTGTACAAAGTAGGAATCATTTTTCCCATCAGATTTTCTGATTGGATTTCCAATTTAGTGCCAGTGCGGAAAAAGACAGGTGAGATTCAATTATGTATTGATTTCCGAAATCTGAAAAAGGTGTCATTGAAGGACAATTATCCATTGCCTAAGATGGATCATATATTGCAGCGAGTATTTGGAGCATCTTGCATGTCACTACTCGACGGTTATTCTGGATATAACCAAATTTTGGTCCATGAGGATGACCATGAAAAAACAGCATTCACCACTCCGTGGGGGACATTCCACTATGCCAAGATGCCATTCGGTTTGAAGAATGCTGGTGCAACTTTCCAGCGGGCGATGGACATGGATTTTGCGAATGAGAAAGATGTTTTCCTTGTTATATACCTTGATGATTTGACGGTTTTTTCCAATTCAGATGAAGAGCATATGTATCACTTGAAAGTTGTTTTTCAAAAGTGCAGAAAATATGGTGTCTCACTTAATCCTAAAAAGAGCTTGTTTGCCATGGATGAAGGCAAATTACTTGGTCACATTATTTCAAAAGATGGCATTCGTATTGATCCAGCACGTGTTGAAGCAATTCAGCAAATTGACCCTCCCAGGAACAAGAAGGAGATTCAATCTTTTAATGGTAAGATGAACTTTTTACGCCGTTTTGTCCCTAACCTTGATGAACATTTAAGAGAAATAACAAATATGCTGAAAAAGGACAGCTAAGTGAAATGGACTGAAGAGGCGGTAAAGTCCTTTAATTTGGTGAAGTTGGCACTATCTTCAGCTCCGGTGTTAATCAACCTGGATTACACCCAAGATTTTATTTTATTTTCCTTTGCTTCGGAGCATACCATGGCAGCTATGTTAATGCAGAAAAGAGATGGACATGAGAATCCCATAGCGTTTTTCAGTCGAACTATTAGAGACACAGCCTTGAAGTACAACATCATTGAGAAAAAAGCTCTGGCACTGGTAAAAGCATTGAAGGATTTCTGGGTATACATTGTGCATTCCCATATTTTGGCTTATGTTCCTAACGCTGCCGTGAAATATTTTTTAGTACAGACTGATCCGGAGGGAAGACGTGGCAAGTGGATTGCAGATTTGCTGGAATATGATGTGGAAATAAGGCCCATGAAGCTTATCAAGGGACAGGGGTTGGCGAAGCTTATGGCTGAATCAAATTTGCATGCATTAGACATAAATCTGATTGCTGCTATATCTGATGAGGATGAGGAGAATTCGCCACTTCAGGTGTCAGAAATGTTTGTTGCTTCCCCATGGTATTCAGATATAGTGTATGTTCTTCAAAATTTGTCATCACCGCCCGGCATGACTAGAAACAAAGGTAGAACTTTGAAACTAAAGGCTGCAAAATTTTGTATTTTGAATTCTACACTTTATTGGAAAGATCCAGGTGGTGTTTTATTGAATTGTTGGTGGAGGAAGAAGCGAAGAAGGTAATGGAGGATTTCCATAAAGGAGACTACGGAGGTCATCATTTTTGGAAAATAACTGCCAATAAGATTTTGAGAGCAGGGTACTATTGGCCGACATTGTTCGCTGATGTGTATAAAACTGTCAAAGGCTTCCATGAGTGCCAGATTTTCGAAGGAAGATAGAAATTACAGCCATTGCCACTCAAGACTATTGAGGTAAGCGCCTCTTTTCAGCAGTGGGGTTTGGATTTCATTGGGGAGATCCATCCTCCTTCCTCAGGACAACATAGATGGATCCTAATAGCAACCGATTACTTCACGAAATGGATCGAAGCAGTTCCCACAAGGCAAGCCACCGATTCGGTAATCATTTCTTTCCTTGAGAACAACATTTTGTCTCGTTTTGGTTGCCCGAGTAAATTGATCACTGATAATGCAGCAGCTTTTAAATCAAGAAATATGATTGAGTTTTGTGCTAAGTATAAAATCATTTTGGGGCATTCAACCGCCTATCATCCGCAAGGCAACGGTTTGGCGAAATCTTCCAATAAATCTCTAGTCAACATCATCAAAAGGTTGCTGGAGATAAATAAGAAGAGTTGGCATAAGAAGCTGATCAATGTGCTATGGGCTGATCGGGTGAGTCAAAAGAAGTCCATTGGTATGTCCCCCTTTGAGTTAGTTTATGGACTGGATACAATGTTTCCTACCTCACTTGCTGTTCCGATGGTCAAGCTTCTTCAGGAAGCTAGTAGTGAAGAAAGCCATATGTAGAGAAGGATAAATCAGATGATTCATTTGCAACAAACGAGAGAAGAGGTTTTCCAGAACACATTCAAGTTGCAGGAGAGAATAAAAAAGATCTATGACAGGAAAGCGAAGGCGGATAAATTCCAATTGGAGGAAGTGGTGCTGAAGTGGAATGCTAGGAATGAGGACAAAGGTAAACACGGTAAGTTTGAAAATCTCTGGAAAGGTCCATTCAATATTGCAGCATATCAAGGTCAGAACGCCTTTCTTTTGAAGGAGATGAACGGTGAAGACTGTCCAGGAGGGCCGGTCAATGGTCGGCTGCTCAAGCGGTACCATTTCTAAGATGTTTTCTGCTGATCATATTGTCATTGTACATATCATGTATTTCAATTTCATTGTAAGTGTGCACTGTAGTATTTTCTTCAGTTTGGGGCCCGAAGTGAAGGCTATAATTCTGAAGACGGATTTCAGTTTTGGTTTGAGTCTGTTTAGTCGGTTTGGTTCAGTCATTTCTGTTTTAAAGGTTGAGTCAGTTTGAGTTAAAGTTTCAGTCAAATAAATTCAGTCAATAGTCTTGAGTTGTTTTGTCAAAATAATAGATTCCATAGCCCAATGGACGAAGGCACTGGTCTGCTCTCCCAAAGATCTGCTGTTCTTGGCACCTCCCAAGAGCTACCATCCCCATTGGAGCCAATGTTAGAGTCGGTCTTTACATCCCTCCGCCAGAGATCATTTCTCTTATTGCATTTCATTTTTAGGTGTTTCATTCCGCTCATTCATCTGCATTCCATTAGGGGCATGCCATTATCTGACGGAAGGGCTTTGTTCTCTCATTTTCCCTCATGCTTGTACCTACTGGGTTGGTCAAAATTTATCAAAATTCATCAAAGTTGAGTTCATGTCATTTACAGTCATAGATGGTTATTTTGGTCAAAAAGAGTCTTTCAGTTTCTAGGTCTAGGGTTTTGGTCTTCAGTAATGTTAAATAATGCCCGCAGGCCATGAGGATGTTTTCAACAAGTTTTCATTTCAATATTTTCATCGTCAAATATGCTCGAGGATGTTTCTTCTTCAAAACTCTGTTTTGAAGAAGAAATTGTCAAATTTATTGTTTGTAATAAATATCTATTTTAAAAGTTTTCTGCCATGAAGTACTTCAAATGCAGACTCTGGTCTTCCTTTGCCGAAGTTCAACACCACCATCCCTGCAAAAATCAACCAAGAAACGCCATCATTTCAAGCCAAAAACCAAAGGGAACTTTGAAAAAACAGAGTTATATTAAATGTAAAAGTGCCAAAGCCAAAAACATTACAAAATGGGTTTTTGAGAAGCAAAAATTAAATCCATGTCTATATAATATATTTCTCAAAGTTATTAATCCATTTGCATCAAGAGATATTGGGAAAAATCCAAGAGAGAAGTCGAGTTGGAGTTGAAAGAACAAAGCTGTGATTTTAGAGGGCCGACTGTGTGTTGGAATTCAGCGCGGTGCATTGGGAAAGGGCGCGGCGTACCCACAGAGCGCGGCGCATAGAGTCGAGGTTCATTGTGAAATTTCCAACGGGCGTGGCGCACCCACAGAGCGCGACGCATTGGGCTTGTGCGCGGCGCACAGAGCCTCCAAGGCCAAATTCATTTCCGCTCCATAAAAACTCAATTCGATTCAGCTCATTTTTCTCCAAGTAAGTTGACAAAGCATGTTCAGTGATTTTAAGTCATGTGTGGTGTGGTTTATAGGTGAAGACATTGGATTTTGGTTGGTGAAAGAATAAACCCTATATTCATATTAAAATCTGCTCCCTAGGGTTTGAAAAGAGGTGTTGAAATTTGATTATTGGTGCTTAAAATTACCACCCCATTTTCATTTGTGCTCTCATCGCTGTTATTACTGTTATCATATTGTTATCATAATCCTCTCTCCTATTCCCGCTGTCCCATATCCCTTATACCCTTTCTTCCCATGTTTTAATCCTCAAATCCTATCACTTGCCATCATTTCCCTCCCTTCATATCATTGATAAAATCCTAAAATCCCAAGACATTCAAGGACTGTCTCTATATCCTTGATTTCACTTAACCCAGGTATATTTTGTCATTTCATTTACTCCTATTCCTAAAAACTACCCCCATCACTGTCACCTATTCCTATATCACAGGCTCCAAATTCCGAAGTTTCTCAAGCAGTGAGTGACTGTCCTTTCACTCCAAATTCCCTTGACAGTCTATGGTATTCATTGTGATATTTCCTTGCAGCCTCTCATTACATATGTGGCACACTTGGTATTGAAAAACAAACTCTAGTTTTCACCATACATATATCAGTATACACTTGTCAAACACCTTGTTTTCAGCATCATGTCAGAGACAAATTCATCATATGAGCAGGGATATGAGCAAGACAGTGATTCAACCGAAGGGCTAAATGTACCGAGGAGGTCTCATAAAAGTGGCAGGCACGTCAGGGAGGAGCCCACTTCTTTGGCTCAATTGCAGGCCTGCCCGCTTGCAATGACATGCTTCCAGCAACATTCATGTTTTCGTTATTATGAGATGATATCTTAGATTCAGCACCATCTGGAGTTGGTTCGCTTATTTGTCCTACATTTGCGTGATGGTCATGTAAACCTTGCTAGAGTGAACTTCACTTTGACACCAGAGACCATTTCTGAGGCAACTGGGACACCAAACATAGGTGAGGAGTGGAATAAGAGACATCAGCTGGATAGAGCATATTATGAACCTTACATTAGGCCTGGTTATATGAGGCAGCTCAGCAGGGTATTCCCGTTCCGATTTCTGAAGGAGTCCTATGCGCCATTAATGAAACTCATCATTAGATACTTCAGCTCTGAGGGTAGATTCTCACGCCTTTATGCATACCATATCAGACTTTTGATGCATTTCACAAGAGTGAGACTGATGAATATTCCATACTTCATGTTCCGAAACATAGAGCAGATGAATACCCTTGTGCAGAAGAAGACTTCAGAGAAGCAACATAACAACATTTATCATTATGCGCTCATTAAAATCATTGTAGTACATCGGCTTGGATTGCAGGGCATCGCATGGGATGAGTTCATTTCCCGTGACTTCTTTGCAGCTCCCCAGCCTCCTCCAGAGATTGTTCACGATGCAGGTGAGCCTTCGCATCAGTTTGAGGTTCCTAAGACAGAGCCTATCAGTGTTCCAGTGTGTGTTACCTATCAGAGAGGCCACAGAGCCTTATTTGCAGCAGCACGATGAGTACTATCTCCGCCCATGGTGGAAGGGGTCTCGTTATCTTCGACAACAGTGCGAGTACTATCTCCACATGTCGTGGAAGGGGTCTTGCCTTCTACATCAGCACAGGTACAAGACAGAGGCAAGAAGCCTATGCAGGATGAGGGCCCCTCAGGAGGCCAAGATACTGATTTTATATTGATCGATGTCGATTCGAGTTCTCCCAGCTCAAAGCTAAAAGAGATCATCCAGGAGCAGAAATATGAGATCAACACACTGACTGAGAAATTGCAGAGAGTTCAGTGGGTTATAAATTACTTGGAGCAGCGGAATAAATGATTGGAGGATCAACAGACACTCATAGAGTTGCGGAAAATCCGTGAAGACCATGAATTGGCTCAAAAAAGACCAGGTGACATGACACCATTTGAGCAAGAGACTTGCCTTAAGAGAGTCAAAATTCATCTGGAGAAGCTGTTGGCGAAGGAAAATAGGGATAAAGACATTCTCAAACACATGAAGAATCACTATTGGGCCCGCACACACGTTTACAAAACTAGGATGAAGATCCTGAAGGCGAGGTTGAGGAGAGCACTGAAACATCGGAAAAGGCCGGATCCACTCCGAATCTTGGCCGAAGATTCCTTGGCTAAGCATGGTACTTGATTATGGAACTTCAGTCCAAATTTCAAGGGATTTGAAGAAAATTTTGTCATTTTGAATTTTTTTGGACACAAAACAGGTTTTTCTGCCCGACGCGCGCTTATGATTGGGACATCTTCTGGAGGAAAAATTGATATTTCTAGGTTTTTTATGGTAAATTATGCATCAGGAATGTCTGAGAGATTTCATGAAGTTCTGGGTGGTATTAAAGGTCAAAAACACTCCAAAAATGGCCTTTCTGCCACCTTTTGCACTAGCAGGAAATAGTCTTGGGAGATTGCAGTTTTGGAGGGGCAAATGAACTCCAAATTGAAAAATTCCACTTGGATTGGATAGCAGACATCTATGGATTTCCAACGAGCTATCATGAGCTCAATTTGGCATGGCGCATTGAGTTTTCTGGCATGGCGCATAGAGGAATTTTGCTCGATTTTCACTTTTCAGCTCAGAAATTTGGCCAGTTTGACTAGTTTCACTTTTGGATGTAATTATTGATCTATCTTGATGTAATGTTGTGGTTATGATGTAAATTTGGCATGTATTTACTTGTTCTAGAGGATTCATTCACTAAAAGGTGAAAATTAAATGAATGGATCAGTTTCCTAGCATATAGAGGCAAGTTGTTTGGCTGCCTAGATTTCAGTTCCATATTTAGAATTGGTTGAAACAACTCCTAAAAGGATGAGCTCGACCCCTAGAGGCATGGGAAGGGGTTAGGATGGTATATATTATGTATTTTCTGAGTCATTTTCAGGGTTGGATACTTGGGAATAGTTTGGCACCTCATTGTATATTCATTTCAGATTTTTGGCAAAGGAAAGACCAGAGTTTTGCAGCACTTGTTGGGATCCTTGTGGCTCTGAGTTTTGATGATGTTTTTATTCATGTATCTGTAAGTTTCATTGATTTTTATGTATGCCATTTCCCTTCTCTTTTCTTCTGAAATAAACAAATGAGTAACTAAGGTAGAATTCATTAGTTTGCTGGTGCTCTGCCTTAAAATTTTGTTTAGTTTTATATGTTTTCGTCAGTTTGAAGAGGATCCTTGCACCTTCTTGCCCTCTTAATCTCCTCAGCAGCATTTTCTATCCATTCATTGAATCTAAGACATCAAAGTCATTGCCTTCCCTGCCCCAACTTGAACTCTGCAAGAATTTGGCCTCATCCCCAAGCCCAAAATTGTTTTTCCCTTTTTCCAACAAAATAATAAAAAATCAAAATTAAACCCTCCTATTTGTATATCTAGCCTAAAATTAGTATTCATTTCAGTCATCTCAAGGCCTATTGATACATTTTTCCTGAGATTGACCTGGAGAGAGCCCTCTCCTGTTCTGGTAGGGCTAGCTACCAGACTGAGCGTGGTTTGATGTTACCCTAAACTCTGCCTTCCTTCAGCCTGAGGTGGATTTGGGCTATAACAGAGCATACCCTTTATAAAAAAGTCTAGCTTTGTTTCTAATAACATCTCCTTTTTCATTTAACTTGTTTTTGAATACCCATTTTGTTCTAATAACATTTTTATCATGAGGTCTTGGAACTAATTCCCAAGTATGATTCTTTTCAATCTGATCAAGTTCTTCATTCATGGCTTGAATCCAACATTCATCTTTACTAGCTTGATTTACATTATGTGGTTCAATAGTGGATAAGAATGCCAGATAGCTCGGGAATCCTACAAGAGTTCTTCTTATTTGGACACCTGATCCCTTTTCTCCCAGAATTTGAGATTTTGGATGATTCTTTTGAACATACCTGGATGGAGCCTTTTCAGATATATCTTCTTTTGGTGCTTCATTGGGTTCTCCTTCTATATTGTTTCTATTTGATGAGGGAAAATATACATCATCATCATCTTCATTTTTTGTTGTTATTTCCCTTTTAGGAGTTGTGAGAGAATCATCAATTACAACATCAAGACATTTAAAAAATCTTCAGAAGTCTTTTATTGTAACATATATATGCTTTACTTCTAGAAGAGTAACCAAGAAATATTCCTTCATCTGCTCTAGGTTCAAACTTACCAAGTTTTTCATCATTGTTCTTGATAAAAAATTTGCTTCTGAAAACTCTAAAATTCTTTACAGTGGGAATATTACCATATCAGAGATCATAAGGAGTTTTATCATTGTTCACATGAACATGAGCCTTGTTAAGAATATTTACTGCACTATGTGCTTCTTCTCCCCAAAAGGTATCAGGAGTTCCATATTTATCAAGCATAGCATGAGCCATATGATGAACTATTCTATTCATCCTTTCTGCCACGCCATTTTGTTGTGGGTTTCCAGCTATAGAAAAATGTCTTTTTATGCCATGATGTTCACAGAAATCAAAGAATTCATCTAATATATATTCTCCTCCTCGGTCAGATCTAAGACATTTGATTTTTTGATCTAATTCATTTTCAACCAAGGATTTGAAGATCTCAAAATTTTCAAATGCTTCATCTTTACGTTTTAGTAAGATGATCCAACACATTCTAGAGAAGTCATCAATAAATAAAATATAGTATTGTTCTCCACGAGGTGGATTTTTCCTTACAGGACCACATAGATCAGTATGCATAAGTTGAAGAGGCTTACTTGTTGATCCTTCTTTGGCATTGAATTGCACCCTAATCTTCTTATCAAATTGAAATGATTTGCATATGGTACTTTCAGGTAGAGTGATGCTGGGAAGATCACGAACAACTTTGAGTCTGCTAGATTTGATTATTTGAGAGAAGCTCAAATGTCCCAATATTCTATTCCATAACCAATTTTTTGAAGATTTACCTAAGTAGAATTTCTCTTGGCCACCTTTTAATACATATAGATTTCTTGGTGTTCTAGTTCCATTTATTACCGTTTTTCCTATGTCAATTTCACGTACTACACATTCTTTTAAACTAAAGACACCTTCATTTCCTTGATCACACATTTGATTGACACTCAACAGGTTATGTTTTAATCCATCCACATACATTTTTAGCTTTCACCTTTTATTTTAGAAAAACAAAACCTTTTTCTTTAATGACAGCAGGAGAGTCATTTCAAAAGGTAACATTCTTTCCCTTCTCTAGAGCATTGTATGAAAGGAGTTTATTTTTATCACCTGTCATGTTTACGTTCTATTTATGTTCTTCCTTGAATTGAAGTGGTCATGCTTTAACTGGGTGGACTCTTTGTTCTTTTTCTGAGTGACAAAATGTTGTTGGCTGTCTTTAGCTACATTTAGATAGCTTGGTGCTGAGGACCGAGAGGATTCTCCAATATATCCAAGGCCTGTATTTATAAGAGGAGAGCATTGTACCTTGATAATTTCATCTAAGGTTTCACATCCTTCAGAAAATCTAAGATTTAAAGTTTTCACCTTCTCAATTTCCTTTCTTAGACTTACTATTTCACATTCTAATTTCTCATTTTTCTTCACCTTTTCTATAAGATGATTCTTTTGAGTATCTATGGCAATTGTGTTTTCTTCCAAAAATATTTTGAGATGATTTATTTCTTCAAGAAAGTCATTTTCTTCTAATGCATCCATAAAAGTATCTTTAGCCTCACTAGTGTCTTTTTTAAAAGCCATGAGCAGTCTAATATCTTGATTAGATTCTCCTTCCTCACTATTTGATAGACCATCACTATATTCATGAGTATAATAGTTTTTTCTATTGATAAATTGTTTCTTATTTCCTTTTTCCACTTCCTTTCCCTTTTCATAGTTATCTTTATGGGGAAATTTAGCAGCATAATGAACATCTCTTCCACAAGCAAAACATTTAAAAGGAAGTTTACCTCTGAACCTTCCAGTGCCAAGTTGTAGCTCGTTACAAAATTTATCTCATCTTCTTCTGAAACATGTCCTGATCCTTCTTGTTCTTCTACTTCCTTTCCTTTTGCAGCAGCTCTAAAGACAACTTCTTTGACTTCAGATGGACCTCCTTCCCTCATTTCACATGCAGTCAGAATCCCGTGAAGTTGAAAAATAGTAATAGTTTGTAGATCCTACTTCTCTTCAATAGCAGATACTTTTGAATCGAATTTGGGAGTTAGAGATCTTAAAACCTTTTCTACTAGAGTAGTGTCAATTACAGTTTCACCCAGATTTCTCATACGATTTATAATATTATCTAGACATAAAAGGAAACTAGCAATGCTTTCCTCATTATGCATTCTGAGTTTTTCATATTGAATTCTGAGAGTTTTGAGTTTAGCACTTTTTACCTTGGCATCTCCTTTATAGCTCAGAATTATTTTGTCCCATATCTCCTTTGCTATATTCAACTGCATGAATTTGACAAATTCTGATTCAGTCAAACTTCCCAATAATGCATTGAACACCTTTGCATTGGTTTCATAGTTCTTTCTTGTGGCTGGATTTGTTGGAACTGAAGCTGGATATTGATAACCTCCTTCAACTATAGCCCATACATCTACTCAGAGAGACTGAAGATATGATCTTGTCCTTGTCTTCCAGAAGATTAATTTGTTTCTGTTAAATAGATGAGGCCTAATAGATGTTGTCCCATATTGATTGCTCATCTTCACTGATCTTCCTTCTAGCGATTAAGCTTCTTCAGAAGGACCTGCTTTGATACCAATTGTTGGGAAAAATACTGAGAGTGGGGAGGTGAATCATTATTTATAACTTACTTAAAACTTTTACTTTTTCCTTACTGATTTCTATACGCGACTTTAATGTACCCAACTAGCGTATAAATGCATATATCCTTAAGCAAACTTGAGTATGACCAGAGATATTATTATGCATATAATTCTTTACTTAAATCAGTGCATCATTCATTCATCAGATTTTTAGTAAGCAGGAAGCATGCGTAGTAAGAATAGAGTAAATCATCACACATAAGAAAAACACATGAACACTAGGATTTTAAGGTGGAAACCTAATTCGGGAGAAAACCACTGTAGCTGTCGTCTCTATCTTTAATATTTATTATATGGAAAACTGCTTACAATATTGTACTGATGCAGACTCATATCAGTACGCAGGCATTTACCTGCAAAAGGCTGCAACCTTCTCTCGTTCTCCAGCTGCTACTGGAAGGGAGCTCCAACTGCCTGATATCATTTACGAGCCACTAATTGAAGGGAGCTTCAACCCCCTGATCAGAACACCAACTTCTACTTGCAGGAATCTTCTACTTCCATATTGAAGGCTTCAACCCTCAGAACAACTGTAGACCATGTTTCATCAATTTTCACACTAGATCCCAAAGCTTGAACACAACTCAGCATAAATATCAACACCAATAAACTTCACCCAAACTTCAATTAGAATAGTGAGATTACTGTAACCAGAACAAAGTAATAAACCCATATTTCAGAATCAACATGTAGAACCAATCTTAACCATGATCTTTCATTATCTTAAAATGCATATGCTACTTCACTTTATTGAACCTGCATGTATACGTGCTTTCGTTCACACCAAACTACGTATAGATCTAAGAACACTGAATTTACAGAATATGATCAGTCTCAGAACCAGATCTAACGCTTTTAGTCAGATATATTTTCAGTATTGCGTAACCCTCAATCAATCAGTCATCATTAAACAAATTTATTCACTCATTGATCAGACTTGTACATATTCAACTTGGCAGCATATACAGTATTCAAGAAACCCAGATCCACATGAAGACTTCATCGACATACAACATAAATACAACAAAAATACAATAGTATTAAACGGATAACCTCTTCAGCAAGCTTCATAAAACCCTGACTTCCATACGTGCTTTGGCTGAGAAAAAGATGCGTGTATAGGTGCTTTCACTGTGACAAACTAGCATATAGATCTATAAATGTTATTACTGTAGAAATATGTAGATCTATAAACTTACCTAGATTTCTTTACTTCATTTCAGCAAACATGCACCAGGTCATCAATCCAGACATCCCATAATTAAATCATGCAAGTACATAGTCATTTCAGATCTAGAGATCTTGATCCATCATTGTATTCAAGGGTGCATCATAGATTCATATCTACCAATAAAACATAGTTCATCCAATGTAGATGTATTTCAGAGAGAAGTATTCAGTGACAGCCCTTACACATACACACCAATTCACTATGATCTTTTTCTCCTTATATAGCTTTAGCCTTTACCAATACCATGAGTGAAAACCACACAAGTGCCGATGGTATTCTTGGACGGAATCAAATAGATGACACAACGCTCAATACTGTGGGATAATACCATGGTAATTCCCCTTGTTATCATAATTTTAGAGCGCAAAAGGTATATGCGACTTGGCTTCTTCATACCCGCGTTTATACACGACTTCTCTTCATAAAAATGTGTATATACTAATTCTAGATGTATACGCGGGTTGCCTGTATACCAAGTAGCATATAGATTGCCTCCATATGCAGGTTGCCTTCATCAAACCTGCGTATACGTTGAGAAATATTTCCTGTTTCATTTTTCTGGCACTTACTGGAATTCCTTTCTCTATCACATCTAAACTGACCTGTAGAAACATCATTTTTAAATCTTTAACAAATAGGTTGCTATCAAAAGGAAACTCATCAAGTAGGATTCCATCAAGGAAAACTTCATCAAGTAGGTTTCCAACAAGGACAACTTCATCAAATAGGTTTCCATCAAGGACAACATATTGCATCATATTGCCAACAACTACTTTATTCCTGCTCCTCCTTGCTTGTTTTCTCCTTCTTCCTACTTTCTTGCCTTTCTTGGTCCAATGTCAAAATGCTCCAAGAAACTCTAAGTGCCCAAGAGTGAGAGAGAGAGAGTGGAATGAGAGCCATAAGTGTGAGAAAATAGCTTTCTAACTGATCCTGAGAAGCCATTTTATCAATGAGGCCTCTATTTTCTTCATTTTCCATTATTTTCCTTCATTTTCCTCCTAAAATGAAACCTCTAACATTTCACCTTCCTTTTCTCTTGTTTTCCATTATTTTCATAAATAAATGTTCGAAAAATACTTTTGTCTCTCTAAAGCCTTAGTCATTGCCTTTTCCAATTTCCTTTAGCCATCATAACTGAAATAAACACCTACTAGGATGTTTTTCCCACCATTCAGCTTGGAATACATGTCCCATCAATCGTGGTTATTATTTTTAATCTTATTACATGGAATTTTCACTAGGGCTATTACAGAACCCTCCCTCTTGGGGGACACCGTCGTTAGTGTTCAACCACACATATACCTCAGAAAAATGGCTGAAAAGAAAACATACTTCCCATGGAGCTTTATAACTTATATTGTTGCAGTATTTACAATGAATAACCTGCTCAAAAGAAAAAACAATCATGACAATCATACCATGTACTAGAGCTTTATAACATAGCTCATTATGACATTTACAATAGTATAAACATATACACATTTTCTTAACTAGAAAATAAAAGAATATGTTGCCTATATCAACAACAAGGGAATATAGAGGCTCACACCTCCACCCTCAAAGTAGTACCAGGATTTACTTCCTTCCCAGGATGTCCATAATCCATTGTTAGATCTGAAGCTACATCCAATTTCCAATGTTACAATCTTGCGTCACTATACCTTCAGTGAACAATTACCAGCTAATTGTTCCAAGGCATACTCCCAATGCACATATGATTCCATCTAGCAATGCTAATGACCAAAACAATTCCATCCCTGACCTTCCTTTCTCTGCTACATAGTTCCTCAGGTAATCTTATAATCCCCTTCCGTGCAGTCACTCACCTTCCAAGTTCCCTAGCATCCCGTATCCTGAGCGATCTATTCTTTGGCGAGGCTTCCTCACATCGAAAGATATAAAAGCCAAGGTATATAACTGCCTCAAAACCATCATACTGATCATAGTATGATCATGGAAATCAATGGACACTATTGGGTATCGGTGTCCCACAATGGCCCTACTCCTGAAATGATTTACCAACATACTACTGCATGTGCCAATTTCTTTTATTGTTTTTGCTACTGCTTGCAATCAGTTTCAACTACCTAACCAAGCATTTCCATGCTTTTCGTACCAAGCACATAACTGCCATTAGATTCAAAATAAATTGAGATAACTTCAAACCATACCTCATTGGTAGCTTGTCAATAAGGTACACTTGCAATCCTGTTTACTTCCTATCACAACAAGTCAAACTGGTTGTTTTATCAAATCATTATGTATAAACATATCACATCTAGTTAGCTCAAAACACAACCATCATAGGTCAAAATCATGAATCACATGCAATCATAATAAACCATAATCATAAATCACATGTAACCATCATAAGTCAAAATCATAGATCATATGCATAGTAAAACTAAAATAAAATATCAATACTTATCCTTAATTGTTCCTTACGTATGCCTTTTTTCTTTTTGTACACACACTGAATCAGTTGCCACACCCGAAAAACACCAGTGCCTTCTCTTTAACTACGTACACATACACATAGTGTACAACATGTACATTCTCACAAGGCATACCACACCACACAATACATACACCCAAACAGACATATGACACATACATCTACACCTGGTGTACAATACAACACCATACATACACCTACACTGGAATACAACACAACATAATACATATACATATACATATACATAGTACCACACAACTAATACACATGTCACGATACCACGACTACGGTATGCACATACATAGTACCACATGCCCACAACATGACATGTACGACATGCACACAATACCACATTTATACCAATACCATATACACAACATGTACACAACACTACATGCACAACGTGTACACAACACCAAATTTGTACTGCACCACTTGTAAAATGCATACACAATACCACATGTAAAAAACACCACATGCATGAAATTTACAGTACACCACATGTATACAATGCCACATGCACGATATGTACACGACACCACCTGCACACAACACCAATTTTACAACATGTACACAACATCACATGCACACAAGACCACATGTACAGTTATGCACACAACACCATATGTATATAGTACCATATATACAACATGAAAACAACACCATATGTACATATCACTGCATATACAACATGTACATAGCACCATACATACACATAATCACATATCCAAAATGTGCACAACACCATATGCACACAACACGACATATCCAACACGCACGCAATACGATATGTACATAACACTACATATCCAATTTGTACATAGCACCATCTATACCTATCACTACATATGAAGTATTAAAAAACACTATATATACAACAAACATACAACATTACACATCAGCATTTGTACCATCCTGTACATAACATTACATGAACAACATGTACACATGTTAAATATACACAAAACTGCATACACACAACATCACATATGAAATATGTACAACATATTCAAAATATATATAAAAATAGTATTGCACATCCATAGACCACACACTGACCCCACAAGAAACCTTTTTTCTAGTGTCTTTCCACTGTCCATCTTATCCTAGCATGTCGCCAATCACACTACCTTCACTTCGCTGATATACCCCTCAACACTACCTGTCCATAACATAAACATAGGAATAGTACACACATATAAAATTAAATCGTATCCACATGATACTAAACTCATAGATATGTCAAGGCTACTCTGCCACTTGATTCTTCATAGTCAAGAAACTCTTCATGCCATTCACCTGCATAAGTAATCATTCCTCCACAAGAATGATCCGTGAAAACCCTATCATACAATGACATAGATACATAGATACATACATATATATAATCATTAGCATTAAAAAATCATGATCCTATCATAAAAAGACATACATACACACCTATATACATATAAAAATTAGCTTCATGATCCATGATGACCCTATCATACACGACATACATACATACATATATACTTATATAAACATCAAAACAATCATGATCACAACATATTTACTAGATAACATAAGGTCAAGGTTAAGAGAACTTCCTTTATCTGAGCAAAATATGCACAATGTTGAGAACAAAATTTCCCAACATAGTCAAGGCATCTAAAAAATTAGATCCATTCACTTTACCTACTCTGCCATTGTCCATTCACCCAATGGAATCAACCAATCCAACTGACTTTCATAGTCATACCTTTCGCTGCTCTTACTCATCCACTAAGCTTCATCTGTGTCTTACATTACCTGTTGGGTACCACACATCTCTCCCCGAGCTCCATCAAATTTCCTCTTTCCCAACCAATTCCTGAGACTCAAGGCATAAAATACAAGGGAAAGGTTAAGAAACAACAAGAAGAAAACCATGAAAACCAATAACAATATGACACTGCAACCAAAGTGGCATATCGATGCACCAGACATAAACAAGACCACAAATCAAGCTCAACAAATCACAAAAGACCAAAATCACAAGACTAGCAACAAACACCATGACTAAATCCCTGTGGGTTCCCAATGTTTCCGAAGGAAAGCTCATCTCAAGCCTTCTTCAAGATTTTATGGTAGTCTCTTTCCATGTAATCACCTGCATCATATTGCCATAAACACATAAATTTCAATGCATAAATAAATATACAATATGCTATTTAGCTTACCTTGTCGTACCAAGCACGTTGCCTTGTAGCTGAACACACATGTCAACCACATGTTCCAAAGATAAAGACAACATATATATCAATTTGAAACCAACTTTACCAAGGCTAACAGTAATTTCATAATCAACTAGTAGTCAAAATCAAAATACGACCACTATCACCCACTTACATTCAGGTACATACCAACTATCTCAACACATGTGTGTTAGTATGACCATCTCAAAACAAGATAATTTCTTCATGCAATTTTATAGGAACATGCTCATAATCATGTGATTAATCAAACATTCAACAATAAATAGATGACATAATAGACACCAACACTCAAACACGAAGTATATGACATAATCAAACATTCAAGTACAAGTAGATGACATAATCAAGCTCATACCTCAATGTATCTCAGGTGAGGCTATCTTGTCTGCACAATCAATCTATATTAGCACGACATAACTTCAAAACATATCAACTCAATAAAAAATAAGGTCATGATATGCATAATAGTATCTAGATAACATGTTCACACCCTAAACTCATAAATGATTTTCATTCGTGCATACAATCACATATGCACAGTCAATCTAGACATAATACAACACATTATCATAGCTAGGTTGACTCATGCTTGAATGTCATAACCCTAACCAACAAGTCACTAGCACGTAACAACAACAAGTTATATATCATGCTTATTAACAACATGTAACATAATCATCAAGCTAACTATCATACAAAAATAATTTAACCCATAACATGCTCATCAACAACATATAAGTTATCAAATATAAAACAACAATAACAATGCATACCACCACAGGTGGCTATCATTCATGACTATCTAACACATGTACATATAATAGCACTAATCAATTAGCATCTATAATGTAACCATAACACCAATAGAATGAAAGTCATACTCAAGCCCATAATGCATATAACAATCCTTAACCTACATACCTACGTGCCCAACATCCAAACCTGTATGATGACATTCTCTTGCCTCGAGGTCCAGTGCTGCAACTTCACTTTGATGGTCTGCATCTCCTGCTCTATCTTGCCCAACACATTATCATCATAACATACCAATATCATCATGATTACCTAATTGCATACAATGACCTTATGCACAACAACCTTCACAAAACCAATGCAACCTTGACCATATGCACCCACTTAACATGTATAACCAAACATGAATGACCAATGCATGTCCGACATATAACATCACATAAGCAAGCATACACAAAAAACACACAATCATGACCAATATGTGACCTACCATATACACTCAATGCATACACAAAATATATCAACATGTAAGCAAGCATTCACGAACAATACATAAGCGTAAACAACACATAACCAGACATACACTCATGAAAACATGTTGAGAAAGACACCATTAACACTTCCATGGTGACACCACTACCACCATGGCCAAACAACATAGATGCAGCAAGAACATACACCATAGGTATGAGAAACACATATGCAACCAACATAAATGCATGATCAACACACTCCCCATCCAGTCTGAGGGTTGAACCATGCTCTGATACCACTCTATAACACCCTCTTCCCACATCTACCCAAGTAACCAGCAAACCAGGGTAAACATGCGATGAGAGGCTACTAATATGAGATTCAACCTCCTATATGACCTTAAGGAAGTGGAACTGATGGAAACAAGACAAACACACCTTACACAACATCAAAAACATCCTCAGGAGGTAACCCAACTATCCAGGTCCTTGAACCCCGAGGGAGACTAAATTTTTGACCAATTTGAGCCTTAGCCATGGGAATGCCAAGGGAAGGTTGTGGCTAAAATCCTATATCCGTGGGCATGCCAAGGAAAGGTAGCGGCCATGGCCCGGTTTGGTCAGTTTTGTGCCCACAACTCAAGGATTTGTGCCACCTTTTTAGCCCTAAAGCCTAGGTCACTGCCTAGAACTTCATGAAACTGTAGGGGATGATGAATAACATTAAAAAAAAGGTAAAAAATAAATCACATCATCAAGAACTCATCTGGACTCCTCTTAGCCATGACATGCATTTTTTCAAACATGTCACAAACATTGCATGTACAGGTATAAACAACAAATTTAAACATAGGGGTTTCATACTTATCTGAGAATCACTAAGAAGCATCGCTCCCTTACATCATAAGCTGCAATGAAATATAATTTTCCATAGATAATTGTGCCTTCATTTACAAGTAAAAACAGGGATAGAGCCATACATCATCAATGATAAAATACATGCTTATAACCAACACAATTGTTGGAAACACTGAGAGGGGGGTGAATCAATATTTCTTTTCAATTGTTAATTATTGCCAATTAGATTCTTCACAATTAAATATAGAGAGGTATATAATAATATTGAGGATTAATAAGAACATCAATACTTTTTCAAATAATAGTATACAATAGTTGAGTGAGGGCACCAACCCTTTAATAAAACAGGCACCAACCTCTTGCCAAGCACCAACTTGGACTTTGATGAGGCTTTGACCTCTAGGGCTTCGACCCTATCTTCTCAAGGCACCAACCTTGTGTTTAGGAGCTCCTAATCCAAGGATACCAATCCTTCTTTGCTTCTTTACTGGACTATTATTTCACAAATGCTCCATTTCACCAATCTGCACCATCTATTCTGCACCACACTTCTTCATCAATTCTGCACCATTGTTCTTGCACCAAGACTTCAGCACTACATAAGTTTTCTACACCACACCAAGAATTCAACACTACACCATGCCAAGAATTCAACACTGCACCATGCAAAGAATTCACTGCAATCCGCAATAATTTCTTGTTCCACCGAGGCTATAATATCCACTTTTATGGGCTCCATTAAGTTTGTAATGATCTCAGATCTAAGCGATATACCAAGTCCAACCCACAACTATTTAAAATATGACTGCGACTGTAATTTCACACATATTACTGCAACTTTAGATAGGTGCCATTTCAAGAAAGGTTTGAACTACAATGAGAAGTTTGAGTCATTGAAATGAAGATTGTTGTACCAATGTATGCTTGAGACACAACCACCGGAATATCTGAGCCTCCTTTTAGACAAAACTAAAGATGTTGCAATCTACTACAGTCCGAAAATGAATAATGATTACAGAAATAAGGGCTGAGGTCTGCACCGATTTTGACAGGTCTGAGACTATTGTGTTTCCAAATATGTTCGAGCCATTCCAGTTTTAAATAAATCCGAGTTCTAGTCGTTCTGCAATGGTACCGAGATTTCAATGCGGTTTGAAGAGATTTCAAAGCCCAAAATATATTCGTTCTTCTTCATGTGTTTCTTCAGGTTCACGAGATGTGAACTGTAACCTGCTTACCTTTTTGAATCTGTAGCCGAGTTGAAAAAATATCAAACGCTGTTTTTCTAACCGTATCTCTGTTTTGACTTGTGTTTTTCCTTTTATTTCGATGACAACATTTTTTTAAACTTCAATACCAGAATAATGGAAACCAAGCCATATTTATATAAAGTGTGACTGTCATATGGTCAGCCAACGTCAAAATATTTAAAGCCGACTTGTATAGTGGAGCCATTTTTTTTATAGCATTAGTGTACATTTTTCATCAATGTATCACTTTGGAAATATTTTATTAAGTAATGCCCCATTATGTGTGGTTTAGAGAAGTTTTCATTCCTTTTTTTTATTTATAATTTTTTTATTGCTTTTTTTATTACCTTATATATATATTTCTAGGATTTATAATTTATGAATTTGGTGTATGTTTTTAGAGCTTTAGGTATTTAAGATTTAGAATTAGATGTGATTTTATGTGTATTTAGACAATCTCAGAGATTCAAGAGGTTTTACTAGGGTTAGGGTTAGGTCATCATGGAATTTGGGTTTTTCTCAAGGAGTTAGGGTTAGCTTGGAAAGGGTTTGCTTTATACAAATGAATTATTCTTAGAGTTCCATGGGCATTAGACTAGGGCATCTTGAAACTAAGGTTTTAGGGAATATGCATCATCTTCATAGTGTAACGCCAACATCATGCATCACAAGAATATTTGACATCTTCAACTATGCCATATTGACATCAATGATAACCTTGACTAACAATATCCCCCTTTTTCATTGATGGCAATATTCTTGCCCTTCCAACATTCTCTCCCCCTTTGTCATCAATGGCAAACGGGGTGCCCAAGTACTCCCCATATCAAGCTGCTCCCCCTAACATACTGTACTCTTGGCATGCTGCGTGGTTTAATGTGATGCAAGAGCAACGACTCCCATCTTTTGGTGAAGATACTCAAATGATTCTCGTGGAAGGGGTTTTATAAAGATATCAACAATTTTCTCTTTTGTATTGATGTGTTCCAACCTGATATTGTGTTCAACAACTTGTTCACGGAGAAAGTGGTATTTGATTGGAATATGTTTGGTCCTTGGGTGCATCACCAGATTCTTTGAAAGACTGATGGCGATATTATTGCCACAAAAAATAGTAACTGGTTGCTTAGTTTCTATGTTGACATCCTTTAAGGCCTCCTTCATCCATATAATTTGTGTACAAAAATCAACAACAACTATATATTCGGCTTCAACTGTAGAAAGGGATATAGATGATTGTTTTTTTGCTGAGCCAAGATGCAAGACAATTTCCCATAAAGAATGCATTTCCACTGGTACTTTTTCGATCATCCACGCTTCCAGCCCAATCAGCATCCGAGTAAGATGTCACAATAAGAGTTGAAATCTTAGGATACCAAAAACCGAAATCAGTTGTTCTTTTCAGATATCTGAGAATTCTCTTCACAACTACTAGATGGGATTGTTTAGGACTTGACTGAAATCTTGCTACCATTCCAACTGCTTGATAATATCTGGTCTTGTAGCAGTTAAGTATAGGAGAGCTCCAATTATTGACCTGTAAAGAGTTGCATCTATGAGAGGCTTATCATCATCTTTACTTGATTTACAATCTGTGGTCATCAACGTGCTCATTGGTGCACAATCTTCCATCCCATATCTTTTAAGCATGTCTTTAAGATATTTTTCTTGAGATATAAACACGCCCACAGGGGTTTGAGATATTTGTAGCCCAAGAAAGTAAGACAACTCACCAATCATTGACATATCGAATTTTTTGGACATATTTAGAGAAAATTCATGGCTCATTTCTTCATTATTGCTAGCAAAGATTATATCATCAATGTAAACAAGAGTGATCAGTAGTTTTTCCTTGTCCATATTCATGTAGAGATTTCTACCTGCCACTCCCTTTTTGAAACCTTCTTGTTGCAGATAGTGATCCAACTTTGCATACCATGCTCTAGGGGCTTGTTTTAATCCATACAAGGCTTTTTTTAGTTTTCATACAAAGTCTTTTCCTTCAGAAAGATCAAATACTTCTGGTTGATCCATGTAAAATTCTTCCTTGAGATCTCCATTTAGGAATGTTGATTTTACATCCATTTGATAAACCTTGAATCCTTTTGAGCAAGGAAATTCTAAAAACATTCTTATGGCTTCCATTCGAGCTATTGGTGCAAAGGTTTCTTCGAAGTCAATTCCTTCGATTTGCGAGTATCCTTTGCAGACAGGTCTGGCTTTATTTCTAATGATTTGTCCATCTTCATTCATCTTGTTTTTGAATACCCATTTTGTTCCAGTTATAATTTTATCTTTTGGGTGAGGTACCAATTCCGAAGACTCATTTTTTTCGATTTGAGACATTTCTTCTTCCATGGCCTTTATCCAATAAGGATCTTTGCTTGCTTGAGAAATTTTTTTAGGTTCTATTAAAGATAATAGAGCAACATCATCTTTTCTTGGGGTGTTTATCATCCTTCTTCGAGTTTGAATTCCTTCATCTATATTTCCGATGACCCGTTCCTCCAGCTGATGTCTTTGAATAAACTTGATCTTAGAGGGAGTTTGTGAAGGTTCACTTGGAGGTTCTCCATTCTCCTCTTCTTTTTTAGGTTCTTCTTCTTCACCTTGTTCAAAGAAAGGCTCAACTTAATGATCTTCTATTTTCTTTTCTGGAATACCTTCATCAATATTTACATCAATACTTTCCACTATTCTTCATAGAAAATTGTTGTAACATTTGTAAGCTTTTCTCCTAGTGGAGTATCCAAGAAATTTTCCTTCTCTAGAATCAAATTTTCCGGGTGAGTCATCATTTATTTTTATGAAACATTTGCTTCCAAAAACCTTGAAATATTTTACTGAAGTAGGTCTTCCTTTCCATAATTCATAAGGAGTCTTTTCATTATTTGGTCTTAGTTGAGTTCGATTTAAGGTATAAACTTCGGTGCCAATTGCTTCTCTCCAAAATTTTGGTTACAAATCAGCTGCTAGTAGCATTGTCCTTGCCATTTCTTGAATGATTCGATTCTTTCTTTGAAATACTCCATTTTGCTGAGGTGTCCTTGCAATAGAGAGTTCTCTTTCAATTCCATGCTCTTTACATAATTCATCAAATTATTTTGAGGTGAATTCTCCTCCTCTATCTGTTCTAAGACATTTAATTTTATAATCTTTCTCATTCTCAATGAGAGCCTTAATATTATTAAAACATTCAAATGCTTCGGATTTATATTTTATGAAATATATCCACATCATTCTAGTATAGTCATCAAAAAATAGAGCAAAGTACCTTTCACCTTGAAGAGCTGGAGTTCTAGTTGGCCCACACAAATCTGCATGAATGATTTCCAAAGATTTTGATGTTGAGAACTCCTTAGTTTTGTGGCTAGTTCTGGTTTTCTTTCCATGTTGTCATGGGTCACATAAAACTTGATTTGGTTTGCACATTTTTGGAATGTTCCTTATTGCATTAATTTTGCTGATTTTGACTAGGTTATCAAAACTTGTATGCCCGAATTGCTAGTGCCATAACCAACTTTCATCTGTTTGAATTAAGTAACATTTATCTTCTTGGATTCTACTGAGAATGTAAACATTATCTAGTGTTCTTACTCCTTTCGCCACAAGTTCTCCTGAGGATGAGTCTCTTATTTCACAATTTTTTGTACTCAAGACAACATTATGTCCTTGGTCACAAATCTGGCTAACACTTAAGAGATTGTGTTTGAGCCCTTCTACTAACAAGATATTTTGAGCCTTTCCTAGTCCATTAACAAGGGTAGCAGTTCCTTTTCCAGTGACTTTAGCAGATCCACTTCCAAAAGATACATTTCCATTTTTCTTGTTCAATGAGATAAAATTCTTTTGGTTAGCTATCATATGTCTTGAGCATCCACTATCTAGGAACCAATGATTTTCTTCACTATGAGCACATAGAGCTAGGCCACATTTATTAGTTTTGAGATTTTCATTTTTAGCTTTTTCCCTTTTGAGAGGGAAATTTTGTTCATTATGATCATAATTATCACATAATGAGAAAGATGGATCAAACTTATCTAAAGGATCAAAGGAATTGTAAGTTTTGATTTTTCCTTGCTCACGTAGTTGGTTTGTTTGATTATTCAATCTTGGTGCTTCATTCTTATGAGACTTGCAATGCTTAGCTTGATGCCCAAAGTTCTTACAATTGTAACAATGCCCAAGAAAAATAGTTTGATACCTATTGTAGTATCCGTAGCTTGAACCAAAATTCTTCCTTGGATTTGTTATTTCTTCAATTATTGGTTTTGAGATGGGACTTTGTTCCTGGCAAGATGAATTTTCTTCTTTTGGATGGCAAGAGAGTACATCAGCATAACTTCTGGCATTATTTTTTGTACTTGGTGATTCTCCTTTGAAACCAATTCCAGACTTGTCATGTTGAGGTTTTTGAGCATTAAGAATGTTGTCAAGAGCTAGAGAGCTTTTCCAACTCCTTTTGACTTGCTCTAATTCCTTTCTTAGAGATATTATTTCAGCTTCACGTTTTTCACAGATATCATCCTTCTATTTTAGCTTAATGTCCAAGAAGACTTCCCTTTTTTTAACTTCCTCTCTTTCTATTTTGAGAGAAATTATCTTCTTTTGTAGATTCTCATTTTATTCAATGGCACTCATTAGAAAACTATCCATGTTTCTTTCATCTTCTAGTTCTGAATCATCATCATTTGTAAATGCCATGAATAATGTTTCTTTGCTTCTAACATAATTACTTTCCTCATCTGATTCATCATCACTTTCTTTGTAATGAAGCACATTTCTAGTTGATTTTTTTTTGATGACTACAAATTCATCTTCATCAGACTCATCTTGTTTGGAGAAGAATTTCTTCTTATTAAACCCTTTATTTTTGTACAACATTATTTTAGAGTCCTTTTAATCATCACTATCATGTTTATGAGGACATTTTGTAGCGTAATGACCTATTCTTCCACAATTGAAACAAATAAGAGGGTACTTACCTTTTAGCTTAGATCCCATTTTTAGTCTTTGTACAAATTGAGCTAACTCGTTTTCAGTATTAGATTCATCGCTATTGCAATTCCATCCTTTTCCTTCTTTTGTTGATCTTGAGGCTTTGAAAGCTGCTTCTTTGAAATTTGGACTCCCTTTCCTCATTTCATAGGCAATGAGTATTCCATGAAGTTCATCCATCTTGAGAGTATCTAGGTCCTTCATTTCTTCTATGGCACTTACTTTGGAGTCAAATCTATCAGGAAGCGATCTCAGAATTTTTTGAACAATAGTGCTTTCTTCAATATTTTCTCCTAGTCCTTTAAGAGAGTTAACCACTTCAGCTACTCGGAGGAAGTACGATGCAATATCTTCTTTGTCATCCATTTTAAGACTCTAAAATTGTCTTCTATAGGTTTTAAGCTTTGCCATTTTAACTTTGGAGTCCCCATCATATAGGGAAACCAACTTATCCCATACTTCTTTGGCTGAGTCATAATTCATGACTTCTGTAAATTCAGAATGGGTAATACCACTAGTGATAGAATTTAAGGCTTTGGCATTAGAAATGTAGGCTTTTCTTTCATATGGATCAGTTGGAAGACTGGAGGGAGCTTTGTACCCATCCAAAACAGAGTGACATACTTTAGGGCCAAGAGACATTAGATAGTAGGACATCCTCTGTTTCCAAAAAATAAAATTTGTTCCATCAAAGATAGGAAGTTTCCTTGTTGCTTCTATGTTCTTCATTGTGCCTAAGAATACTTCTTCTAGCTGTAAGGCTGCTAATGAAGAAGCTGGCTCTGATACCAATTGCTGGAAATACTGAGAGGGGGGTGAATCAGTATTTCTTTTTAATTGTTAATTATTGCCAGTTAGATTATTCACAATTAAAGACAGAGAGGTGTATAATAATATTGAGGATTAATAAGAACTTAAATCCTTTTTCAAATAATAGTATACAATAGATGAGTGGGGGCACCAACCCTTTAATAAAACAAGCACCAACCTCTTGCCAAGCACCAACTTGGACTTTGATGAGGCTCCGACCTCTAGGGCTTCGACCTTATCTTCTCAAGGCACCAACCTTGTGTTTAGGAGCTCCTACTCCAAGGACACCAATCCTTCTTTGCTTCTTTACTGGACTATTAGTTCACAAATTCTCCATTTCACTAATCTGCACCACACTTCTTCATCAATTCTGCACCAATGTTCTTGCACCAAGAATTCAGCACTGCATAAGTTTTCTGCACCACACCAAGAATTCAACACTGCACCATGCCAAGAATTCAACACTGCACCATGCTAAGACTTCACTGCAATCCACAATAATTCCGAGTTCCACTGAGGCTATAATATCCATTGTTCTAGGCTCCACTAAGTCTATAATGATCTTAGATTTGAGTGATATACCAAGTCCAACCCACAACTATTTCGAATATGACCGAGACCGTAATTTCACACAGATTACTGCAACTTCAGATAGATGCCATTTCAAGAAAGGTTTGAACTACAGTGAGAAGTTTGAGTCACTAAAATGAAGATTGTTGTACCAATGTATGCTTTAGACACAACCACCGGAATATCTGAGCCTCCTTTTAGACAAAACTGGAGATGCTGCGATCTAATATAGTCTGAAAATGAATAATGGTTGCAGAAATAAGGGATGAAGTTTGCACCAATTTTGATAGGTTTGAGACTATTGTGTTTCCAAATATGTTCGAGCCATTCCAGTTTTAAATGAATCCTAGTTCTAGTGGTTCTGCAATGGTACCGAGATTTCAATGTGGTTTGAAGAGATTTCAAAGCCCAAAATATATTTGTTCTTCTTCATGTGTTTCGTCAGGTTCACGAGATATGAACTGTAACCTGCTTACCTTTTTGAATCTATAGCCGAGTTGGAAAAATATCAAACGTTGTTTTTCTAACCGTATCTCTATTTTCACTTGCGTTTTTTCCTTTTATTTCGATGACTGCATTTTTTAAAACTTCAATACCAGAATAATGGAAACCAAGCCGTATTTATATAAAGTGTGGCCGTCATATTGTCAGCCGACGTCAAAAGAGTTAAAGCTGACTTGTATAGTGGAGCTGTTCAGTTTATAGCGTTAGCTTACATTTTTCATCGACGTATCACTTTGGAAATATTGTATTAAGTAATGCCCCATTATGTGTCGTTTAGAGAAGTGTTCATTCCTTTTTTTCATTTATAATTTTCTTATTGCTTTTTTATTATTATCTTATATATATATTTCTAGGATTTATAATTTGTACGTTTTTAGAGCTTTAGGTATTTAAGATTTAGATTTATATGTGCTTTTATGTGTATCTAGACAATCTAAGAGATTTAGGAGGTTTTACTAGGGTTAGGGATAGGTCATCATGGAATTTGGGTTTTTCTCAAGGAGTTAGGGTTAGCTTGGAAAGGGTTTGCTTTATACATATGAATTATTCTTAGAGTTCCACAGGCATTAGACTAGGGCATCTTGAAACTAAGGTTTTAGGTAATATGCATCATCTTCATAGTGTAATGGCAACATCATGCATCACAAGAATATTTGACATCTTCAACTATGCCATATTGACATCAATGACAACCTTGATTAACAATAACAACAATAAAATCCATACATAAATCAACACATTTTCATACCAAATACCAAAGTAATAATATATTCATTAATGAATGTAAAAACCAACTGGAGATGGGACTTACATGTTACACCTGACCATAGATTGGTTGAGCCAAATCATTCTTCAAACAATCACCCCCGTGCCATATTCAAATCATGAATATGGGACTCAAACCAAATAAACAACTAGGGCATCCCATGGATAAACCACCTCATCCTCATCAATAGAAATCAGGCTTTACAATGATCCATATCAGTTCACTAGGCCAACACAATAAACATGTCATAAATGGCTTTACCGTGATCTACACCCGATCCCTAGGCCAACACAAACATGGATATCACTAGATTATCTTCACCTACACTGTGAGGAATTTTATTGTCTCCTAGTCTCTCAGGCCTTACCACAACCCACAGTCTGAATCAGGGGTCACTCGACCCTAAAACAGGACATAATATCCAAGATTTACCATTTATCACAAACCTAGGATTCCTAGGCATGAATAGAGAGCACCCACCTCTTAGGTTTTAGTGCAATCCAAACCCAGATCACTAGGCCCTAAACCAAAGAAAACGACCTCTAGGCTTTACCGTATATATCGCCATTCACCGGTTGAGGATCCTAGGCCCACTGAGGCAACACACTATCTTGATTTACCGCAACCCACAATCTGGTTCAGGCCATGTGTTATCAATTCAGAGATCCACCTCACTCAACTTCGAATCCATCCGGTATTCCAGCTAAACCAAAACATGAAAACTCCACAACACCATGGATATCCAAAAATGGCAAGGCTAGGTTGAAAACACTGTCACACCTGGACAAACCCATGCCAAGACTGAAAAGAACCACATGAAATACCATGCATGCCAGATATAGCAAGGAAAAAAAAACATGCAAATCGATACCTGCTAAGAATCATGTTGTAGTTTCTTGATTCCTACTCCTCCTTGCTTGTTTCCTCCTTCTTCCCGCTTTCTTGCTTTTCTTGGTCCAATGCAAAATGCTCCACGAAACTCTAAGTTCCCAAGAGTGAGAGAGAGAGTAGAATGAGAGCCATAAGTGTGAGAAAAAATCTTGCCAACTGATCCTCAGAAGCCTCTCTATCAATGAGGCCTCTATTTTCTTCACTTTCCATTATTTTCCTTCATTTTCCTCCTCACATGCAACTTTTGACCTCTCACCTTCTTTTTCTCCTAGTTTCCATTATTTTCATAAATAAATGTGCCAAAAATACTTTTCCCTCTACAAAGCCTTAGTGATTGCCTTTGCCAATTTTTTTTAGCCATAATAACCGAAATGAAAACCCACCAGGATGTTTTTCCCACCATTCAACTTGGAATACATGTCCCATCAACCGTGGTTTTTATTTTTAACTTTAATTGATGGAATTTTCACCAAGGTTGTTACAACCACAATAACATACTGTTGAGAAACCAGCTCCAAAAATAGAAGAAAAGAGATATCAACACCTTAGAAATGAGCCACTTTGAGGGGGCAACCTACAATACATTACATGAATGAACAATTCTTGGATGTTACAAATGAAAAAACCTCATTTCTATATATAGGAGTCCATGGGGCCACAATGTAATCCTAGCTGACCTAACAATAATAATTGAAGGGCACAATAATAAAAATATGGGGGTTACAGGGGTATAACAATAATAATAAGGGGGTTACACTAACAACAATAAGGGACTATACAAGTAATATAGGGACCTAACATGCTCCTCTCCTTCAAAAAAGTGTTGTCCTTAATGCTTGAGTAGCTCCAGGTGCTTTTGTGTGAAATTCTCATCTTCCCATGTAGAATCTTCAGTGGGTAAGTTCTTCCATTTGATGAGATACTTTGAAATTGATCGATTTTGTAGTTGTCGAGTTCTTGTTTCTATGATTGCTTCAGGTTCCAATATGGTTTCTCCTTCCTCAACAAGTTCTGGCAATATTGTTTTAACTGGAAGTTTGTCCCCTATAACTTTTTTTGAGCATGAAACATGGAAAAATGGATGCACTCGCGAAGAAGCAGGAAGCTCCAATTTGTATGCCATAGTACCAATCTTTTGAAAAACCTTGTAAGGACCATAGTACTTTGGCGATAATTTATTATCCTTCTTGGCTTGCTTGAGGGACATTTGTTTGTATGGTTGTAGCCATAAAAATACCCAGTATCCTACATCAAAAATTCTCTCACTATGATGTTGATCTACCTATTGTTTCATTCGATTTTGTGCCAAATTTAGGTTATCCTTTAAGAGTTGGAGAACTTCTTGTTGATGCTCGATGTGATCCTCCACTGCTTGAACCCTAGCATTTTTCCTTAAAGAAGATGTGATGGATGGTGGATGATATCCATAAAGTGCCATAAATGGGGTCATTTTTGCTACAGTATGGAAGGAAGTGTTATACCACCATTCAGCGAGAGGTAACCACTTGACCCATTGTGCTTTCTTATTAGATACAAAACAACGAAGATATCCTTCCAAATATTTATTCACTATATCTGTTTGACCATCGGATTGAGGATGATAAGATGAGCTATGAGCTAGTTGAGTACCCAAACAAGAAAATAATTCTATCCAAAAATTTCCTGTAAAAATGGGATCTCTTTCACTTACAATAATCTTCGGGTTTCCATGTAGCTTTTTAATTGTTTCCATAAATGCAGTAGCAACTGTACTCGCTTTAAATGGATGAGATAATGCACAAAAGTGTGCATACTTGGTAAGTCTATCAACTACCACCATGATGACACTCCTTCCTTCCGACTTAGGTAAACATGTGATAAAATCCATTGAAATTTCCTCCCAACGTTAACTTGGAATGGATAAAGGTTGTAGAAGACTCGGGGTCTTAATTGTCTCAACTTTATTTTTTTGGAAAACCAAACATTCCGCCACAAACTTTTGAATATCAGATTTAAGGCCATCCCAAAAGAATTCTTTCTTCTCCCTGTGGTAAGTTTTTAAAAATCCTGAGTGTCCTCCTAAAGGAGAAGTGTGCAATTCCAAAAGAATCTTTTGTTTTAGTTGGGAATTCTTGCAAATATATAAGCGATCTTTGTACCATAAGGAATTATTTTTGCAACTAAATGTATCAGATGTACTAGGATCTTGCTGAAACTTTTAATGAGAGTCCACACTTCCTTCTTCCATTCATCCCTTGCTTCAGTTATCCAATCTGGTTGGATAATTGAAATGGCACAAAGCAATGCTTCCACCTCTTCATCCTTTCTTGAGAGTGCATTTGCAACAACATTTAGCTTCCCTTTTTTGTAGACGATTTGAAAGTCATAACCCGACATCTTTGTGACCCATTTTTGCTGCTCTTCTAAAGATAGTCTTTGTTCCAAAAAATGTTTAAGATTATCATGATCATTTTTTACCTTGAAGTGTCTTCCCATCAGGTAAGTTCTCCATTTCCTTAGTGCATGTAGTATTGCCAACATTTACTTCTCATAAATAGCCTTTTCTAAATACTTTCCTTTGATTGAATGACTTTCAAAATAAATGGATCTTCCTTCTTGCATTAAAACAACTCCAATTCCATTTCCCAAGGCATCACATTCCACAATAAAGGTTTTTGTGAAGTCTTGCGTAGCTAAGACTGGTGCTAGGCACATTGCCTCTTTAAGATGTTCAAAGGCCTTAATTGCTTCACGAGTCCATGAAAATGCATCTTTCTTCAATAATGTTGTTAGAGGTGCTGCTATTCTCCCATAATTCTTAACAAACTTGCGATAATACCCTGTTAACCCAAGAAATCCGCGCAAGTGCTTTATGGTTGTGGGGACTTTCCATTCCTTAATGGATTTAATTTTGTTAGGGTCTACCTTAACACCCTCATGAGATACAATATGACCCAGATATTTCACCTCTTGTACTCCAAAGAAACATTTGGATGTTTTTGCATATAATTGTTTCTCCTCCAATAGTTTGAGCTGCCTGTCAACATGTTGAACATGAACCTTCCAATAACTGCTGTAGATTAGTATATCATCAAAAAATACTAGTACAAATTTTCTAAGGAAGGGTTTGAAAATGGAATTCATCAACCCTTGAAATTTAGAAGGTGCATTGGTAAGGCCAAAAGGCATGACCAAAAATTCATAATGACCCTCATGAGTTTGAAATTCTATTTTCAGAATATCTTCAGTCTTCATTCTAATTTGATGATATCTTGAACGAAGATCCAAGTTGGTAAAATAAATTTCTCCATGTAATTCATACAATAATTCATCAATCACAGGAATGAGAAATTTATCTTTAATAGTGAGCTTATTGAGCTCCCTATAATCCAAACACATGCGCCATGATCTATCTTTCTTGTGCACCAATACTACTGTAGCAGAGAAAGAACTTTGACTATGTTGAATTATACCAGCCTCTAACATTTCTGCAATGGTACGTTCAATTTCTCTCTTTTGGACATAAGGATATCTGTAAGGCATGATGTTTTGAGGAACACTTCCTGGAATCAAATGAATAGAATGATAATGAACACGAATAGGTGGGAGTCCTTTGGGAGTATCAAAAACCTTGGAATGATTGTCCAAGACTTTTTGGAGATTTGGAGAAATATATGATTTTGATGTAGGAACTTCCAGTGAGCATAATTGTGCAATTACGCCCCATTGTTCTTTCTTCAGAAGTTTTTTCATGACATAGAGCTTATTATCTTTCTTGGCTTCCCTACAATACCCCGTAATTCGATTTCCTTTCCTTTCGAAAAAAAATTCAAGAAAAGTTCTTGAAAATTAAAAGCTACCGTCCTCGAAGATTGTAACTATTGTACTCCTAGTACAACATCAAGACCTATCATTGGGATGGAAATAATTAGACTATTCAATACATATTATCCCATGGATAGCTTGATATTATGGCATTTTTGAGAGCAATTTATAGTTCCTCCATTCACAACCATCACTTGACATTTTGGTGCTGGGTATAGGAAACAATTCAATTCCTTGGCTACCTTACAATGAATAAAATTATGGGTACTACCCGAATCAATCAACAATATTACCTTATTCTTCTTGATATGTCCTTCTATCTTGTGAGTTTGAGGAGTGGTAATTCCTGCCAATGCATTACATGATATGATCAGACTCATTTCTTCTTCTTCTATGGTTTCTTCTGGGTGTATATCCTCAACTTTTGAAGTTTCTTGTTCATTTTCTTCCTCCTCTTCACAATCTATGTAAAATAATTGCTTATCAGTGCACTTATGACCTTTAGTGTATTTGCTATCACAACTGTAGCAAAGCCCTTTTGCTCGTTTTTCTTCCAATGGTTGTGGTGTCAACCTTGTAGGTTGTGGAAGTCTAGGAGTAGCAACACTTCCATCTTTATAGATGTGAGTGGTAGGCTTCCTTGTCGCCATAATTTTACATTCAACTTTTCTTGCCAACTTGAATGCATTCTCCAATGAATCAAGTTCCCAAATGCGAAATTCATGTTGGATGTTATCCTTTAAAGTCCCTATGAATACATCAATCATGTGTTCCTTTGGAATATTAGTTACCCTTATATTCAATTTTTTGAAGTCCTCAATGTGCTCCAGCATTGAACCCTTTTGTTTGAGATTTATCAATTGGCTAAAGAAGGTGTTTCTCTTTGTATCCTCATAATGTGCTATCATTTCCTCCATAAAAATTGACCAAGTGACAATTTTTTTACGAGAGAAAAGCCACCAATACCATGCAAATGTATTTTGTTCTAAATGTAAAGTTGCAATGCATACCTTTTGTGTGTTTTGCACATTATTGAGATTAAAATGTTACTCCATCTGTAGTATCCATGTTACGGGATCCTTGCCATCAAACTTCCTCATATCCATATTTGGAATATGGTGTTTCTTCCATCCAACATTAGAGTTTATGAAATAAATATTAAAATTTATTTTGTTCTCATCATGAGTTTCCTCTACTATCTTTTCTCCATTAGGAAACATTTCTTGTATCAACTTTGTCAAACCTTCCATGTCATCCATATTAGCTTCCATGCTAGCTTCCATGCCATCCATATTAGTTTCCACACCTTTCTTCAAACCATCCATATTCGCTACCACGCCTTTCTTCAAAACTTCCATTTCATTTTTTGTTGCTCTTTGCGAGAGAAAAATTTGGTGCACTTGCTCTTGTAATTTTGATAGATCATGTTGCAATTTTTCATCTTCATGAGTCATAATAGAGTACTCTGAGGGCTTAATGGGTGTTGAATTCTTTTTAGGAGGCATTTCAGAACCCAATACTGAAATATATGTTCAATAGGCCTTTGGAATCACTTCAAACTAATTTTTTTTACACAAGACTTATGCAATTCGGAAAAAAATACACACCTTTTTCTTGCTTTTGAGGAGCTTGATATTGAAACTGAATTATCTCTGTGATTTAGGATCTTAAATATCTAAACTTTGGTAGTAAGGTAGCCCCCTATAAATTCTCCTTCGAATGCCATAGGTATGACCTGATTTGGTTTCTTGAATACAAAGTTGTGCCCAATATCCTACGATGACCTGATTATGGACTAGTTCAGTAGAGCGAACTTGTACGACTTACCATGTGTCACTATTTCCTCCTTCTACTATGAAATTTATAGAAAGGAAACTACAGTCCGTGCACTTGCAGCCAATTTTTACAGAATTCCAATCCGATGCTCAGAGAGAGAGTTATGAATATTTTCCCACGATCACATCTTTGAGATGAAATTCAGGGGCCTGCAAAAGACTTAACTTCCACAGACAATATCTTTGAAAATGTTATGAACCAAGATCTAAAATTTTGCGACGATGTTCCTCAGGATTTCGTCTTTGCACTCTAAAAATTTAAGCTTCTGAACCTTTGTAGAAAAAACAATTATAGCGAAAATTCCACGATGACCAGTTTGGAGCAGCGAAACCCTAGAATCCAAAGCTCTGATACCAAATGTTGAGAAACCAGCTCCAAAAATAGAATAAAAGAGATATAAATGCCTTAGAAATAAGCAACTTCAAGGGGTAAACCTCTAATACATTACATGAATGAACAATTCTTGGATGATACAAATGACAAAACCTCCTTTCTATATATAGGAGTCCATGGGGTTACAATGTAATCCTAGTGGGGCCACAATGTAATCCTAGCTGACCTAACAATAATAATTGAAGGGCACAATAATAACAATATGGGGGTTACAGGGTTACAACAATAAAAATAAGGGGGTTACACTAACAACAATAAGGGAATATACTAGTAATATAGGGACCTAACACATACGAAGAGATTCTGAAAAGAAAATCACTAAGTAATAATCAAGAAATAGATAAAATAATGTCATTTGAATCATAAATATTTGAACACAAGTATTTCTGATTTAAATGGAAAATAAATCATTGTCTTTATTGACATTCAAGCAAAAACTAGTTAAAACAAGAAAAAACCTTCTCACCTCACAAAATCCCCAACCAAAAAAACACTAGTGAGTCTGGGACCACCTAAAAACCATAGAGCCAAAACAATAATATAACCCAGAAATCAGCCTTCGCCATAGAGGTCGAGCCCAAGTGCTAAAATAATAGGTCATCTGTGATACCCAACATAGTTTATATGAGCTCCACTAAAGTAACCCAAAAATTACCCCCAGCACAGAGGCCGAGCCCAAGTACTGGAATAATAATAAGCCCTCCATGAGACCAGACACACAAATAGGACCAAATTAAATGATGGGTCATCTACAAGATCAAACCCACAACTATAGAATGGCATTCAATCCCTAGAACGAAGCAAAATCCCTCTCGCCTCACAAAAACCCCAACCAAAAAACACTGGCGAAACAAAAACCCCCAACCAAAAAAACACTGGCCAAACCACAATGTAATCCAGAAATTACCCTCTGCCACAGAGATCGATCCCAATTACTGAAATAACAGGCCCTCTATGGTCGAGCCCAAGCACTAAAATAACATTCCCTCTATGACGCCAGACACAGTTTATACGAGATCCACTGAAATAAAACTTATACTCTAAATTGTCTCATCATTGTAGCCCTAATTCAACATATCTAGATCCATAGAGAAGATATGGGACAATTTCAACTCATTGAATACATGAAGACTGACAAAATTAAAGTTTGTATTCTTGAAATTAGCACAGTTGATTGCCAATGCTTTGAAATTTTCTCATGTGTTAATATGACACCCTCTAAAATTATTGTTATCAGAGTCAAAGGAGGAAAATTTGAAAGTAAGGACTACCAGTTGCTGCAAAACCTCCACTCCATAGTAGGGACTTTCCATGGTCCCTACACAATGTTTGCAACATGCAATTTATCAGTCTATCAGCCAAATGAAAACACACAAATAAAATCACAGATGATTAACATGAAACATAAAATCACCAAGGAAATGAAAATGGGTATTCTTCAAATCGTGACAACTGATTTAAACAAATTTGAAATTCCTCCCTGCATTAATGACTGACCCTGTAAATTGTTACAATGACTTTCAAAACAACTGAATTGACAATGGAAATGGGAAGAGAAGGGGTTTTACCACCCTCAATAGGCAATAAATGAAATTACATACCTCTATTGCTTTTCACTTCTAAAGGAAAGGAAGCTCCAAAAATAATCATGACAGACCCTCTATGAGACTGTGCATTCAACGAACACCCCATTAATTTCTAATGAGCCTCCTTTGACATGAATTTCCAGCATAATTTCTCATGTTGTAATTGTAAATGCAGTTGTAAATAACCAGTATGATCTCCCGCTAACCCTTCCAGAACAAATAAATCATAGTAACCAAACTTCACCAGGAATAAAAATGTAGCTTTATATCACGCTAAAATTCAATTCCTAGAACAAAGAAAAACCCCTCTTGCCTCACAAAAACCCTAACCAAAAAAAGAAATTGCGAGTCTCAAACCACCTAGAAACCATAGACTACCAAGAATCGCAGATTCCGGAGGTGTTAGCAACCATTATAGAATCAAATTGAAGCTATAGAACCAAGAAAATCCCCTGTTTCCTCACAAATCTTCCAACCAAAAAAAACACTAGCGAATCTGGGACCACCTAGAAACCACAAAGCCAAAACAACAACAATTTAACCTAGAAATTGCCCTTCGCCACATAGGTTGGGCCCAAGTAATGAACTAACAGGCCCTCTGTGACACCAAATAGTTTATATGAGTGTCATTGAAATAACCCATAAACTACCCCTTCCATAAAGACCGAGCCCAAACACTGAAATAAGAAATTCCCTTTCTGAGACCCGACACACAACCAAGACCAAATTAAATTCCAGGCCCCCTACGAGACTAGACATGAAACTATAGAATGGCTTCAAGCCCTAGAACAAATAAAAACCCATCTTGCTTCACAAATCCCCCAACCAGGAAAACACATGCGAAAAAACAAAACCTGCAACCAAAAAAACATTGGCGAAACAATAATGTAATCCATAAATTAGCCTCCACCACAGAGGTCAAGCCCAAGTGCTAAAATTACAGGACCTCTACAGTTGAGCTCATGCACAATTTATATGAGCTCCACCGAATTAACCCAGACCAAATTAAATAAATGACAAGTCTTTTGCAAGACTCGACATGCAACTATTGAATGGAATTCAAGCCCTAAAACCAAGAAATCCCCCTCTCCTCACAAAAACCCCAACCAAAAAAACATTGGAAAAAAAACAATGGAACCCATAAATCCTTCGCGATAGACATCAAGCCCAAGTATTGAAATAACAAGCCCTCTGTGAGACCACACACAATTTATACGAGATCCACTGAAACGATAGGCCACCTACAAGACTGGACACACAACTTAATAGCTAAAACCCCTTTCGCCTCATAAAACCCACAACCAAAAAGACATTGCTAAAAAAACAAAACCCCCAACTAGAAAAAAACTAACAAAAAAACAATGTAACCTATAAATTACCCTGCACCACATAATTTGAGCACAAGTAATGAAATAAAAGGCCCTCTATGAGACCAAACATAGTTTCTACGAGTTCCACTGAAACAACATGCCACTTGTAATAACGAATACACAACTTAAAAATTTCTCATATCCTCCTACACCATCCCTTGTAGAATGGCCTGGGCATGTGGTGACACCATGAACTAAACGCATCGAGCATCAAAAAACCATAATGTTAACATTAGCCCCCAAAAAAATTCTCCTTTGATTTTTAGTAAAGGCATGATAATACATAAGAGCAGGGACTAGATGTCACTGCTATGCAGTGACATAATAATTGGAAGTTAAAATTCCAAAATTTAATGTGTATATATAACCCATAAATTAAGATGATTGTTGAAATGTCTTGATATGAAATCGTAAACACATGATACTCAAAATTTTTCATTTAAGAGTGTGAGAATCAGTCCACAAGGCATAATATTTATCGTGTTTATTGAAAAATTATGCCAACTAAATAATGAGGGTGGGAATACATTATGAATAAGAAGTATATATATATATATATATATATATATATATATATATTTTTTTTTTTTCTTTTCTTTTCTATTTTATTCAAAAAATATAAAATTATTGTTTCGGATGAGGTGACAGGAGTATATGTTTTCTTATGGATAACAATGCCACCACTTTTCTTGCTTTCATAGGAGTCATTTAACAATAATTTAGGACACCTCTTGAATTCATTTGAGTTATGAGGTTGAATGTGGTTTGGTTGGAATGAAATTCCATAAGGTTTTTAGTCATCATGGTTCCTCTTTCTCTTACTTATCTACAAAACATCCACCACCTATCCCTTGCTGTAATATCCCCAAATTGGGATTGCTAGCAAGACATGCCTGAAAAACGCATTTTTCAGAAATGTATGCTACAATTCTAGAAATAAGCCCTTGGATCCCTTAGAAATGATAATCTAAGACCCAAATTCAAGAGGAAATCAGAAACAAATTTTTCTAGGTGGGTTAAACAGATCTCCCACACCTAGTACAACTGGAAAATTGCCCAAAGAAGGGACTGCAGCACTATGTGACAAAAATGCTTAGAAAATAACGCAGTTCAGCAAAATATATGTAGGAGGCCAATATGTAGGCTCAAGCATGTCATTTAAATCAGCATATCAATATTATATTTAAGCCCTTACATCATAGAACAGAAAGTAGGAAAATTTTCATGAAGAAATGCTCAAAATAAGAGGCTGCAACCATATGATATGACTGTACAAGCTTGACAACATTATTTTATTAGCTAAAAAGAGCTATAAGTTACAATTCAGATATAGAGCAGATCTATGTACAAAAATATAAATCAATATCAGATCTGTACACTATAGAGTCTCCTCTTCAAAATCCCCTTGGGGTTTTCAGTAGAAAATGATGTACATGGAGTAGATATAAGATCTAATGTAGCTGATATGCAGAATGATTCATAATTTACGAAGAAAATAAATTAGGATTTAGATCATATCTGAATGGAACATGGATTATATATGTAATCCATGGATCACCACAATGAAGGGCAGATTCCCAACACTATAGATCTCTCCTCCTTGATGTGCCAAAAGACCCTGCAACTTTCTCCTTGCAAATAACGCAATTCTGGAAGATGGACTGTGCTATAGGCTATAGAGCATGATGTGGCCTCCAGGAAAGATCTAAAAATGAGCTCTCCTCATCCAATACTCTCTTGCCAATGGGATAGAAGACTTTCCCAGTGAAAAGAGGCACTAGAATCGCTTAGATCTGAATAGATGTAGCCTCCACTTGTTGCAGCTTACAAAGACAACCAAACCCTCAACAGGATCTACATTTTAGTTGGAAGAAGAGCTTGGCAAAATTCCTGATAGTGGTCAATAAATGCAAGTTTCCTCCAAGTGGCCTCTCAAGGAAGATATGGGATTCCCGATCAGGAACACCCTAGTGCTAAAAAACACTATTCTCAGCTAAACAACTAGAGAATGAGAAGTGTCAAAGCAGACAAATCCTTCAGAAATAATATCCTCAAAAACCTTCTCATGCTATCCTCCTTCTTCTTAAATAAGATGGAATCCTTGCCAAACCCTAAACCCTCTCAATGATTTAGCTGCATTCACATGATGAGCCTCTAAATAATACTGCACTGTGCATCTAGATGGTTCAATGTATCTAGACAATGCTGTTGATTTGGTCTAGTTGACCTAGTCAAATGACTTAATCCCTTTTCGCACATAAGGGGTTTCACTAAGGCAGCCCAGATTTAGCCTTTTTCACATGGGCATTGATTTATTTTGCTGTTCTAGGAGTTTAAATTTATCCTCCTTTACAATTTATTCTTGCAACAAGAAAATGAAAGCAAAATAGTATATTCCTATTAGCTTGGGCTAATTAGGAATATTACAGTCCTCCCCTACAAAATGTTGCTTGTCCTAAAGCAACTAATAAGGTGAGTGATGCAACTCATATCTTCCTCCATTGGTGTCACAAACAAAGGATAAGATTCTCTCATAATCTAAGTGATCACCAAACCATCCATCCATGACTTGTTCCAACAATGTTCTCATGAGAGGCAAACAACTCATCCCATAAGGAAACAATAAATCACATGAAACAACCATGGTTTTCCCAATGGCCTCCCTGAAATATAAGACAGAAAGTACAGGGAGTGCAGTCATCCCATAGGGCACATGGATGCCTTCCCTCCTCCCTCCATACATCCCCATAAAAAGAACAAGTACATCATCAATATAGGGGATCAAAACAAGGTGCAAACAATCATAAATTTGTGCACATGGAGGTGGATCATAGTCCCACATGTGGAACTAGCGCAGCGCATCCCCTACCTGCATCAAATCAAGATGTGGTAGGTGGTTTTCCCACCACTTACTTGTTTCCCATACCATCTCACCATAGTTGAAAGTGTGAGATATATTTGGTGTCTTTGGGAAGCACCCATCATGATGAAAAATATCCCTTTCTCTTCTAAGGGAGTGGCCCAATTCAGAAATTTCTGGGACCCAATGTTGGCCATGAAGCTTACAAAATATATTAATCCTCCATGGAGTCATGTTCTACAAAAACATGGTGTAATAATGCATGAAATTAGAATATAAAACAGATGTACTAAGAGCATGCTCTTCACCAAAAGCCCACCTCCTATCAATGGAGTGGTGCATAGATCTACTCTCTTCTCCAAGGGGAGAAGGAGAGGGATGATTTAACTCTTCCTTAGAGTCATGTTGCTGCTCCAACTCCACAAGGTCTATGCATCTCTAAAAATGCTGATATAGTTCTCTTTTAAAGCCCTCCCAATAATAGCTCCTCAAAATGATATTGTTGAGCTTCATAGAATAGGCGTGCCTGAAATTGAACTCTTCACAAGCCCTCTATAGTAAATTCTCCTTGAGCTTGGAAGCTCTAGACAAGAATATCCTACCATGATTATAGATGACTCCATCAAGGATTGAATAGCTCTCTTCATGCAACCAGTCATCAAGAATCATGCAAGTATGAAGATCCTTGGAATACTCCACCAGCAGTTGGGATTTCCAATAGGGATCTAATGTGCCAACAATGACAGTGCTAATAGTGTGTCATCTGAAGTGTCTGCCATGTTGTTGTTATTATCCTTGAAATCTACCATGTCAAAGGTGTATGTTGGAAAGCCAAGCTTCCCATTTTCCTCCTCCTTGACATCACTCACGCCAAAGGTACAAGGTGGAAGGTTGCAAGTCCTTCCTTGCTGCCCTCCTTGCTCATGCACATGCTCAAAAGAAGATGGAAGTTTTTGGAAGTTAGTCTCCCATGGGAGGTTATCATTTATCCAAAACCTCCTTGGTTTTTCCAAAGTATGCATGTGTGACCACCATCTCTCATCATGTATGGAAGAGGATCCTCCAAACAAGTTTGTCTTCTGATTCAAGGATTGCCTTCCTTACTTCATGATGGTGTCAACCTTCATTCTTGCAACATATTTTCTTAGCGCAATATGAGATGAGAGAATGGATAGTGATGTTAAGGGAAAAATTATTTCCCTCTCCTTGTACTTTCCCCATACTCTCAGCGTTGAAACATCGTCTTCTAATTCTCCCTTCCTTCTTGGATCTATGAGAGGAGCATCAATGTATGAAACATATTTCATCTAATCTGAATTAGGTGGTCACCCAGGTGGTATACCACAAGGTATTGATGTCTCATGGCTCATTCCCATGCGAACAATAGATGGGAACTTATTATGACTGCTTCCAATGTGAAAATCTATCTCTGATGGCTGTGTTGAAGTATCATGATAAGGAAAAGTTGGAGCAACTCCCCCATATTCTTCTTCATCCAGTTTCTACAAGATCTCACAGTCTAAGGTGATCCCTTTAGATGCAGTTAACTCATGAACAACCATCATCTCCTTGGTGTCAAGAGCCTTGATCACAAAGGACTGATCCATCATAGTGTGTGTTCCAAAATTTGGATGCAGTGTTGGAACACATTTCCTCTATTGTTTTGTTTCCTTGTCTATCATCATAGACACATGTTGCTCATCCTATTTATGCATAGGATCCTTGGGGCCTCCTTGCAAAGATACAAGATCCATCTTAGTGGAAGCAATAGCTTCATATCCATCTCTCAATAAAAATAGATCTCCTCCTGCTGTCATAGCCGCGCTGGAGGAACCTTTTAGTTCTTCTTCTTTCTTCTCCTCATCAATGGAGTATGCCTCATCAATAAGAGATCCTTTCTCTTTATCTATCCTTGAAAAAGGAACACTCATCTATTCTTCTTGAGAAGAATGCTCTTGCTGATTTGGGGCCTTTGCCCTTGGAAAATCATGTAGCGGATCTTTAATCCCTTCAACAATGTTCTAAAATGGAGTTATCTTCATGGATCTTCCCATCTCATGCAAATGTTATGATTCCTTGGGATTAGTTTTCTTACCCAAAGAAATTTCAGATGGCATAGAATCAAATCTTTTCACTAACCTCCTAGTGAACTTTGCATAAGTAGAGATGTTTATATTTTGCAATGAAGGAGACTCAAACAACCACCAGGAATATGATTTACCTTGGAGGTGCAGTGCTGCTACTCTTATGGCTTCTCCTTCAGAAATTGGATGTAGCTGAAAATATGTGTCCAAATTATTTACCCAAGATTTGGCTGAGCTCTCAGGTGACCCATCGAAAGTAGGTAGAAAAGTTCTACCCAAGGTGTGCTGCATGCACCCTCTTCTCCTCATAGTTCTGATGGATATTATTTCTTCTTTGAGTTGACAAAAATCTGGGAATCTTAGATGCTCTTTGAATATTTTAGACTGAGATTCATATTCTTGGAGATAGTCACCAAGAGTCTCCTCCTTTGATGTCTCTCCTTCTTCTTCTCCTCTTGCAAGGAATGTAGGCATACTACAACGTTGCAAATCAGATTGTGTGGCTGAATGATCACACACATCATATGAAGTAGTGGGGCTTCCTTCATGTGAAAACCTCTCCAAGAGATCTCTTGGTATTTCATTCCTCATTCCCCTGATTTCATTCTCCAGCTCATGCATAGTTTGGAACAGATTTTTTGAAAACTCTTTCCCTTTCAATATTCTAGATGAAGGGTTTGGACCCTTGTCTTCTGTGTCTTTAGTGTAACTACACTTCTTCATCAGTATTTTATTTCCATGAAAATACATATTGTCTCTTCGATAAGCAAAGCACAAGCTGTGCTAGGATAGTTGCTCTGATACCATTATAATATCCCCAAATTGGGATTGCTAGCAAGACATGCCTGAAAAATGCATTTTTCAGTAATGCATGCTACAGATCTGGAAATCAGTCATTAGATCCCTTAGATATGATAAAATAAGACCCAAATCCAAGAGGAAATAAGAAATTAATCTTTCTATGTGGGTTAAACAGATCTCCCACACCTAGTACAGCTGGAAAATTTCCCAAAGAAGGGACAACAACACTATGTGACAAAACTGCTAAGAAAATAACGAAATTTAGCCAAATATATGCAGGAGTCCAATATGTAGGCTCAATAATGTCATTTAAATCAGCATATCAAGATTATATTGAAGCCCATAAATCATATAATAGAAAGTAGGAAACTTTTCATGAATAAATGCTCAAAATAAGAGGCTGCAACCATATGATATGATTGTACAAGCTTGACAACATTATTTTATTAGATGAAAAGAGATGTAAGCTACACTTCAGATCTAGAGCATATCTGTGTACAAAAATATAGATATATATCATATCTGTACACTATAGAGTCTCCTCTTCAAAAGCCCCTTGGGGTTTTCAGCAGAAAATGATGTACATGGAGTAGATATGAGATATAATGCAACTGATTTGCAGAATGATTCAGAATTTCTGAAGAAAATGCATCAGTATTTAGATCATATCTATATGGAACATGTATTAGATCTGTAATCCATGGATCACCACAGTGAAGGGTAGATTCCCAACAATAGAGATCTCTCCTCCTTGATGTGCCAAAAGACCCTGCAACTTTCTCCTTGCAAATAAAACAGTTCTGGAAGATTTACTGTGTTGTAGGCTCTAGAGCATGATGTGGCCTCAAGCCAAGATTTGAAAATGAGCTCTCCTCATCCAATACTCTCTTGCCAATGGGATAGAAGACTTTCCCAGTGAAAAGAGGCACTAGAATGGCTTAGATCTGAATATATCTAGCCTCCACTTGCTGCAGCTTACAAAGACAACCAAACCCTCAATAGGATCTCCATTGTAGTTGGAAGAAGAGCTTGGCAAAATTCATGATAGTGGTCAAGAAATGCAAGTCTCCTCCAAGAGGCCTCTCAAGGAAGAGGTGGGATTCACGATCAGGAACACCCTAGTGCTAAACAACACTAATCTCAGCTAAAAAACTAGAGAATGAGAAGTGTCTAAGCAGATAAATCCTTCAGAAATAATATCCTCAACAACCTTCTCATGCTGTCCTCCTTCTCCTTAAATAAGATGGAATCCTTGCCAAACCCTAAACCCTCTTAATGATTTAGCTGCATTCACATGATGAGCCTCCAACTAAGACTGCGCTGTGCATCTAGGTGGTTCAATGTATCTATACAACACTGTTGATTTGGTCTAGTTGACCCAATCAAATGACTTAATCCCTTTTCACACATAAGGGGTTTCACTAAGGGAGCCGAGATTTAGCCTTGTTCACATGGGAATTGATTTATTTTGCTGTTATAGGAGTTTAAATTTATCCTCCTTTACAATTTATTCTTGCAACAAGAAAATGAAAAGAAAATAGTATATTCCTATTAGCTTGGGCTAATTATGAATATTACACTTGCAATGGATGGAAATGAATGCATCAAGGTTTCACTTGGGTTACTTCTTCCTTTTCACTAGTTTATAATTTTGTTTCCATATTTTTAGCCTTATTCTTGTGTGTCTTTGTCAGATTCAAGCCATTTTATTCTAATTCTCTCTACTATGGTCCTATAACAGAAGGTGAAAACCATAATGAGGAAGCACCATGAGAAACTTCCTAATCAATCACAATGAAGAGTACTAGTACAATCCTCTTTACTTGGATGAGCTACACTTGCAAATCAAGGAAGTTCACTGTAAAGTCACTATACAAGGTTCTAAACCCATGGACATGGAATCCCAACATCAACTGCAGCTTATGCCTAGGTCTCTAACTCAAAGGACGCTACTCCTCCTATTTAATTTTTGTCATGCATAAGTTACATGGTATTTTTATTGATTTTATTTTTGGGAGAGTATTTCTCACCCCTTACATAGCTATAAGTAAATATCACAACTAGGATCTCAAACTACTATGTATAGTTTTAGGTTCATTTTATAAATTTTGGATTAATAATAATACTAAAGGTTTTAGACAAAACCAAGTAAAGAACTCTATTTATATACCTTCTGATTTTTCTTAGTTAATATAAATATTCTAAATTTCTTACTTAAGTAGTCAAAGGGTAATATCTTGAGTGGTAGAAAGCCACTTTAATTCCCCCTCCACTCATGCTCTATTTTCTAGAAACATGTTAACCTGTATGGAAAAAAAAAATAAATTAAACCTTGTTAAAATTTGTAAAATCATTATTAAAATTGAATGGATTAAATTAATACAAAATACATAATTTTTAAAAATAAATTTTATGAATATGAATATCAAAAAACAGAAAACAAGAACCTCAATTCACATATAATGTGCAATCTCAATCTTAGTTTTATCTTAAACTATGGCTTCAAAAACATTTTTACCCACATAATTTAAAGTATGGATTCCCTCTCAAATGGTGAATGGCTATCCCTTAGGGTGGGAAAGTGGGTGAACGTGTTCAAAGGAATTACTATGAATGTGGATACCTTATAATATTATAGAGAGGAAACTTACTTCAACCTCTAAAAGGGTTAAGGATTATGAATATTAACAATTTAGTATTTTTTTTTTTCCATTTTTTCGATTTAACGTATGGATTAATGAGGGACTACTAAAATTTTGGAAAATTAATTAGATTATGTTATTTGATTTGGTTAAGAAAACCAAATTTATTTCATGGTTTCAATAATATGAATCATTGAAGGGTGTCAAGTGTAAGGTGGGTGCTAGTGCACTTGAAAGACATGAATACATATTTTTTTCCTAAAGCCTAAGAAAAATAAAAAAAACCAACCAAAGGCATATGTGGTCTTATAAGAAATCAAACAAGCAGCCATCCTAAGTATCCACAAATTATTTATTATAAGAGACTCACCTCTCATCATTAAGCATATACACTTTGGAACCCTCTCTCCAAACTTCAAAGTCAATTCATTTTGTAAAAGTATTCCGATAGGTCTTGGTTCCATTGTAGAGTTCTAGCCTTCCATGTTTTAAGGCATAATAACCATAGGGTGAATGCACTTGCCAAAATTGACATATGAAATATCAAAGGCACATTAGGAGTGAACAATAGGGATCATCACTTCTGTATCCCTTTATTTTGATTACACCTAGAAACATAAGCCCGCGTCACCTAGTGGCACTTTGGATTATGTTGACAAATGAAACAATGTTTCCACTCTTTATTACAATCATGAAACAATTTAATTATGGTCTCCGTCTCTTATGGATATGGTGATTTACATTAGGAATCAAGTAAAATTAAGAATCAAATGCACTGTGATGATATAGTAGGTTGTCAAAGTGATATCACCCATTCAACCAGGTTTCTTGGTATCCTTTCTCTTGCTCCTTGCTAGGAATTCGAAGGGGGCAGGGGCTTGAAACTTTGAATTTTTTGTTGTTTCAACTTAGCTCAACCCATTAGGCAGAAATATTGTGGATAGAAATCCCGACACTTCAACCTATAAGGTTTATTTGGTCCATGGAGAGTTTCGTGGAGCCTTAGCTGAAGATGGAAATGCAAGCCCAAAATGGTTAGAGGAAAATCCCATATTTTCCTTCCTCTATGATATTTGACCTCAAGGGAAACATGGATCAACTTCAATTGAAGTATTCCCAACTAGTAGCACAATGATCCTGTAAAATGGATGTTCTAATAGACCAAAGGAAATAGGCAAAAGATGAAATAAACTATCTCAGGGGTCATATAGAGGAATTAAACAAATTGGTTTGTAGGGAACTTGGTTCCATTCTCCTTCTGCAAATTATGTATTCTATCCTTCCTTTTCTCTTCCTATTAAAATATCTTCCTACAAATCTTGATCCCCTTAAGGGTTTGGACAACAACCCCTCATCTATTTAGTTTGTATGCAAGCAAAATTATGTTGAATTTTGGGTATATATTATAAGGTATTCACCATTAATATTTATATTATGCAATAATTTTGTCATTATATTGCACAAAGGATTGAGACTTTTCCCAGCTAGATGCTTTCATCTAGCAAGCAAATGTCTATGTAATTATGGAACTTTGATGTATCCCCAAACACAAAATTTGATCAATATAAAATTTTCAATTTTGGTTAAAATAATGATAATATGAATATTTCCTTTACTTCTCCCTTTCAAAGGAGTAACTAAGTAGGAACCTAGAGTAGAGGGGTCATTTGTAAAACCTACAAGATTGAGAACATTTGGATCTACATAGGATGTCACCCAATGGTGACTAAAATCTTTGTCCTTTCACTAAATAGGTTTGTTATTTATCTATTTTTTTATGTTAAGCGACATTTTCTAGTGGGAAAGAAGCTATCATATGCCCCTACTCAAATTTAAATTTGTAACAAAAAGCAATATCTTCGTAATCTAAATGTTATTTTTAATCAAATATAAATAAATATTTAAATAAATTTGGTGATGAAAATTATCCATATAATTAGATTCTCAATAATAAAATTAATGTGTTACCAATAAATGAAAGAAACTTATGGCCTTATCGTTCCAAAAAAAATGTAACATTCAAACCCAAATAAAATCCTATACTAATAAATTTTAACCAGAAGCACTATAACTTCGAAAAGAACTCAACATTGTCCACAAAACTAGGATAATTATTATCAATCTCTGCTCTATCCTACTAAGATGGAAAGCACCATAACTTAAAAAAAATTAACATTGTCCACAAACCTAGGATAGCTACTATCAATCTCCATTGTATCCCACTAAGTTGGCAAATCTAAATTAGAAAGACAAGCTTGAATTCTATGTACGTTGCCTCATCCACAACAATAGAAGCCTTTCCACTTCCACAATAGAACCAATAATAAAAATAAATAGAAGCATTCCCAATTCTAAATGATGTTTCCCACAATAGAACCAATAATAAAATAAAGTATTATAAGGTCCTTGTAAGTGATTATTAGAATGAAAGAAACCAAGTTAACATATGTATCATAATTATGATAATTCATATATATATATAATTATGATCATATATATATGTATATTGGTTGGCTTGTTGCACTCCTCTTTAATTATGATCATATATATACATTGGTTGGCTTGTAGCACTCCCCTTTAATGGTTAAAAGAAAAAAATCTAGATTCATAGACTATTTTTGTATTTTTACAATATATTTATAGTTTTTTTAATCCTATTTTAATTTAGTTTTTATAATTTTGATTTAAATTTTTAAGAAAATTGGTCTCAAGCCATTATAAAATTTGGGTAGTATCCAGGTAGACATAGTAAGACTAACAATAATTGAAACTAGCCATAGCCCAAAGCTATAGCACACCATCGACTAGAATGAACATAGACCAAAGATGAGCTTATGAGTTCAACAAAGTCATAGGGGCTGATTCCTCAACACTGGTGCCTGTTGGACCAAAAGGCTTAGATTCACATTGGAGATAAATCACCAAGTGAGTAATGTGGGCATCCAGTCTCTCTAGGTAGTATCATTGTTGAGACTGAATCCTCTAAATATCATTTAGGAATGAGATGATATCATTCATGTCTTCTCGATTCCTCTTTAGAACTTGATCAAGTAGAGTCTTTAGTTTTCAATGTACAATGACAGAGTGTAGGTATTTATTTTTTCGTCCCTTGGTGTGACCAGGGTCAAATAACCAAGTGGAAACCTCTACAATTATTTGTGTCTAAGAATGCTCTACGGTCCTAAGCCACTTGCTCCTTTAACTAATTAATTTCTTCTATGGTGCCATGGGGTTTGCTTAATGGTAGTGGGATACGACTGCTTGAGCCTGAGACTAGAATTGCAACCGGCCAAGATGGTCATGATCCCCTCATCCTGCAAGCCCTCTCCTACATCTCATTCTCTATTTAGGCATGATGATCAATAATGAATCCTAAGTGCTATGCTGCAAAACCCAATGAGCCACGATCTCGTCTCCAGTAGGGGTCCACCACACTACACAAAAACGAAACCTTATCAACAATAGAGATGTAACAACAGTTACATACACCCAAATTGATAAAGTAAATAAAATACCATAACACCAATTGTCCCTCACACAATTACAATGTAGGTCCAAACATGGATGAAGTGGAGGTGATTTTTTCAGTCTGATTTGAAATAATAGATAGAAGTTACATTCAAGATGAAGGCTCCACACTGGAACAAACAACCAAACACTTACGTAAATCCCCAACAAAAATATGGAACCAAAGCTAGGAGTTCCAAATATATTCCTCCCATCGTCAAACCACAATAGCAGAAAAAAATGAACATGATCAGAAACTTTACCAGACCAAGGAAGCATAGCCACTCTAACTTTGGTTGAAGGCAAGTCCAAAAGAGTTGGAAGGAGTAAACTATGCAAACCTTGTTGGCATATTGCAAACCTTGCAAATTTTCCCTTTGCTGAAGCCTCAACACCCTCTGAACAAAAATCCTCCATGCAACTATGTTTATAGCATGCCACACAATAGCCACCCCATTTTGTAGCCAAATATAGCTAGATAAAACTAGAAATTCATACTTGCACCCACTGCGAAACAATAATGCTCCATCCGAAAAGAATTGGTTGCTAGGATTACTCAGCTAGGCCAAAGAAAATGTACTCCCGCCTATAAGCGGTTAGGATAATTGTTTCCCCTTTACTAGAAATCCTAACTTATCACCATTACACTCAAGAGCTTGTCGATGACCCAAGTTGGAGACTTGTACAAATTTAGATGTTGCAAGCATTCTACTCGTGGAGGGGGTGGACCACACCAACCCTATTAAATGCTTCAGGAGGTGGCGAGCACCCCTCCCAATATATTTTATTATTACTATATTCACCACGATCGAATAATTTATTATTATTATTATTAAATTTATATCATAAGCATTAATGGAATATAGATCTCAATTGAAATTTTGACATTATAATTAAATCATATTGAGATCTTTGATACTAGAAGGTGCTTAAAACAAGACATTATAGATGTTTTCTTTTTGTAGATTTAAATCATCATGCAATATTATTATTTTTATTATTATATGTTTTTATTTTCATATAAATATTTTTATAGGTTAAATTTGAAAATAATTTTTTTTTTTTTTGATAAAAAGTCAATATTTTTTTATTAATATTAAAAATAATTAAGTGATGAACACTGAAGTGATGGAGTTTGCATTGAGGTTTAAGGTTTTTGTTTGTTGTGGTTTCTACCCATTCATCGTTGCGGGTCAAGGGATCATGTTTTAATTCGAAGATGCCAGGGTTTAGAATCACAAACCCTCGACGTTGTCTATCGACGCCACATAATAGCTTGGATGATTGTTTTCTTGTCAGGATCCTTTGATTTTTTTTTTTCAAAAAATCAGAATGCTATAGTATTTGAACGAAATTTTTTTATTGTGGAAATGGATTGAACGCCATCAAGAATCCTTGGGCACCCAAAATCCTGAATTTTGATAGCTATAATCCAGATTTTCAAAAATTTCTACTGGATTTTTTCATAATATTTTCAAAATTCCCATTATATTCACGGATAATTTGTGGGTTTTTTAGAATACTTTGATTTATATTAGGCGTTGAAAAAAAGGCTAAATCAACTTTTCTCTGCAACACAATGACTACATCCCAATTATGGTATGCTAAAGGTCTTCATAGGAAAGATATGGCCAAGTTTTTTCGGACACACTCATGCTTGGCTTTATTTGTTTCCCAAAGCCAAGGCCCAAAAATTATTAAAGGGACCCAAAATTGCTTTCCTTGGTTGGATTTTAATTTTCTTGAGATAGATATGGTGGGTAATCCCAACAAGAATGTTTCACGATTTTCCTTCTTTCTCATTTTTGAAAATTATGAGGCCTGCAGTGGTGTTGTTTCTGGTGTACAAAGGGGATACCTTTTCTCATAGTGCGGTAAATTTCTCCTCTTAGTTTGAGAAGTATGAACCAAAGACATAAATGGGACAAGATATTTTCCATATTTTCATTGAGAAATTAAGTGGGAAATCCTCCCTCTTCCAGATAAGGATATAAGACTCGTTCATAAATATGAATTAGAGTATAAAGAACATGTAGGACATCCTTGCAACTTTTTAGAGCTTGTTATTTGAAGGGAAGTTGCTTCAATAATCCTCCCAAATTAAAGACTACTACATCATAAATAATTAAACCATAGTTATGAATCTGAGGCTAAATGGAGGAGCTCCAGGACCAAGACATCTAATGGATTAGCCTATTATAAGGATGTGACGCAAGGAAAAGCTTCCCTCCCTGCAGAGTAGCCTCAAACCAGCCTAAGACCCTATATTGTTGAACAAATGAATCATGCACCTGATATGGAGGTAAACCTCCCTAAGGTAAATCATGTGTTTTCCACTCTTCAATTCAACGTTGTAATATGTAGGCCCAATGGTTTTTTGCCTAAATATGATGCTTTACATCAGTGGGTATTTTCTTCCTAGACCCCAAAATATGATATCTATATGTGCTCTAAAGGTTTTTTTTTTTTCCAATTTGATATCCAAGTTGATTTGGAGAAAAACTTGCATGAGGGGCCTTGGTTTTGGGGAAGAGGTGGACTCTGTATCACCCCTTGGTTTCCAGATTTCGATGCCACTAAAATGATAGTGACAACAATGTTGGTTTGGGTGTGGCTACCAAATCTACCCCTCCATTTTTGGCACCATAAGGTTATAAAATAAATTGGATATACTCTTGGTAAATTTAGAAATATGGACCTCGAAATAATAGAGAAAGGTATACATACCTTTGCCAAAATATATGTACAAATAGACCTTAGTAAAGGTCTACATGATCTCATTCAATTGAAAAATAAAAAATTTCAGTGAAACTGAGAATTAGATTATGAGAATATGGCATTTTGATGTCATACATGCTACCAAACAATTCATATACAGAACACATGTCCATAGGCAAAAAACACCCCATAACAGTAAAAAGGCTAGACCCACAAATGAAAAGGATGGTAGCCCTCAAACCCCCATTTATATGAAGATGAAGTAGAAGAAACGATGGAGAACCCTCCAAACCAAGCAGAAGAGGACAAATAGAACCATAATGCAAACATATCTCACCTATAGAATGATATCAAAGTTCACGATCCATAGGCATCATAATCGAAAAATGAGGAGGCACATATAGAAAGTGGGATGAGGGGCACAAAAATATCACGTGTCTGAGAGCATAGAATTAGACAAACAACTCCCCTCAAAGGAAATAGGAAGGGAATTGGAAATGGTTCTTGTTGAACCAAATTCAAAGGGATGACATAAAGTGTAAAAAAAAGAAAGGGAAAAAAGAGAAGTGATTATTATCACACTTAACCCTGAGGTGCATATATTGGAGTGCTTCAAACATATGCAAAATGTAATTTTATTCTTTCTTTAATGATGAATAAAATTACGAGTGTTTTTATTTAGAAAAAAATGATATTAGTTAAATGAGTTTTAAAATAATTTATTAATAATTATATTTTTATTAATTAAATTATTATTTTTAAATAATAAATTATATTATTAAAGCCCATAGGGCAACTCAATTGGTGATCACTATGCTATGAAGTACTATGTAAACTATGCAGTTTAATGTTCAAATCCCTACTAAGTCAAACCAAAAAAATAAAAATAATAGTTTATATTATTAATGGTTTTTTTTTTTAAATTAATATTAATTAATATAATTAATTTAAACATTTTAATTGGATGTAATTAGAGTGTTTAGAATAGATGTTGTTATCCTCTCCACTAGGGATCAATTCCTACATGTGACATGTTGAAATTATAATGAATATATTGTGTGTAATTATTTCGAGCATTGTTGTGAGTCCCTACGGTACAAATACATCCTTATATGTCCATGGTATTCAAAGGTATTATTAAGCCATTTATGTATATTTGTCATATGCAATATAAAAACCATTCTTCAAGGGTAAAAGATACTTACTTTGCATATTTTTCTAGTTGATATTATCACAATTAGCTATGTTTCCAACAAGATTACCATGTAATTCAATTTGTTGTATGTGTGGGTTTCAAAAGGGGAAAAATTATTCTATTTTTTATTAATATTATACAAATACATAGTTATATTCCCATAACATTTATAAGTGTTGTTAATATTTTTATGTAATATTCCTCATATACAATATAAAAATATTTTTTTTAAGAAGATAAAATAATAATAATTTAAACATTTTTATAGTTAATATGATTTTTTATAATAATAATAATAAATAATTCACAAAATTAAAAAATAAATAAATTATTAATCATAATCATAATTAGTTATATTTCCAATGATATCACTTGTTTTCCTTTTTATTAATATCACTAGTTTTCAATGACTATCTTCAGGCAATGATGCATCCATACTATTTATTCATTAAGATCGATTAGTTTTTTCACCTTGTCTAGAGGATGAACCACATTAGATGGTTCGAAACGTAAACCAAATCCTAATGATGTGATTAATCTAAAAGAAATTTATCTACAAATACATAGTAAAATATCCCTTACATTCAAAATGTTGTTAATCCATTTATTTATATTTCTCATATATAATATTATAAAAATATTTATTTAAGAAAAATAAAATATTTTTTTTTAATTGATATAAATTTTAATAATTAATAATAACAATAATAATTTAACATAAAAATATATAATATATAATTAATCATAATTTTAATTGGTTATGTTTCCAATGATATGTAATATTCCCAATTATCCATGAGCTAGTAGGAATATTAATTTTTTTTTTGCTTCTTTGTTTGATGAATAAGAGGGTATGGGGACTCATAAATCTCCTTAATAGGAATAAAAGCACTCCTAATGTGAAAGGAGGTCATCTTTGCAGCTTAATTAAGCTCCCTTGTGTCTGAAAAGGGGTTGGAGCATGAAGACTGCATCAACTTTGACCAAATCAACAACGTTGTTATGGAGGAGTGGACATTTATTGAGGGACAACGCAGTTTTGGAGGGAGATCTCATGCATGGAGATAATGGCTTTATTGAGTGGGGCCAAGGGTTAGGAAGCTTACCACTTATATAAGGAAGAGGATGGCATCCATAGATGATTATGTTATGTTTTTATATTTTAGATTTTATGGTCTGTTTAGACTTGTTGCTCCCTTCAGCTGTTTAGCTAAGATTGCAGTGTTTTTTAGCACATGGTGTTCTCGAGCAGGAATCCCACCTCTATCCTTGGGGGAATTCTAGTGCCTACTCAGGGGGAGTATTTTCACAATATTTCTACATTCAGGCATTGGGCCAAGCTCCATCTTTATTCTACTGTGCAGTTTTTGTTGAGAGATGTGCCGAGTTGTAGGGTGCAGCAGTGGAGAATACATCTGGGTGATTTCTAATCTATATTTCATTGGAGGAAGGTTTCCTTCCATTGGAAGGCTAGTAAGGAATACCCTTGAGCCTTATTGCAGCATTTGGCATCAAGCCATATTATTATTTTCCCCTACAATGTTGTTTCAGTCTTGGACTGCATTATTTTAGGGAGGAGTTGCAAGGGTGGTTTCAGTACACCATTTGGGGAGGAGGTTTTCTAGAGAGGGGATCAGCCTTTCATCTAGAGAGTCTATTGGAGGAGGCTATATTATTTTCCATATTATATCAACCACATCTTTCTAGTTGTATTGTTGCAGTGAATCTTCAACCCTAGGGCCTTGGTTCATTTCATGTATATTGGTGTATTTCTGAAAACCCTCTTGGGTTCTTTGTTGGAGGTTGTATAGAGCCTTGATATTCATGTACATTATCTTTTGAGGAATATATCAGCCATTTAATCTTGTGTATATTACTTTGCTGTAGCAGTGCTCCTATGACTGTGCTGTAGTAGTCTTCTGGTATTTTTGATATAGTAGCAGCACCTCATTATTGAGGGATTTATTCATTGGAGGCTTGTGGGCTTGTATTGTATTATTTGTGCCTCATTATATTGTATTATTTTTTGCTATTATAACTAATGAGAAGGCTCCATATTGGTCTCATATCTTGATGTGATGTTTTACACTGCTATTTGAAGCATTTTGTTCTATATTCTTACTTTTCCTATTTGGGAATATTATAGTGGTATCAGAGCATAATCTTGGCTCAGCCTGTGCATATTAAGCCAATCTCTCATCAGAAGAAGGAGATCCTCACACATATAGAGAGAGGAGGTATCTCAGAAGAAGCTGGAAGTATGATTTTACAGATGATAAAGAAGATAAGGGTAAAACCCCTTTATCGGGAGGAGATGAGGAGAAGGAGTTTCCTAAGCTTCTTGTTCGAACTATGCAAGACATTACAAGAGAAATAAAGGATATGAGGATGGATAGACACAAGGAATCCCATAAATGGTTTCTACATGGTGAAGGCTCTGGCATTTCTCATCACTGGAGTGATCAACCACTGAAGCAACAAGCTTCCCAATGCTCTACAATGCCTACATTTTTAGCAGTGGGAAATGGAGGGTTTCAAGAACAAGAAAATCTTGAAGACTATTTCATGGAGTATGAATCTCAATATCAGAGATTCAAGGATCATTTGGGTTTTCAAGAATTTTTTCAAATCAAGAACAATAGGAGACCCCAACACCACAATAGAGGTGGAGGATTCATATAGAATGATGATCTACACCGGAATATGGGCTCATTTTTCTTACCCAACTTGATGGGTCATCTAAATGCACTGCCAAATCATAGGTAGAGAAGCTAGACATCTACTTCCAGCTGAACCAAGTACCAGAGATGGAGGCCATCAAAATAGTAGCACTGCACCTTGAGGGTGAAGCACATGATTGGTGGTTTCATGGTCTTTCTACATTGGGTCATGCCAATGTGACTTTTTATTCATATTTCACAAGGAGGTTGGTGGAGAGGTTCGATCGAAGAGACCCGTAGGCACCTTTCATGGGGCTAGCAAAGCTCAAAAAATAAGGTAATCTAGAAACTTACATTTATGAATTTCTAAAACTTTCTATTATGGTTCTAGATTTATCTGAAAAAAGGAGGGTCTATATGTTTATTGATGGGTTAAAAGAACCTATTCATGGGTTGGTTAAGTCTACCAAGCCCACTACCCTTCAGGATGCCATTGAAAGGGCCAGAGATTTACAAGATGCCTTACCAAAAGCAAAGGAAACATTTTAGCAAAAGCCCACTTTTCCATCAAAGGGAAAATATGAGAAGGATCCTTTTTCAAAAGAGAGCCAAAGCAAAGTACCTCTTAGTGATGATGTACGAAGAGATTTGAGGAGAAGGAATCTTTGCTTCACATGCAAGGAATCATGGGCACCCGGACATAGATGTGCAATGGGAAAGGCACACTATATATAGGCCTTCTCAGATGATGAGGAGGAAGAGGAAGAAGAACTAGAAGGGGGTCACAGCGTTGGAATAGAAGGAGATGATCCACCACCACCAAGAGGTGGGAATGGAGCATTTTCTCCAATTGGAGGAGATCTTGCATCATTGAGAGGAGTACCCAAGTACTTGACCTTGAGGGTTCAAGGTTCCATCTGGGATCAGAGGGTTTCCGTTTTGATTGACAGTGGGGCTACCCACAACTTTATTAATTCCCAACTAGTGTAGAGTAGGGAAATACCCACTGATGATTTTGAGGGATTTTCTGTTTTGGTCCCAGGAGCTAGGACTATGTAGTGCATGCATTATGTTCCATATTTATCTGTCACCATGGGGACATATACATTTGTTACAAAATTATATATTATAGAGCAATGCAACAATAAAATATGTGGAAAAAACAAACACACAAAACACATAAAACTAGAGAGACACACATATACGTGGTTCACCCTGTTTAGGCTACATCCACCCTTAACAGCCAGTCCTTCCTTTATATTATCTAGCAGAATGAAGAGACACAACCTACAACAGATTTGCTGTAATATCCTCTATTCTCTCTCAAAGTCTCCCTATCTGGTTCTCGCTTTGACAATACACATGCAATGCATAGCCACAATACAATACCCTCATACAAAACGAGGGGTTGCCTTCTAGGGAAAAAACCCTAAACTAAACATAACTTCTATCGTCAGATCATCTGCCTAATGAACGTCCCAGATTGATTAGAAATTACAATACTTTTACAAGGAAATTTTACATCTGTTTTTAGCTTCGGGCTCGCTGCCCCTGAAATCCCCCGCCAGGGGGGGGGGGGGCGCTCCATAAAGTCACAACCGCCCCTCCCTAGACCCCCTAGGTAGCGTTTAATTATGGGCGGTGTTGCCGCCCTATTTAGAACAGGGGTCCAATGCTATGATACAAAATAAAGAAGATAATCAAGCTCCACACCCAACAACATTGACATATCACTTCTTTGTGGTTGGCATACCTAACACCAATGTGATATTGGGTGTGTAGTGGTTGATTAATTTGGGGAAGGTCACCATAAATTGGGAGGCTTTGCAGATGGAATGGGTGGATAGAAAGAGTGGAAAATGTAAGATTATTAGAGGCATGTACACATATCCCTCACAAACAACTTCCACACATAAAAAAAATATGGATTTGCGTAGTGGAAGCAAGGACCTAACAATCCCATCTATTATGCACATTACTTTGGCTGATGAGACATTACTGTTTTGTGGAAAACCACCTAGGAGGCCACCCAATCAAGAGTTGATGAGAAATGCCTCACAACATGGTGCACCACACATAGATCTAGGAGGAGTGGGGGCATTGGGAGGTCATGGTACAACGCTGAAAGTCTTGGGTATACTCAAGGAGGAGGGAGACATTCTCCCAACATCATCATTACCCACTCTCACCTTAGATATTATGCTAAGAAAGGAGCAACAGAGGGAGGATAAAAGCCTTCCAGTATGTGACTTTGGCATAGGAGATGTCAAATATGGGAGCAACCACATGACAGATGCTTTATATGATAGATCATCAACACTAACACTTTGGAGGATAGATCCATATTGGAAATCCCAGCTGTTGGTGGATTATTCCAAGGATATTTTTACTTGCATGATACTTGATGACCAACTACTAGAGGAGGTATATTCAGTTAGAGATGAGGTCATCTACTATCATGGTATAATCTTCTTATCTAGAGCTTACAAGCTTAAGGAGAAGTTACTACATGTGACACTTGAATATTTTCTCTTCAACCATACTTATTCCATGAGAGAATACCATACTATCATGGAGGGATATACTTGGGAAGGCTTTGAAGGGGAGATATATCCGCATTTGAGTTATCACAACCACCTCTTTCCTTTATGGGAATGAGAGGGGATCTATCTATGAGCCACTCCATTGGTATGAGCAGGGTTTATGGTAAGGATCATGCTTATATGCATAATGATTTACTTGATGATTATTTTCATTCCTTTACCATATATGTGCATGTCATTGCTCCAAGTGGGAGCATTCTTCCTTATAAACTTCATGGCCAACTTTGGGCCATAAGTAGTGTTGAGCATGGCCACTCCCTAGGAGGATATAGGGAGATGAGATATCATTCTGGATGTGCACCAAACATTACTCACCTTCTCAAAACTTTTGTGAATACTATGGCAGCAGGTAAGTGGTGGGGAAACCACTTACCATATCATTATCTGAGGCAGTCAAGAGATATACTGCATTGGTTCCACATTTTGACTATAATCCACCTCCATTATTGCATATGGCAGCCTATATGTACTTGGTTTTGATCCCATACATTGATGATGTTCTCTTTCTTATTATGTGAATGAATGGAGGAAGGATGGGAGGATTGAGCATGCCCTTTGGGAGAGATTTTCTCCATGTTTCTTATGGTTCACATTAGGGAAACCATGATTACTTCATTGGGTCTTTTCCTTCCTTATGGGATGACTCATTTGCATCTCAAGAGAACTTGGGAGGAGCATGTCATGGAGGGATTGATTGGGAGACACTTGGTATATGAGGAGAGCTTATCACATGGAGGTGTCACCAAGGAAGGAGGAGAAGAGTTGCAACACTCACCTTTAAAGTTTCTTGAGGACAAGGAACATTTGGGAGGGGAGGACTGTAATATTCCCAATTAGCCATGAGCTAGTTGGAATATTAATTTTTGTTTTTTCTTCTTTGTTTGATGAATAAGAGGGTATGGGGACCCATGAATCTCCTTAATAGGAATAAAATCACTCCTAATTTGAAAGTAAGTAATCTTAGAAGCTTAATTAATTACCCTTGTGTGTGAAAAGAGGTTGGAGCATGAAGACTGGGTCAACTTTGACCAAATCAACAATGCTGTTATGGAGGAGTGGACATTTATTAAGGGACAACATAGTTTTGGAGGGAGATCTCATGCATGGAGATAGTGGCTTTAATGAGTGGGGCCAAGGATGAGGAAGCTCACCATTTATATAAGGAAGAGGAGGGAAGCCATAGATGATTATGCTATGTTTTGATATTTTATATTTTATGGTCTATTTAGACTTGTTGCTCTCTTCAGCTGTTTAGCTAAGATTTTCGTGCTATTTAACACAGGGTGTTCCCGAACGGGAATCCCACCTCTATCCTTGGAGGACTTCTAATGCCCACTCAGGGGGAGTATTTTCACTATATTTCCACATTCAGGCATTAGGCCAAGCTCCATCTTTATTCTACAACGCAGTTTCTGTTGAGAGATGTGCTGAGTTGTAGGGTGCAGCAGGGGAGAATACATATGTGTGTTTTCTAATCTATATTTCATTGGAGGAAGGTTTCCTTACATTGAGAGGCTAGTAATGAAGGCCCTTGAGCCTTATTGCAACATTTGGCATCAAGCCATATTATTATTTTCCCCTACAATGCAATTTCAGTCTTGGACTACGTTATTTTAGGGAGGAGTTGCAGGGGTGGTTTCAATACACCATCTGGGGAGGAGGTTTTCTAGAGAAGGGATCAGCCTTTCAACTAGAGAGTCTATTGGAGGAGGCTATATTATTTTATATATCAGATCAGCCACATATTTCCAGCTTTATTTTTGCAGTGAATCTTCATCCCTAGGGCTTTGGTTCATTTCATGTATATTGGTGTATTTATGAAAACCATCTTGGGTTCTTTGTTGGAGGTTGTATAGAGCCTTGATATTCATGTACATCATATTTTGAGGAATATATCAGCCATTTCATCTTGTGTATATTTATTTTCTGTAGCAGTGCTCCTATGACCGCGTTATAGCAATCTTCTGGCATTTTTGATATAGTAGCAAAACTTCATTCTTGAGAGATTTACTCATTGGAGGCTTGTGGGCTTGTATTGTATTATTTGTGCCTCATTATATTGTATTATTTGCTGCTATTCTAACTAATGAGAAGGCTCTATATTGGTCCCATATATTGATGTGATGTTTTACACTGTTATTTCAAGCATTTTGTTCTATATTCCTGCTTTTCCCATTTGGGAGTATTACACAATATCATCGATCAATCAATTTCTTGCATGTGTGTGTTTCCAAGTGTGGAAAACAACTATATTTTTATTAATACAAGATAGATATATAATTACATGTTCCATGATATGAAAATTTTTTATGAGGCCATCAAAACCATTGTTTGAATACTGTTGATTTATATTGGCATGTCAAGTTGTTTCTAAGTAAAAGTTTGGTCAATAGGTCAATCATTAGCATAGGTTAGATGAACTCAAAGACCTCTTGCTTGATGTGGAAGACCAACTCTCCAATTCCTCCACCATGCAAGGTTGAGGAACAAAATATCAACCTATGTACTTCATTTTCACCCTGACGTTATGTTTTGTTGCAGTTTCATCTCAATTCTTGGCTCTCTATATAATCCTCAAGGCTATAGTCATGTTTATATTTAACTCTATTTAGTTTAATTATATTGTTGACTCAGAATTTGCATTTCAATAAGATTAATTTTTCTGTCTCTTGTGGTTGGTTTCCCCCTCAACGGGGAAGGAATTGTTTCGAGTCTCTATTAATATTGGACACTTTTTTTTTTTTAGTTCTTGACTCTTTGCTTTACTGATTCTTTTCTAGTTTCGAAGGTGGCAAGATAGAGATAGTAATTTTGTATTATCTTATGTGAATATTTTCTATTGCAAAGAAAACACAACTTATAAGAATGAAATAAACTAACACATGTGAGATTAAAAAATTAATACTTGTCCGAAACCCTTAAGATAGGGGTTTCTATAGGTAGGGTTTTTTGGAGTTGCTCAATCTACAATATTTTCTAGGTTCTCCATTTAGCTTTGTTCTTGCTCTACATAATCCAACTAATAGTTTTGGCTCCTTTCAAGCACACCCGTTATGTATAATGGCTTATAGTGTGGGGGGTCAGGCCCTCCCTTGTTGCCCCTAAAAATTTTGGTCTTTAATGCTTTGGAAGTGAGAAACCAAACTAGTCCTTGAACTTTCCCAAGAAAATTTGTAAAGGAGTTTGATGAAATCCCACAAATCAATGTCAATGCAAATCCTTCATGGGCTAAGACCTTGTGTCTTGTAGAAAGATTTTTTGTGGGTCATTTTTTAGGGATCTGGCCTCTCCCTACTCAATGACCATCTCAGTGAGGAAAAAATGGCACCCCTAAATGAAAGAGAACATTACTTCCTCATTTTGTGGTAATAGGTTATTCAATTTTCTATTTGAAGAGAAAAAAGATAGTGATTTAATCTTCCACAATGGATAGTATTGCATTGGGGCTCAAGGAATCTATTTGAATAGATGGAACCTATATTCAAATCTAGAGAATGATATACCCTTAGTCATCATAATGTGGATGAAGTTGCCTTATTTTTGCTTTCATTACTAGAATGGTGCAACCTTCCCAAGTATTGGAAACACACTACATAAATACATATATTTGGCCAAGCCACGTGAGAGAATACAAGCCTATGCAAGAATTTTTGTAGAGGTTGATTTTGAGAAAGGAATTTTGGAAGCTTTGCAAACAAACCTTAGCATTTGGTCCTCCTACAAAATGTAAACCATGATCACCTACCTTTCAAATTCAAAATGTGCCATGAATATGGGAATTTTGCAAGATATTGTCCCCAAGTTGAAACTTAGAGGAAGCAAGGTGATGGTAGGGAAAAGTGGATGCAACCAAAGCAGCACAAAGGCAATAATCAAAAAGTAACAAATGAAAATTCTTTGATTGGTCAAGGGGCTTTAGAGAAGGCCTATGCTTCCCCTAAGGCCCCATTGAAGGGCCATTCATCCTCCTCTTCAAATCCCCAAGAGGATCACCCTCGAGCCAATAGTTTCTTAGTGTTAGAAAATATGGAAGAAGTAGGAGAAAATAAAATTAAGGATAATGGGAATATCTTTCCCACACCAAAGTCAATCTAGCTCATAAATTTATCCCAAAAGGAATACCTCCACTTGAGGATGTTCCCACAGAGGAAGAAGGGGATTCTCAAGAGGAACATGTGTTTCTTTCCACTAAAATCCCTATAAAATATCACAACTCTTCCTTTGTTGATTCTACATATTAAAGGCTTGAAGGGGAAATGGTAAAATTTTCAAGGGTAAAAACAAATCTGGAGAAAGTTGGTAGAAATGTGCATAGGGAAATCCGTAGCACCAAAAATGAAAAGGAAAAGGAGCTTAGAACTCAACACATCCTAGAATTCTCTCTAAAGGTTAGGAAATGGTTATAAGAAAGGGAAGTGAACTGGTCCCCATTCAACGGGGAAGTTAGAAAACCTCTAGCAAATGATGAAAATAACTTCCTGGAATTATAGAGGGTTAGGGAGTGAAAAAAAAGATATTATAATTTCAGATGATTTTGATTTAGGAAAAGCCCCTAATTATTCTCCTCTAGGAGACAAAGTTGGGAAAAAAAGAAGCCCTCCAAAAGAGAAAAATAATTTGGATAATAAGTCAAGCTCTTAGCATTGGATCGTGTGGGGCATCAGGTGGTTTATGGACATTATTGTTCGAGGAAGTGTTCCAATTAATTTCATAAAAGTGTTGAAGATTGCAACAAGAAAAAGTGAAGGAGGCATCCTGAAACATCATTCCTGATCCTAGTTGGAAAGTGATCACCTAAACTAGGTGGGGGCCACATAGGTGATTTTTTGTCACAAAGTCTATTTTTAGACATATGGATCATGTTCTATAAGTTGCGGGATGATATTTTTGGATGGTTGGTCAAGTTGGAAAAATAGATGGATTTCTATTTTTAGAAATATTGGGCGGAATCTATTTTTAGATTGCCAGTGTAAAAATAGATATGTTGAATATTATTAGCTCTTGATAATATTTGGACTCTAAACATTATCTTATTCTCTTGGAGCACTTCAGTTAAGTGCACAGATGTGGCACGGGAGCTAACAAAAGGAATTACGCTATTCCTAAGGGTTATGTGGAGCTATTGCATGGATACTTTAGTTAGAACTCATGTGACAGAGTTTGGTGGAGTTGATTGAGGAAGTTAATGGAGTTGTGTTCAGTTTAACTAATCTAAACATAGTTGAGTTATTTGTATCTAGTTTAAATGATTGATACAATTAGTGAGAGTGGTGTGAATTAATTATTAATTAATTCACTAATTATAAACTCATTAATCAACTAAATAATACATCAGTTAACTTCAGTGCATGGACAATTTCAGTGGAGACCAGTGCAAAGATAGGTGAAAGGGCAAGTGTGACTATCAGTTGTGACTATAAGTGATGCATGGTTTGCAGCCAACACTTAGTAGAGATGCCTATAAATACTGTGTGAGCAAGTCTGGGGTAATTCAATTTCATCAAGAGGCATTCTTCAACAGGGATTGCGTAGTAGAGGCAGGCTAAAGGCTGGAAAAGATCGGTGCATGGGATTTGCAAGATCGGGCCTCATTAGTGTGTAGCAAGTGGAGATTATACTGAGAGCTTGTGAGGAGCTTTGTATGATGATTGTTACATGATCTCTATGACATATATAATATACAGATAGTTGGGGGTTTTCAGCTTTAATATTTCCCATTACATACTGTGTTCATATGTGTGAATTTTTATGGTTTTAATGTGTGCATGCAATTGATTTTATTTCCGCATGTAATGATCAATGGTAGAAGGGATTCTGTATTGTGCATGAAGATAAAATAGTGTGTGATCAGGAGAATCTCGGTGGATAACATATCATTTATTCAAATTTCTACATGGTATCAAAGCGATATTGATCATTGGAGCAATTGCAAAGCATTGAAGCGGTTGAGTTTTAGGATAAACTCAGGAAAATAAAAATGGAGAAGAATGACACTATTCCGGTATACTTGAAAAAGTTTGTCCACTGCAGGGATGAGCTTTGGAGTGTAGGAGTTAGTGTGGATGAGGAAGGACAAGTCAAGAAGGTTGGGATTCGAGCAAAGAATCTCTACAGACTTGAAGTAGATGGGATGTCTACGGAGCTTCCTACTGTTGGGAAGTGCAAGAAAGACATGCAATTGATGCTTGAGAGGGAGCAAGTTTTGCATGCAGGTAAGAGTGAACCTCAGGATGTGGAGCAGCCACAAAATGAGGATCATGGAGTGGAAGAAACCACTCATGCAGAGAAATTTCGTGCCAGATGGGCAGAGGGAGTGCATGAAGCTATACCACCAGGTGAGAGGTGGGGCGACATGCATGATTAATCCCAAGAGGAGATTTCTGGGCAAGATTCATGAGATGGTGTGGATCTCATGAATTGAACCTGGCTACGAGGTTCCCATAGAGCAGCAGTAGCATGATCAGTTGGATTGATGCAAGCAGATCAAAGTGACAGTGTCAGATACTGGAGCGCGAATCAGAGTTGACAACAAGTGCAGAGTGCATGGGTGCAAGAGTTCAACAGCGCAGTGGTTCCTGATGACATGTGCAGTTGGGCCCAATAGAAGTTGAAGAATTTGATGATAGATGCATCATACTGATTGAGTTGTTTGGGGCCTATTCAGTTTCAGAGGAGTTGCAGAGCAGATGCATGGAGTTGCATGGCGCTTGTGAAGGTTGCAGGGCCAATGCATGGAGTTGCATGTCGCATGCAAAGACAGTCCTTTCTTGTTGAGAGGGAGTGTTGAAGATTGCAACAAGAAACAGTGAAGGAGGCATCCTAAAACATCATTCCTGATTCTAGTTGGAAAGTGATCACCTAAACTAGGTGGGGGCCACACAGGTGATTTTTTGTCGCAAAGTCTATTTTAGACATATGGATCATGTTCTATAAGTTGCAGGATGCTATTTGTGGATGGTTGGTCAAGTTGGAAAAATAGATGGATTTATATTTTTAGACATATTGGGCGGAATCTAATTTTAGATTGCCAGTCTAAAAATTGATATGTCGAATATTATTAGCTCTTAATAATATTTGTACTCTAAAAATTATCTTATTCTCTTGGAGCACTTCAGTTAAGTGCACAGTTGTGGCACAGGAGCTGACAGAAGGAATTACACTATTCCTAAGGGTTATGTGGAGCTATTTCATGGATACTTCAATTAGAACTCATGTGATAGAGTTTGGTGGAGTTGATTGAGGAAGTTAATGGAGTTGTGTTCAGTTTAACTAATCTAAACATAGTTGAGCTATTTGTATCTAATTTAACTGATCGATACAATTAGTGAGAGTGGTGTGAATAAATTATTAATTAATTCACTAATTATAAAATCATTAATCAACTAAAGAATATATCAGTTAACTTCAGTGCATGGACAATTTCAGTGGAGACCAGTGCAAAGATAGGTGAAAGGGCAAGTGTGACTATCAGTTGTGACTATAAGTGATGCATGGTTTGCATCCAACACTTAGTAGAGATGCCTATAAAGACTGCGTGAGAAAGGCTGGGGTAATTCAATTCTCATCAAGAGGCATTCTTCAGTAGGGATTGCGCAGTAGAGGCAGGCTAAAGGCTGGCAAAGATCGGTGCATGGGATTTGCAAGATCGGGCCTGATTAGTGTGTAGCAAGTGGAGATTATACTGAGAGCTTGTGAGGAGCTTTGTATGATTATTGTTACATGATATCTATGAGATATATAATATATATATAGTTGGGGGTTTTCAGCTTTAATCTTTCCCATTACATACTGTGTTCATATGTGTGATTTTTTATGGTTTTAATGTGTGCATGCAATTGATTTTATTTCCGCATGTGATTATCAATGGTAGAAGAGATTCTGTATTATGCATGAAGATAAAATAGTGTGTGATCAAGAGAATCTCGGTGGATAACATATCAATTATTATAATTTCTACAAAAAGTATATGCTACACTTGCTATACACTCACTTTCTTCACATCCATAGAAATGAAATATGTGTGGTAATAAATGTTTATGTTCCTATGGATTACCAAGGAAAATTTCACTATTGGAATTTTGTAGTCAGTAATGAAAATCTCGGATTCAAAATTAATTGCATTATTAGAGAGGATTTTAACTTTACCATCCATCCCTAGGGAAAAAGAGGGATGCCTAGTTCTTTATCCCTTTCAGGAGAACTTTGAAGATATGATACCTTTCCATGAATTAATTAAGTCTTCGTTTGAGCCATGGTAAGTTCACTTGGACTCATCGTATAATTAGTCTTGTTCATATTGCAACCAAGCCTGATAGATTTCTCATTAGTAGTGACTTCTTATCTTAAAATTTCTCTGTCTCTTCGAAAATTATGGTCAGAGGGGAGATTCTCACCATAGGTCAATATTTCTCTCCCTTAATCTTTCCAAGGATTACAACCACCTCCCCTTTCATTTTAATACCAAGTGATTTCAATATTTAGGATGCTCTCAGGTAATCTACTTGACTTGGAGTATATGGGTCTTGGGCTCCCCTATCTACATCTGGAAGCAATACTTAAATCTACCAAAACAACATTAAAAATTTGGGTCAAGGAAATCCAAAAAGAATGAGGAGAGGAAGCTTGTGTCCATACGCATCATCTGGAGGCACTTCACAAAATATTAGATACATTGTAGATAATGGAGGTGCTTCTATTGAAATAATCTTAAAAATTCAACTTGCTTCATAAGGATATAAAGGATGAGGAGGAACTTTGTAATTAAAATATCCCAACCTATGGTTGAAGGTGGGAGATTTAAACACCAAATTATTTCATCACCAAGCCAAGATGAGGTGATGGAAAAATAATATCAATTCCATTATGGTGGATGGGGTGATGTTGGACTCTTATGGTAAAATAAAAGAGACATCCCATGATGATTTTTCTAATAGGTATAAGGACCCTTAGATGGGAAACCAAATAGCAAGAGAGGAAATACTTGTTCACATCCTTTCACTACACTCAAAGGAATATACTGATCTCTTACTGTGCCCAATTACGGAAGACTAGGTTTGGCATGTTGTGAGTTCATTGGAATCTAAAAAATCCCCCAGTCAAGATGGTTTCCATGGAAGATTTTACCACTCTTGCTAGAACATAATAACGTTTTATCCCTATAGAATGGTTGACTATGTCTTCAAGCACCACAAGATTGGAGGTGGGATAAAATCATCCTTGATTGAACTCATTCCTAAAGAGGTTAGTCCTTCTTCCTTTTCTAGATTTTGTCCCATTTCTCTTTGTAATGTCTCACACAGAATTATTTCCAAAGTAATTACATGTCTCCTCAAGCCCCTTATCTTCAACATCATCTTAGAAAATCATGAAGGCTTTGTGGGAAAGCACCAAATTTTTGACAATATCATTTTATCCCAGGATGCCATCCATTCTATTAAATCATAGTAGGATAAAGGGATTGTTATTAAATTTTATATGGTTGATTCCTTTTATTGGGTTAGCCATTAATTTCTCTTTGAGGTTATGGATAAATTTAGGTTTAATAAATCTTTCATAGAATTGATTTAAATGTGCATATTTGGCCCATCGATCACTCCTTTGGAAAATGGGGGTCTAACTTATTTCATTAAATCATCCCAAGGATTAAGATATGACTCTCTCCCATTATTTATATATTCTTATGGTAAAATTTCTAAGTACAAGGTTGGATTAGGAATGTATGATTAGATATTTTCTAACCATCTAATTCCTCGAGGAGTGTGAAGCATCAACCACTCCCACTTTATTGATGATACTCTTTTACTAGGGGGAACCTCTGTAAAAATCACAAAAAATATTCAAAAAGGTTTTGTACAAACTTGTGATAGCTTCCAAAGGGTTGGTTAACACAAGTAAAATACAACTATACACTTGGAATGTAAGAAAATTAAACCAAAAATTTCTTCTTCAAGTTCTTGGATTTCTAGTTTTGGAGGCTTGTGAGATTTTAAATATTTGGCTATGGCTATCTATCTTAAAGATTTTCCACATATTTCATGGGATCCTCTTCTATTGATGTTCAAGTTAAAATTTTCTCAATGGGGTGCTATATGGATAAACTTGATAGGGAGGGAAATACTTAACAAAGTGGTTCTTTCATTGCTTACCTTGTATCATTTCTTAGCTCTCTTCTCCCATATAGGGGTGAGATATTAGATGGTGTATGAAATCTATAATTTTTATGGCAAGGAGGGAAATCAAATTCCAAAAAGTTCTTCGTAAAATGGGCAGGGGTCTTGGAATTAGGGACCCATTTTTAGTGAATATAGTGATGGGAGAAAAGCTATTTTGGAGGCTCATAACACGAAATGATGATTGGTGGAAGCAAGTTATTTGGAGAAAATACTTTGGAGGTGATATAAGAAGCTACCTATTTCAAGTTATGAGTTTTAGGATATGACATTCCATTTTTTATATTCTTAGCTCAGTCCTCCCTCTCACTCAATCATCTCTTTCTTGGATCCCAATGAATGGTTCTTGAATTCATATCTAGGAGGATAATATTGTCGCTCTCATCTCTCCCCTCCCTTCTCCCCCTTGTGGGCCTAGATAGTGGATCAACAAAAGCTTGTTCTCTCAAATATCTCATCTTGGAATGAGGAAGGAGTTTAGTAGTCATGGGACTTCAGGGAGGTCCCTGGTCATTTGTAGGGTCTAGATAAGTAGTTTTAACTTTTTCTTTCAAGATGCACACCCAAAAGGAGATCTAGTGCATATTGTAGGGGTTGGAGACACTTGGTCTATACAATAAAAACTAGATATCTTGTTCTTCCTTTTCCTAATTTCCCCCTCCAAAAAATGGTATCCAAAGAAATATATGGAATACTGATGGACTCATAAAGATCAGTATTTTCTATTATACTTTGGCCATCCAAAATATCTTAAGAACATAAAATATTACAAAAAGAGGAATATGTGCCTTGTCTGGATAATATTTGTGTGTTTCCTAGTAAGAATCCTCCTCTCATATACTTTAGGGATGTCATTTTGTCCATCAGGTGCGAGGGTTTTCCCTAATGGATCACTATCCAAGGATGGTCTTGCCCTTGCACTTCTTAAACTTTTTTTTTCCTCTTGGGAGAAAAATTATCTTGGGGGATTTTGAGAGAACCCAATTTTTAAATTAGCATGGAAAGTTCTTCCAAATTATATTTGTTGTAAAGTGTGGTTGGAAAGAAATTGATCAATTTTTCATAATAATCAAACCACTCCTCAAGTAGTAGTGATGTGGGTTGTCTCTCTTCTATTAGAACCTTTCAACTCTATGAAATTTTATCTAGTTTCTCAACAATATTTAGACACTCAGGAAGAAAAAATGGTGGAAAAAATTGGGCATTTTTATTTATCATCCTAGGGTAGAGAATTCTCTAGTAAGTTATATTTGTGCCTTCCCCAAGAGGAGCTCACGCATTTGATAGCCTCTTAGTATACAAATGTATCATGCTTCAATAGAAACTCTAAAAGGAACCCAAGGGTGGCAAGAGTGGGGAGGGGGGAGGGACTATTTTTCACCCTAGAGGATAAATGGAAGCTAGTTATGCTTAGTGTCTAGGCCACACCTATAATAACCAAGTTGAAACATATTGGATTTTCCAAGGAATATATCTGGCTCGAGCTAATAATGTCACCAAAATTTTCATTGTTTGGGACTCTCAAGACATCATAAGGCATATTCGACAAGGATCTACCCTCAATGACCCACTCCTTAATTCAATTTTCCTTTGATTTAGGTTTCTTCTAGATCAATTCTTAGAATATTATTTCCTTCATATCCTAAGGCACAATAATTATGTAGTAGATGTGTTAGAAATAGATCAATAATTATGTAAAGGGTTCATTGTTAATAAAAAATAAAATCATTCACCACTGTATCCTATGATCCCCCCCCTACTAAGAAAAGGATAAAGTATTGATCATTTAGCAAGTCATAGAGGAATTTTGAAGGTTGAAATTTTCCTTGGGGTGGTAGAAGGCTACCCCATTCATGTATCTCCCATGCATGCGGATATATGATCAAACCTCTTTGTGTCATTATTATGGATTTGATAAAAAAATTATATATTGGCTCTACATTGCATATAAAATGATGAGAAGTTTTATGTGCTAATGAATGTGCATCGATGGGAAGGCCAAATCCCCCTATGTGACTTGATCTTGATGAGTTCAAAAATACTTTGGCATGAATAGATAAACCAACTACTACAAGAAACCATGAATCCAAAGTGGGAAGTGGCATAATACTATCGTGATAACTAGTGGGAATGGAATTTGTTAGGTCCAATTTCCTTTAGTTGACCTTTTCCAGATATGGTTGTATTTAATTGTTTGGATCTAGGTGGCATGCTTTCCTATTTAATTCATCTCTTCCCTTTTAAATGGTTGTTATTCTTTGAGTCATAAATGTATCCTAAGCCCGATGAGTTTGATTTAAGTCTTTCTGGCTCCATGGATGTCTCTAGTGTTCATTTGTGCTAATGGTTGTATTATTTCATTGCCTCCTCTCCACATGGGTATGTGTTGATTCCAATATTGGTCTCTTTTTTTCATTATTCTATGGTTCGGAATTAGGAAATTTTCATTCTAATATGATTTTTCAGCCCCCGTGCTCAGTCTTTACGGAAAATTCCCCATGACTGGGATATTGTTATCCTTTTCTTCACTCCATTATAGTTTTATTACACCTTGGATCCTTTTTTTAAAGTGTGCTTATCACTCTAAATTTTATGCTCATTTTCGAGAGTCTCTCTTTGGTCTAGGTGGTATTCTCTAGTGAATTGGAAGGTTTTCCTCTTCATAGGTTCTTGACTATTTCTTTGGTGGTTGTTTGGCTATGGGTCTCTCCTCTTATGTCTTTGGAAATTTGTATTCCTGGGTTATTGACCCCCTTGTCTTGGAGACTAGGAAAGTAAACTTTGGTTTGTTGTAATAATTTCCGTGAGGTTACAAAGTTAGTTCTATAGGGATTGTCCCATGCTAATTGGTTTAATTTTGTATCTAGGATCGTGGTAAAAAAGGAAGTAGGAAAAATTTCATCCTCTAATATGGTAGAGGAGATGGATCATCTGTAACAAGATTTAATCCACATAAAACTCCACCATAGGTAGGAAATATAAAACTTGATAGTAGTAATGGAATTGTTGGTGTATCACAAGGTCAAAATGAAAAGAGTAGATGATGAAATCAAAGCCCTTTGGCAACACATTACTGAGATCCAATTCATAGTTAATCAACTTCAACATGGATGGTCTTCCCCAGGAAGTAGATAAATTAGGAAGTTGGTAGCTTGAAAAATTTAAATATAACTCCACCCAATGAAGCTATTATAGGAAATGAGCCGCACTCCCCTCCTCATAATGGTTCTAGATGATGCTTAAAAGTATCAAGTTTTTAGTAGTTTTTTGGCAGATTTACACGTTGTTGAAGATTGCAACAAGAAACAATGAAGGAGGCATCCTGAAACAACATTCCTGATCCTAGTTGGAAAGTGATCACCTAAACTAGGTGGGGCCCACACAGGTGATTTTTGGCGCAAAGTCTATTTTTAGACTATGTCTATTTTTAGACATGTCGATCATATTCTATGAGTTGCAGGATGCTATTTGTGGATGGTTGTTCAAGTTGGAAAAATAGATGAACTTCTATTTTTATACATATTGGGCGGAGTCTATTTTTAGACTGCCAGTCTAAAAATAGATATGTCGAATATTATTAGCTCTTAATAATATTTAGACTATAAAACATTATCTTATTCTCTTTGGAGCACTAATAATTAAGTGCATGATGTGGCACAAGAGCTGACAGAAGGAATTACGCTATTCCTGAGGGTTATGTGGAGCTATTGCATGGATACTTCAGTTAGAACTCATGTGACAGAGTTTGGTGGAGTTGATTGAGGAGTTGATGGAGTTGTGTTCAGTTTAGCTAATCTAAACATAGTTGAGCTAGTTGTATCTAGTCTAACTGATTGATACAATTAGTGAGAGTGGTGTGAATTAATTATTAATTGATTCACTAATTATAAACTAATTAATCAACTAAAGAATACATTAGTTAACTTCAGTGCATGGACATTTTCAGTGGAGACCAGTGAAAAGATAGGTGAAAGGGCAAGTGCGACTATGATGTGTGGGCCAGACTAAGGTTGATGTGTTTGCATCCAAACACTTAGTAGAGATGCCTATAAAGATCATGGAGAAAGGCTAGTAATCTCTCAATTGTCATCAAGAGGCATTCTTCAAAAGAGGGGATTGCGCGTAGAGGCAGATAAAGGTCAGAAAAGATCTGGCAAGGCTGACTGGGTAAGATCGGGGTCAACAGTGTGTGTGTAGCAAGTGGAGATTACACTGAGAGCTTGTGAGGAGCTTTGTATGATGATTGTTACATGATCTCTATGACATATATAATATACAGATAGTTGGGGGTTTTCAACTTTAAGCTTTCCCATAAATTACTGTGTTCATATGTGTGAATTTTTATGGTTTTATTGTGTGCATGTAATTGATTTTATTTCCGCATGTAATGATCAATGGTAGAAGAGATTATGTATTGTGCATGAAGTTAAAACAACGTGTGATCAGGAGAATATCGGTGAATAATATATCAGTTATTCAAATTTCTACATGGTATCAGAGAAATATTGATCATTGGAGCAATTGCAAAGCATTGAAGCAGTTGAGTTTTAGGATAAACTCAGGGAAATAAAAATGGAGAAGAATGACACTATTCCGGTATACTTGACAAAGTTTTTCCACTGCAGGGATGAGCTTGGGAGTGTAGGAGTTAGTGTGGATGAGGAAGGACAAGTCAAGAAGTTTGGGATTCGCGCAAAGAATCTCTACAGACTTGAAGTAGATGGGATTTCTACGGAGCTTCCTACTGTTGGGAAGTGCGAGAAAGCCATGCAATTGATGCTTGAGAGGGAGCAAGTTTTTCATGCAGGTAAGAGAGAACCTCGGGTTGTGGAGTAGCCACAAGATGATGATCATGAGTGGAAGAAACCACTCATGCAGAGAAATTTCATGCCAGATGGGCAGAGGGAGTGCATGCAGCTATACCACCATGTGAGAGGTGGGGCGACATGCATGATTAATCCCAAGAGGAGATTTCTAGGTAGGATTCATGGAGATTGTATGGATCTCATGAATTGAACCTGGCTACGAGGTGCCCATAGTGTAGCAGTAGCATGATCAGTTGGATTGATGCAGGCAGATCAAAGTGACAGTGTCGGATACTGGAGCGCAGTTCAAAGTTGACAGCAAGTGCAGAGTGCATGGGTGCAAGAGTTCAACAACGCAAGGTTCCCGATGACATGTGCGCTTGAGGCTCGTAAAAAGTCGAAGACTTTGATGATAGATGCATCGGATCGATTGAGTTGTTTGGATCCTATTTAGTTTTGGGGAGGAGTTAGAGGAGTTGCAGAGCATATGCATGGAGTTGCATGGCGCTTGCAAAGGTTGCAGGGCGAATGCATGGAGTTGCATGTCGCATGCAAAGACAGTCCTTTCTTGTTTAGAGGGAGTGTTGAAGATTACAACAATAAATAGTGAAGGAGGCATCTTGAAACATCATTCCCGATCCTAGTTGGAAAATGATCACCTAAACTAGGTGGGGCCCACACAAGTGATTTTTGGCGCAAAGTCTATTTTTAGAGTCGATCATATTCTATGAGTTGCAGGATGCGATTTGTGGATGGTTGGTCAAGTTGGAAAAATAGATGGACTTCTATTTTTAGAAATATTGGGCAGAATCTATTTTTAGATTGACAGTCTAAAAATAGATATGTCTAATATTATTAGCTCTTAATATTATTTGGACTATAAACATTATCTTATTCTCTTGGAGCACTTGAGTTAAGTGCACAAATGTGGCATAGGATCTGACAGAATGAATTACGCTATTCCTGAGGGTTAAGTGGAGGTATTGCATGGATACTTCCTAGCTTAGAATTCATGTGACAAGCCGCAGTTTCAGGAGTTGATTGAGGAGTTAATGGAGTTGTGTTCAGTTTAACTAATCTAAACATAGTTGAGCTATTTGTATATAGTTTAACTGATTGATACAATTAGTGAGAGTGGTGTGAATTAATTATTAATTAATTAAATAATTATAAACTCATTAATCAACTAAAGAATACATCAGTTAACTTCAGTGCATGGACAGTTTCAGTGGAGACCAGTGCAAAGATAGGTGAAAGGGCAAGTGTGACTATCAATTGTGACTATAAGTGATGCATGGTTTGCATCCAACACTCAGTAGAGATGCCTATAAATACTGCGTGAGCAAGGCTGGGGTAATCATTCTCATCAAGAGGCATTCTTCAACAGGGATTACGCAGTAGAGGCAGGCTAAAGGCTAGCAAAGATCGGTGCATGGGATTTGCAAGATCGGGCCTGATTAGTGTGTAGCAAGTGGAGATTATACTGAGAGCTTGTGAGGAGCTTTGTATGATGATTGTTACATGATCTCTATGACATATATAATATACAGATAGTTGGGGGTTTTCAGCTTTAAGCTTTCCCATTACATACTGTGTTCATATGGGTGAATTTTTATGGTTTTAATGTGTGCATGTAATTGATTTTATTTCCGCATGTGATGATCAATGGTAGAAGAGATTTTGTATTGTGCATGAAGCTAAAATAGTGTGTGATCAGGAGAATCTCGGTGGATAATATATCAGTTATTCAATTTTTTACACACGTTTAGTCCAATCATTATTGCATCTGATATATTTAGAAGAATTTTTCCTTTGTTCTCAGATAATATTATCTTATTAGAATATCTCAGTATTGGATGATCTCACTTTTTAACTTTTTTATGCAAGGACATATTTTTAATAGAAAAATTTCATGATTTTGGTTAAAAAAAATATAAATATTATTTTATTTTTGGTAGGCTAACATCCATGGGGGATTTTAACCAATGACCTATCACAAAGAGTTCTGTTAGGTGCTAAAGGGTAAAATTCTTGGGTGGTGGTTGATGAATATCCCTCTCAGGGCTTTCCGGTGCCCGAGGCAGACTGCCAGATTAGTTGTAAAGTTACAAAGATACTGCATACATGTTCATACTAATATATAATTGACAAAGCGAGATTGGGAATGATTACCTCTTTATGGACATCAGATCCTATGGAGAGTGCTAAGTGGCAGGGTAGACGTCCTTCCTCACCGACTCCAAATCCAGATTGTGCAACCAAGCAAAGCACCTGTGTAATCCTTACAACATCATAGATTTCTAACAATTAAAAAAGAATATAATCAACATTAAACTATGCAAATCTGAGCCACCCATATCATGCTTCCTAGAAAAATGAACAACAAATGTGACACTGAAACATTGAATGGACAAAAAAGATACAATTCTATTGATTTATAAAAAAGAGGATTACAACCTCTGGCTGTACCAAGCCCTCCTCTATCTCCAAGTTCCTCTCTCTCTTTCTCTATCTCCGAGTGTGATGATTCTTGAGCCAAGAGTCCTCAATGAACCTCACTAATATTCAAGCCTCACAATTCAACAATGAAATTCTACTCTACATATGACCAAACCTTCAACCCTAGACCAAGAGCCCAAACCTCCAATTTATAGGAAATGGAGAGGAAAAACCTTGCCAATCCTTTCAACCAGTTAAAATCAGGAAAGATCTAGATGTTTCCTAGCTCTTATTTTCTTTTTTCCTTCAATAGGAGTTCATTTGTGTTTGGAAATATCTAATAAAAGGTTTTTGCCATAAGTTTCTATTTTTGAATTGACTCTTTCTAAGAAAAAGCTGGAAATGCAGTCAATTTCGGCGAGATATTTCTCTTTTCACATTCAAACATGGATAATGATGCCCCTTAGGCAAGACAAAGTGTTACCCTAGGCACTAACACTTCCTTTGCATGTCTAGGGTGCATTATAACTCTGCCTAGTTGTCTTTGGGGGTGTGTTACCTTGGAAAAATGGGCCTTTGTCTGGGTCATTTTATTCCTTCCTTGTTATCTTCTCCTTTGAGTTGATGAGGAGGTCATTTTCCCTATAACAGATGCCCCCTAAAGTTTGAGGTCGGAGGTGAAGACGATGGCCAAAATACTTTATAATATATAGTAGAGTGAGAGGATTTTGTAAGACTAAGGAGAACCTAAAACAACAAAAAAATATGTCATAAATATAAGTGTCTATCCTAAGTCATGCATTCCCATGCTCACTAGCTATATCAAAATGATTTCTCTAAAACAAAGATATGACTAGTGTGTCCACCGATAAGCACAATATGGAAGCTTATGTCATTACAGGATCAATCGATAAGCTGTCTCCAAAAGCAATATTGCAACTTGGGAGAGGAAACACAGCTGAAATGATGTAAGCCTCAACCCAAGGTCTTGATCACAGCTTCACTAAACTGCATATTTCTGAACATGTGAATGAAGGAGTTGTAGTTGAACATGTGAGAAATCGTCTATTTACCAGTCAATAATGAAAATTGTTAACAGATGTGAGGGTGGCCACCGATAATGATGATGGTCCCCAAGATGCACAGTACAATCTAGCGAGTGTGAATAAAAGGAGTTGATGTCGAACACTCGTAGAATCATTCGATCGAGAGAAAATAATGAGAAACCTCAATCAAACACAAGGTAACCTGCCACTGACGTCTGCAAGCACCTGGGTATTGATGTGTTTCTGGATCAACTTCCTAGATAATATGTTGAAGTTGATAGGAAGAGATTTGTCGAAAGGTAGGCCCTGAGGTGTCCTACATCAGTTGACAAGAAATGAGAAAATATGATTTTTTTTTGAAGATAGTTAAGAGAAAATGGGAGTAACCAACGACAAATAATTTCTGGTATATGATGGCTTGGCTGATACAGGAAGCAGTAGATAGCGGGATCCTCCTAAACAATAGAAGGCATAATAACAGGGTACCAAGCAGCTTTAGGATTAATGAACACCAAAGAGTGTTAGGATTCACCAATGCAGGGGCATTGGTATATGAAGGCTAAAATCATAGATGGTAGGGTTTGGCTAATTACGAGTGAATTTTCTGGGAAGTGCCATGTTCAAGATTTTGCGCTGCCAAATTGACCTTCAGAGTATAACAGAATAAGTATCCACTTTGTCCAAATTTTTTCCCCGTCTGATTAAGTTTAACGAGTCCAGATGGGTAAAATCAATGATCTTTTCATATTTAGAGAGTCCGAAAAACATTGTAAAAGACAACTACAAGGGGGTGCCTTTGTCATGTTTTATAATCGGGCGCGACGAAGGGAGAATAGTAAGCCCGACACAATTTATTTTCCGTAAGTTAGTCCATTGAATCTAGATAAAGTGATAAACCTATGTTCAATGGACATCTACCTCATTTTGTTATTAGTACGACGAGACGGAGTAAACTCAATATTCTTCGTGAAATTTTAACGAGTCAGACGAAGAAAAACTCGATGCTCTCCGTGAAACTTTAGCGAGTCCAACGGAGAAAAACTCGGTTACTTTTTTTTTTTTGAACGAGCTAGAAAAATATGGAAAAGAATGGCTCATATTTCTTCGTCGTAGTAGTTTAACGAGCCTGAAGAAGGTAACTCATGGTTTTTTTAGTTCTACAAGCTAGAAAAAGTCCCTAAAAAGAAAGCTCATTGCTTCTTCGTGTAAGTTTAACGAGCCCAAAGAAGAGAACTTGAGGTTTTTCAGTTTAATGAGCGAGAAAAACACCATAAAAAGAATGCTCGTTTCTTCTTCATGTAAGTTTAATGAGACTGAAGAAGAGAACTTGAGTTTTTTTGGATAACTAGCGAGAAAAAAGCCATAAAAAGAATGCTCAAAATTTCTTGATCTCTTTCTCGTCAATAGAAGGATCTATGCTGCGAACTTTCTCCTAAGACGAAGTGAAAGCATCATGGAACTCCTTAAAAGGGGATGTGAAGCATGCAATTTCCTCGAGACTGCAATCAGCTCCAATATGAATATTTTCCACCATACCCATTTTGACCAAGATATCGATGAGCATAGTCTTGGAAATATTTCCCATGTCCCCTTCCGTATCGATAGTTTTAACAGTCATGTAAGCGGAGGGAATGATCTCAGGTGGGTCAAAATATGGGATTTGATTAGTGGTCACGTCCGAATCGAACATCGAAGCACGATGGTGAAACTCTCCCCAAGGTCGATCCTCTAGAGACATGATATCTCGAATAACTTCGTCTGTAGGAAGGACTTCATCGAGGAGATCCTTAGAAGGAAATGTGATGGGTGAGAGGGTGGTACCATTGGTCGAAACCAAAGCAGTAGAGGGTTTAGATGCTATTTGGATGGCTTGATAAGCCAACTCAGCCAGTGATAGCGGCATCTGATCTCTATAGGAATCAATGTCTGAAGGTGCCGGTAGGATCCATGGATCGATAGAGGCATCTAAAATGGTGGATATCATTGCAATTGTGTGTGGAACCTCAAGCAATGGGAGAGGAAAACAACCCATCAGGGAAGATACCTTCAGAAGACTGGTACTAACACTGACATACGATTTAGTAACACCTCCTACTAGGGGCACAATGCTACTTGGTAGCGTGGAATAAACGGGGGTGCAAAAGGATAATTGATCCACTTTGACTATCTTCCCATCCAATGGAAAAAGGATGAGTCGGAAAATTGAAGAGACAATGACCATCATTGTGTAAGACCAACTGTGACCGAGAAACAAATTATAATCGAGATGATGATCTACGACTTCTATGTCCACCGTTATCATTTTCCCACTGAGTGAAATGGGAAAGCTAGCAAGGTAGCCTTTTCGGAGGAAAGTGTGGTCGTCAAAAGCTTTGAGGCAATTCGACGACGGAGACAAAGTGGGAGAACCCAAAGTGAGCTAGCACGAATTTGAGATAACACAAGTTGAAGCACCTTCGTCTATGACAGTGCGATGGATTGGTCTCCCTTTTGACATAACTTGTACCTAGAAAGCATGCTGGTATGAAAGGCAAAGTTTGGATTTTTCCATGTCGAAGATGGCTAGCATAGAATCCTATGGGTCAATTCCACTGATGGCCGAATGCGGAGATTTCCTTTGTGTTGGGCAGGTTTGCAATACTTCGAGTGCATACATGGCTGACGATGCTTGCGCCAAATCTTCTACAATGTTGTAGTTTTTGGCAACACGTGCAAATGTGTTATGAGTCATGCGTCGGAGTGTCCCTTTGTGGGGATGAATTGTGGGGTCAACAACAGGCCTTTCGATATACAAATAGTTGGGCAGCAGTGGATTCGAACTTGTACTAGGTTCTTGAGCCTCAATGATTGGATTTCCATATATTTTATCTTGGGTTTGGAATTCAACACTCTCTACACCATAAATGGAAGATGATCCTTCACCGGAAGGATGAGTACCGTCGTTTCTCCTTTGGGGGGGTTGTGGCGGGTTTTCAACCATGTGTTGCTGTTGTTGCCGTGGATTAGGAAGGGATTGTAAAGGATGACAACTGTCCTTCTAGAGTCCTTTTTTGTGATAAAATCTGTGCATTCCTATTGCCAAGGACATTTGTATGTCAAGTGGTCCTTTGCAAAATTTCTGCAAGGGAATCTCGTTGGTTTCTCCTTTCCTTTTTCGTTTTTAGCAGCGTTTTTCTGATTGGGATTATTCCGAGTACTTGACTTCTCTTCAGAAGGAGATGTATTTTTCTTATTATTCTTTTTATTGTCACTAGGTTTTTTTGTAGATTGCGCAAAGGTTACCTCAATGGTGGGAAGAGTAGTCGATTGGTTAGGGGCGGTGGAAACTGAAGATGGCTGGGAAGTTTTCCCACTAAGTTGTTTTATGGCTATGCCAGAGGTTTCACCAACGAGGTCATCGGTGTGTGCTCTGGGTAATTGAGTAGCGGGGGGATTCGGGTTGGTAGGGCCATGGGGGAGTAAGTCATACAATGTGCCAGATTGTGAATAGATGAGATCTAGATGCTATGCACGATGGATGGATTGGTCTTCCGTGACCACACCAAACAAGCAAATGTCCTTAGCTATGGGTGGTAAGAGCGACTTACAAAACCAATTTGATAATAGATGATTTGGGATTGGATCTTTGACAAGCCTTAGCCTACGTCTCCATTCATGAATGTGATCAAAGATATGGGCGACGGTGTCTTGGCGCAACGAGGTTAAGAGTTCTGTGCCGGTTTTGTATCGAATAGGTAATTGGAAGTTCTTAAGAAATTTCGTAGCTAAGGTGCCAAAATTATTGATTGTACCACATGGTAACTCAATGTACCATTTGTTAGTGTTGCCTATGAGAGTGTGGGGGAAAAATCTGAGTCGGATACTATCATCCACCATGGAGTTAGAAACAGACCATAGATGAAAGGTGGTGATGTGCGTAGCTAGATCGTCCCCTTGTTTCCCTTCGAACTTAGGGATGTCAAACGAAATCTTGTGCGGTACTAGAGGCCAGAATGGGTTGTGGTTGATGGGATCATTAGTCAATTTGTAGAGGTCGGGGATGTCTAAAGCTACCAAGAATGGAAATTGCGTGTTTGCTTCTGGATCTAGCCAAGGAAGTGTTGGCTGACCATTTAGATCATAACGTCCGCCCATCAATGTGTTACCAATGGGATAAGTAAGAATTTTTTGATAAAATTTCCCAGTGAGTGGGGGTGTATGGGTGTATGTTTGCTGTCCGTAGGGTATGTTGTACTGGGGGGAAAACTGTTGGTTGCCCCCTTGCCCAAATTGACTTTGGGGTTGGTTTTCCCATATGGATGTGATAGATTTAGCTAGTGGCATACTTCTATTTGCATAGTTAACCATTGGCATAGACCCTACACCAGAAGTTTGATCACTCAAAGGAACAACGTTAACAATTGGATGTCCTGTTTTTCCTAGTGAATGTATGGGTACCAAAGTGCCCCATGGAATATATGTATTGGTGACACTGACCATTGGCATAATAGCCAAGGGGTTTGAACTCAGAAATGGGTTCCAACTGAAATGATTGCTAAAAGGAACCAAGGTAGCCCTGCTAGCGGGAACAGAAACCGTGGGACCTGGCGCAGTCACAATAGGAGCAGATTCCGAAGGGTTCAGAGGTCCACTTACAGTTGTGGTGACCAGATTGCTGGGATCAAGTATAGCGTGGATACTGGGGTTGCTAATTATTGGTGCAGAATTGACAACTATCGAGGAAGATGGTTGTGGAACCGAGTTGGCCACCGACGACATCGACCCCATGGGCATCGGTTGTGAAGTGGATGTAGGTGCAGCTGAAGACATAAATTGGCCTGGTGTAACTTGAACTAACAATGGCCTCAATGGGTCAGTGAGAGGAGGATTGTAAGGAGGTATGACTCCTTCCATGAACGGATCCTATGGAAACTCTGTATGATATGGAGCTATATGAAAATCAGGGGTTGTCACCGGAGACTGCTCTTATGGAGAAGTCACTGGCTCACTGAGGCTCAAAATTCCATCGGTGTTAATGAAGGGAGACCTTGTTGCCATCTCAAAAGACGACGAGGGTCGAAGGATGCCACGATGACCTGTTTACTTTTATCAAATTTTTATTATTGTGATGTATTATAAAGTCTCAATGATAGTAACCACACACCTAAAAAGAAAAAAGAAAATAGGAATTCTAAAATCAATCAATCAAGTAGCCAGAACGGGTATGACCCTGTCTGAGTACTATCATTTAATGGAGATGAAAATCAGTATCACAATAGAATACAGAGAGAGTTAGTCAAATATACAGTTACAATTACTCTAGAGCTTCGCCCAAACCTCAGACAATAGGTGTAAGCACTCTCGTGAAGATGAGTACCCTCCCAAAGACCGAAGATAGAGTGGGTCCGTCTATTTTAGGTACCAGGGCAGCCCGCCCTAGTCACCTTGTGTAAGTCCCTAAAAATTCTGGCAACTAAAGATACCTCAAATCAAAGACACTATCAGGGGGGTCACAGTCGTAGATAGCATGCTATATGGGAAGAACACCTAGATCCCTAATCTAGTTTCGACATCCCCGAGGGGAACACCAATATATAGCATGCCCATTGAATGCACTCGAAGGTGGGCTACCTTATTATGCACCCTATGTTGTCTTGCGCTTAACTCCAGTGGTAGTGGAGTGATCCCAAAAGTATGAGTGAAGTAGGATTTCACTTTTTAATGAATCTAGTTTCAATTTTTGAGATCTTGGGTGATTTTATCACTTCTCCTATCCCAAGATCCTAGGCTGAACTACTGTTGGTGTGAGCTTAGAAAATTTTATATGATTAATTTTATTATTGCTTGATTCTTAGTGTACTTAATTATTAGTCTCACAGAGGGGGAGTGGACATATGAAATGTAATGAGACTTTGACTCAAAACCATGCATAAAAAATGCTCTAAATATTCAATTTCAATGAAGAGTTTATTCTATAGGGATAGATATTTCAAACATCTGTGCACCAAATATTCAAATAACATAGTTCAACATTAAAATATTTAGACATCTATCTATCCTCTCTAACAACTTTTTAAACAAAAATTTTTAGAATGAATTCAGCAATGTTTAGAAAACTAAAAAAAAATTCCTTCTTCAAAAAGTAGATGCTACTAACACTAACCTTTTAAACAAGAAAACTAAACATGATAACTAGTAATCAAGCACAGGGATCCAAGAAAAGAAGCTAATCTAGTAGCCAATAACTCCACAGCCAAAGGGAAACAAAACAGGGTTGTAAAAAATATATTTTGGCTAGGTAACGCTGGCAAGTAGAGGCTACATAGAGTTAATGATAGGACTAAAACACTGTATCTGAGCATAACCAACGTTATAATGCACTGAAACACTCTCAGGGGGAGCGTTACTTAGGGTAAAGTTGTACAAATGGTTAGGCAGAGTCTATTCTGGGCTCTGTGAGCTATTGAGATGGTTACTGAGCATGTAAACTGATCAAAAGTGTATGTGAGCAGAGGGAAAAAGTTGGGGTTAACTCCCCAGTAGAGTCGCCATTTTTGTTAAAGGGTAAAATTCTTGAGTTGTGGTTGATGAATATCCCTCTTAGGGATTTCTAGTGCCTGAGGTAGACTGTCAGATTAGCTATAAAGTTACAAATAGAGTGCATACATGTTCATACTAATATATAATTGACAAAGCAATATTTGGAATGATTACCTCTTTGTGGACAACAGATCCTATGGAGAGCGCTAAGTGGCGGGGTAGAAGTCCTTCCTCACTGCCTCCAAATCCATATCCTACAACCAAGAAAAGCCCTCGTGTAATCCTTACAACATTATAGCTTTCTAATAATTAAACAAGTATATAATCGACATTAAACTATGCAAATATGAGCCACTCATATCTTGCTTCATAGACAAATGAAAAACAAATATGACACTGAAACATCGAATGGAAAAAACATATTCAATTCTATTGATTTATAAAAAGGAGGATTACAACTGTTGGTTGTACCAATCTCTCCTCTGTCTCCCAATTCCTCTCTCTCTTTCTTTATCTCCGAGTGTGATGATGCTTGAGCCAAGAGTCCTCAATGAACCTCGCTAATATTCAAGCCTCACACTTCAACAATGAAATTATGCTCTACATATGATCAAACCTTCGACCTTAGAACAAGAGCCCAAATGTCCAATTTAGAGGAAATGGATAGGACAAACCTTGCTAATCCTTTCAACCAGTTCAAATCAGGAAAAATCTAGATGTTTCCTAGATTTTCTTTGCTTTTTCCTTCCATAGGAGTTCAGTTGTGTTTGGAAATATCTAATAAAAGGTTTGTGCCATAAGTTTCTATTTTTGAACTGACTCTTTCTGAGAAAAAGATGGAAATTCCAATCAGTTTCTGCAAGATATTTCCACACAGTTAATGCTACCCCTTAAGCAAGACAGAGCGTTACCCTAGGCACTAACACTCCCTTTGCATGGCTAGGGTGTGTTATAACTCTGCCTAGCTATCTATGGGGGTGCGTTACCTTGGAAAAGGGGCCTTTATATGGGTCATTTTCTTCCTTATATGTTACCTTCTCCTCTGAGCTGATGAGGAGGTCATTTTCCCTGTAACATTAGGCCTCCATTTTTTCTGTTTTTACTTCACTTTTTGCTCTGAAATCCCTCATTCTTTCACTTAGTTCCTAGGGTTACTATCATTATTTTGTGCATTATAAAGTAAATATTCACCATTTAGAACATTTCCCTTGTTTCAACAAGATTTAACATTAAAATGGTAATTGATGATTATTTGTGTGCATGCAAGTCCAAAAATGTATGTGCCAACAATGATTGCTAAGTGCATGGTAGTTGGCCTTGATCTTGCATTCACATTCCTACACCACTATCGAGTTCCTACACTCCATCCTACACCAGAGTCAAAGAATGCATGGAATACTTTAATTAATCAAATTTGGAGGAGAGTACTTAGTTGGAAGTACGAATATTAGTTCAAGGATATTTTGGAATTACTTGTTGGTCAACAATGCACTTATCTTTCACCACTAGCTCCAGACTTAGAAAAGAGGAGTCATTTACGAAAACAATCTTCCATGTACCATAGTAGATAAATATTTTCTACGTGAGTGTAATAGAACTATTATTTACTATGCTGAATGGTGTGCATGATATTAGATCTGAGGGTTTCTCTCAAGAACGATTTTCATTTAGATCTTTTTTTATTAGTTTCATATTCTTTTACTTGCTTTGTATGTAAAAAGTTGGGAAGATTATCATTGTGAGTGGGATTAATTCTTATAGCAAATGACATAAAATTTATTTTGAGTTATGCATATTTATGTTTCATAATTACAAAGGATTTTTTGTGCGCCTTTTAATTATCATATTGACTTATACGTTGAGATACAATTGAATTTCATGCACTTATGTTTTTCAAAGACATTATATCTTCCTTGATCTATCAACTACTTCTTGATAATTGTAATGTTGGTGCACATGACCACTTAAATTAGAGGTGTATGGCTATAATACAATTTTTGTCTATTAACTTTGAATCATTTTTTGAAACGAAATATAGGCCACACCAAATCCTCATGATCGATAGCCTTGAATCAATTCACACACACACACACACACACACACACACACAAATACACACACACACACACACACACACACACACACACACACACACACACAAACACACACACACACACATATATATAGATATATATTGAGGGTTGTATAACTCTTTTCATTCCATACATGCTTATGTATTAAGGACATGGGTTACATACCTTTATATATTTTTGTTATTGGTCATTTGTAATCGTGATGCCTGTATGATCATGAGTATGGTTCTAGTGGATATTTGAACATCATTTTATTTATTAATTTATTTTGGTACCATAGCCATAAAATTGTTTCTAGTATTATTTGTTTCAAAATAAAGATACATGTTTATTCAAAACTACTATGTGATAAAGAGAGTGAGAATGTTTTATGTTTCAATCTTGTCTACATAAGATGCTTACAGAGTGAATGTATTGAATAAGGTTTGATGATGCTTTCAGCAAATCTGGTTTTAATCTCTTAAAATATTTTGTTACACATAGGTATGCTAGACATATTTAGTGGAGATTCATTATTAAATTCATGTTCCTATTTTTAATCTACTTTGCATGAAGAATTTTGTAGATTGGTACTGAGTTTTAATTTCCTTCAGTAAGGAAGTCTTCATTTTCAATTTTTCTCAGCTTGAATTAATAGGCATTAATTGGTTTCCAGTTAAACAATAGCTAATGTTTTCCCTTCTTTTTTCCTATAATTAGGGTTTCTTTCTTGCAAAAAATTGTTTTTTGATTGTGACAAGTTAGGATCGTGCCTTCCAATTGCCAATTGTTAGGGTTTATTTTCAGTTACTAAAAATGAAGGTTTATTGTTGACGAGAATTGTAGGATTAATGTTTATTTTTTTTAAATATTGCTTTTGAGAGAAAAAATAAAATTAATCATTGATTGTAGGAATCTATTTATGCACAAGTTAAACTAGAATTTGGTTTGCAGGTTTCTAGGGGCTCTCTTTGGCATTTCTAGTGCTACGCCTCAAAGTTTATGAACTCATGGATTGAAATTTTACGTTGGTTCATTAATATACCATATATTGCACCTAAAAATTTCCTTAATAGTGCACTCATTCTTCATCAATACAAATCCCCATGGATTTATAATTAATAATAATGTAATGGATTAATAATATAAAAAAATGAAATACTAACCATAATCATAATTGGCTATGTTTTTGGTAATACCACCATTGATTTGATTTGTTGCATGTGTATGTGTGTCATGAAGGGAAAAAATGTATTCTTATTAATATATCTAACAGACTCTTCAATTACCTCCTAATTACTTAGTAGCCAACTAAATAATTATACATTTAATTGTAAATCTTGTTGAAATTTGCAACAAGAAATAGTAAAATTGGCAACTGGAAAGGACAAAAAGTACACACACATTGGTGAGGAAATTCAGTGAGGAATTTCAGTTACACACTGGTGAGGTTACACGCTAGTAAGGTTACACGCTGGTGAGGTTACACACTGGCGAGGTTACACACTAGTGAGGTTACACACTAGTGAGGTTACACACTAGTGAGGTTACGCACTGGTGAGGTTACACACTGGTGAGGAATGTGGGTGTCTAATTTATTTTCCCTTAAATAAATTGGACAATAAATTGTAATTTCATCTCATAACAACTTGTATCAGTTATCTAAGTCATGATGACTGAGTTAGCTCAAGAAATTTGAGTTGAGGGTCTAAGATGAGGCATCTAGAGTGGTCCTAATATTTTGGGGATTAAGTTGCATTTAGTGCACTAGTGGGGTGAAAATGTAATTAGCTAACTCAATTAATTGGGTTAAAATAAATTTAATTAGTTCTATCTGAGTGATGAATTAGTGAGAGGTATAACGAATTAAATTAGATTTAATTCATAAGTAGTGATCAATCAGATAATTTATGTTTCACTATTTGTTGCATGCATGTGATTTTTGATGAAGACCCAGTTGAGACAGAGGTTAAAGGGAATATAACTATCAGTTGTATTTTTAGAGAATTTCCCAAGTGAAATCATAAAGCCATGAGGAAGCCATGACAGATTTCGTAATCAAGGAAGGTTGATTTTTCCATTTAACAGGGGCCTAGTTCTTTAGAAATCTCATGAGCAAGGCAGGTTGAGAATTGGCTATGTGTTTGTCCAATTCTTCCTAGATCAGCGAGAGACATTTAATAGAGTGCTTGAGAATCTCATGCGAGATTAAGTATTGTATTGTTTCATGATTCCTTGAATTTATACAATATGTGATAGCAGTGTTTTGAGTAGTTATTGTTTGGTCAATTTAATGTTCTTAAATTGCAAGCATAAATTATCTACTAGAGTCAGTAAAATGATGAAGTGCAAGTGCACTATATGTGCTAGAAGCCTTTGTCGTTAGAGTGATGGTTGTAATTTCAATTTTGCTAATTTTTGAATTTTTGGATTAATTTTGAATTCCTATTGATCAATTTAAAGTTAGAGAAATATATCATCTATGTTAAATGTCATTCCTATAGTTAATATAAATTGAATTCAATTGTTAAAAATGGTTTGTGAGATAAATATTTTCAAAAGATATGTTAGATTAATTTCTACTTTGTTTTTTATCAAATTGTTTTTGAGATTTTATGCTGCAGCGAAACATAGAACTAAATATAAATTAATTATGAAAGAATGAAATATTTTACAAATCCTATTTTTATGAAAAAATGAGATTTGAAAACTAATTGAGACTAGAAATGCTATGAAAAACAAGGCTTTTATCTACTGCAATTTTAACCTGGAATGTAAACAAAATGAAAGAAATAAACTAAGCTATGGAAAGAATAAAAGAGTTTGCAAAACAAGTAAAGATATAGTATTGAACTAATTAAAATGAGCTTGAAAATGAAATATGAAATAGAGCATTGACTAAATTATAACTATGAAATGACAATAAGATTGAAAATAATTTGAAAGGCTAAAAGCAAATGACCTGAGATACATGCAGGGGCCATTCACAATGTAGTAGGTTTCTTAAAACTAACAACGCATCAATGCTCAAAAAGGATCTTCAAATTAAGAGAAAAGTCTTAAAAAAAAGACTCAGAAAAATAAAATATGGCATGCCCCGAATGCGCAGAACTTCCATAGTTTTATAGAGTGCGTTTAAGTAGTATGCAAGATCCATGCCTACAAGTCTCTTGAGAATCATTATAAAAATTATAAACTTAAAAATTTATCGCTATCCTGTTGATTTTATATTAGGAAAGAAAATCGACAAAGTTGTGACATTCTCGAACTCTGTTTCTGAGCACTGCTATGTGTTGACTGCTGCCATTGACCGTGTAACTGTGTGATTTCCTTGATGAATTGGCTTGGACAATCGAGAGGAGATCCATGATGGAATCATCCTCTAACTACCCATATACTCCTTTGCTAAGCTAGTGCACCGGAAGCCTGTTATCAATGCAGGTAGCTACGGATCTGTGAAATAGCCGCAAAATTGTGTTAATTCTGTAGCTGAATGTAATCTTTAACAAAACAATAGGACACATTAGAAAATATGAAAAATAGGACACATAAGTGTTTTACCTTTTAAAAATCATATTATTGTTGCATTTATTAGGTTGATAGTGATGAAAAAAGAAGGAAAATATGGATGCAAAAGGGTGTCAAAACAAGACAATTTTGGGACTCTATATTCCCCCACACTATAGGTTTTATATGTCCGCATAGAAACACAAAATTTGTCATCTTTGTTAAGTTACTATATATCCTTGGACACTTCTACCAGTACATCCAATTTTGTCTTTTTCACCCTCTTCCCTGATGCGTCAATCCTTGGTTTCTTCATAAGGATTTTGTACGTTAGATTAATGATTTTTCTCTTCATGGCCCTGTTTTCTTCCTTAAATTTCTTGTTCTTTTTGTACCATAGACTTAAATTTAGTAGGAGGCTATCACTCTTGGCATTCTGAACTTAATTTTGAGCTTTCAAAGATTGATTTTCACCTTTAATATACATGTTTAATATCTCAAATTCGAATATTTCATGTATCGGGATATCGAGTACTGAAGGTTCTTTTGGTTCATTAAATTGATCCTTCTCTTTTTCTTGATTTGGAATTGGTCCCTTGGATGTTTCTCTTTTCTCCAATGATTCTATGTAATCATAAATCTCTTGCTGTGCAAGATCAATACCTATACTTTTTCCTAGACTCCGAGGAGGTGAAATATAGGTAGGTGGTGATGCTCTTGGAGAGTTTACTGAATTTTCTTTTGCCTCCAAATCAATGTGTTCTACATCTTTTGAGGCTCCATATTTCACTGTTTAAATCCTGGTAATTATTCTTAATCCTGTGACAAGGGTCTTTTGAGTTTTAGGATTTTTTTTTTGCTGTGGCGAAATCTCTGTTTTGTTGTTGGCTTTCTTTATTCTAACATATTTTGTATTTATTTTCTTTAAATTTTTTGCAATTGGTATGTCATATTCTGAAAAATATTGTTCCAATGATGTCTCAACCTTCCTTTTCTTATGAATTCTACTACTACTTGGTTGTTCATTTGTTTCTTCTTCAAAATGATTTCTTACTGAAAGGTTTCCCATATATCCCCCATACTTTGAGGATGGAATTCAAAAAGTATTTTAACTAGCCCATGATGATACATTGTATTTTCTATGAACCGAATTATCTTTTGAACATTCCTTGATATATTTTTAAGACTATTCAACAATAAATATGGGAGGTTCATTTCATGTTCTTCAAGAAAATTCACAATAGCCTTATATGATAGAAAAACACACATCTGAATTGGCCTTCATAAAAAACAAAGTTTTGGATGATTAAGAGAAAATTCCTCCACTTACTTTTTAATGTAGAGCTGGGGATTCGTTTCCTGAAGACATTGATATCCATGTTTGGTTTCTTCAAGAAAAACCTATAGTCATCTCCTTTGATTCTTCTGTTCTTGAACCATTTCTCTACTATATCCGATGTCTTATGCAATTAGAGATTTTGTAACTGTAAATTTATTATCTCATATTTCCAATTCTACGCCATCAAAAGCCCTTGAAAAAGTTCTGGTGACTTCCTTGTGGAAAGCATCGAATTTTTCCATGAAGTCCAACCACTGTGATTTTTATAATAATTCCATTTCTTGTGGATATCCTTCCAAGAATTTCTTCCTTGTTTGCTTTGTTCAGACAATCACCCATAGTTGGAATATGTTTCTCCTCCAGAAATCATTTTTCTTGACGGGGTAGTTAGTTTAGTAGGGTTTTGCTTCGGATCAGAAATGCGGATGGTGATGGAAAAATGAGAGGGTAGGAAGATAAGAGATGAGGGTATAAGCGAGTGAATTAGCCATTAGGCATTCATAGTTATGATTGAGGCGGGGATCAAATCAATGAATTGGGACTTGAATCATGATATGACGGTGAAACGAGAATAGCGAATTATAAGGGATTTGTCATGACACTATCACCTTTCACAATAATGATTTTGATTTGTTCAGTAATGTTATGTCTGTATAATTCATATATGTAATATGTTGACCCATATTTTTAAAATAAAGTATTAGATAACTTTGATTTATTTTCTTGCTAACCTTTAATTGTCATCTTGCAGGTGCTCTGTATCATAAGGAGTCAATCACTTCTTCTTTTTGAATCATCAAATGTTATTGTTAATTTGGATGTAGATACTTGTCAAAGCTGCAAAACATCATCAATTATGTAGCTTACTTATTATTTTAAGAAAGGGATGCTAGAGGAATGGGATTTTTTTTAGAAAAATGGGTAAGAGAAAATTTAAGGTGCCAAAATAATTTTGGTTTTCACCTTGAATTTTTTGTATAAAACATGTCAAAAATATGTATATATAAAGATAAAAGAATTTTTTTTTTTAAGGTCGAAAAGAAGAATTCTTCTCAACCAACTTTAAATCAGAGTTGTTTTGGAAAATATTGACAAATTCCTCTCTTGTCATTGGCTTTTGATAGATCTTGAGTCAATTTCCATTTACTAATAGAGGAATTTTATCTTCATAAATAGTCTTGATTCTAACTGCTCCATTTTCAAAAAATTCTTCAATCTCATAGGCTCCAAGCCAGTGAGTTTGGAACTTCCTTGGAAATTCTTGAATTTTGAGTCGAAGAGTAGTGCCCAGTCTCCTGGATGAATTTTTTTTTCCTTGATGTATTTGTCATGAAATCTAGCTCTTTCTTGTTGAACCAAGCTAGTATTCTGGATAACATCTTGCCTTATCTCATCAAGCTCATTGAGTCGTCCCATCCTTTTCTTTTGTGCTTCTCACAAGTCAAGTCCCAATTTGAATTCTATTTTATAGGTCCAGATCTGGAAATCGATTGGAAATAAGACTTTCTTTCCATAAACAAGTTCGTAGGGAGTATGTACTGTAGTGCTCCTCCATGTAGTTCTGCAAGCCCATAAATATTTTGGAAGCTTTTCTGCCCAACCCCTTCGGTGCAAGTGTACACTCTTGGTGAGAAAGGCTTCAATCACCTTGTTTGTATATTCTACTTGCCCATTTGATTGTGGATGGTATGGAGTGGACTTCTGGTGCTTGATTTTATATTCTTCCACCAGCTTCTGTACTACTTTGGATGTGATTTGTGTTCCCTGATCTTTTACAATTTCCCTTGGGACACCAAAACGAGTGAATATATCCTAAAAAAAATGAAACTGCAACATTTTCAATAGCAAAAGAAAGCGCTTTAGCTTCTACCCATTTAGTGACATAACTAGTACATACCAGAATATACCTCTTTTGTTTGGAAGGTGGATTAATTAGACCAACAAAATCCAAAGGCCATTTCTCGAAAGTTTCAATGAGTACCTGAGGTTGCTATGGAATTTCACTTGAAAGAACAAGTTTCCCCATCCTTTGACAACTATCACATCTCTTAACATATTATTTGGCATCATTGAAAAGGGAAGGCCAATATTATCCTAAGAGAAGGATTTTATATGAAATTCTTTTTTGAAAGAAATGGCCTTCACATGGTTCATCATGGAAAGCTTTAAGTATGTTTAGTATCTCATCTTCTTGTACACACCTTATGATGATGATATCTGGTCCTGTTTTGTACAATTATTCATTGATCCATGAGTAAGAAGCACTTGTTTGGATTATTTTCCTCTTTTCTCTGGGAAGCAAATGAGATGGTAATTTTCCAAATAATTAGCAATATCTACATACCAAGGTGATTTAGTAGATACTGCAAAAAGATATTCATTTGGAAATTTATCCTCTACAGGCATATCATTATTTTTTTTTTTGACAGAAACGGTTATGATTTGGTATTAAAATTCTTGGTAAAAAATCCCATTTACATGCTTGCAAGATTGTCGGGACAGCTCCTAAGTTTCCCCCATAACCAGAATCCACCCATCTCTAATTTGGATATGTTGAAGCTTCCTAGATGCCGAAATCCGCAATAACAATGATATTTCACCTAAGTTAAAGACACATACAAAATGCTGAAGCAATAGACAATAAAACATAACAACTCTACTACGATATTGGATCTAAATATTCCTTCTCATCCCATAATAGAGTTCCCACAGGAAGAAGAGCAGCTCTATTAGCTTCTGCATTTGCCTCTTTGTTGTTGCTCCGCAAAACATGGAAGAAGCTTAAATTTTGAAAGGATCTAGGAAGCTTATTAATTCTCGTGATCAATCTAGTTAACCGAAGATCCTTCGGGCTTGAATTTTCCACTAGAATTTTTATGAGAGTCTAAACAATGACCTTTGCTTCCTTGCTGCCCACCTTTTGCAATACCCTGAGACCTTGTAGCAGCGCCATCATCTTAGCTTGGGTGTTGGTGTCTTGGCAAAGACCCCAAGCATACCTATGCTCAATTTGGCCCTCCATATTCTTGATGACTCCACCTGCACATTCACTCCCTGGATTACCTTTTGATGCTCCATCAAAGAACAAAGAGTAGCAAGCCATTTCCTTATTCCAATTGCAGAAGTTGCCTTGAGTCATTCTAATCTGCCAGTATTTTTTCTTTTCCTCTTGGGAATCTGGATTGTGGAGTTGTAAACCCAGAAACCTACCCCACTCCACCTCAATAGGGGAGAGGTTTTTATCAGTGAGAATCCCCACATACTCACACTGAAATTCTTTGAGAATTATTTTTATCTTAGTCATGATCACTTTTGTGTTGTGCATTTTCCCCTGGAAAATCTTGCTGTTCCGCTCCAACCATATATGCTAGCAGACCAGCTTTGGTAACATTAGGCAACCAGCCTTAAACCAACAATTATTTAGAAGCTAACCAAGGTAATGGTGCATCCAGTTTGCATGCATATCGAAAATGGAGGAGGGGAGCGTTATGTCCGCAGACCAATGGTTCAACACTTCATTCCAGACTTCAAGAGCGAAATTGCATTCCAGCATTATATGTTGGGCGTTTTCAGCATTTTCCAGGCACAGGGAGCATCTTGAAGGGCCATGGAAGCCTTTCCTCCCTAGATTTTCAACTGTGAGCACTCGATTGTGGCATAACAATGAATTTAACATGTCGATTTTGGGAATACATTTATGTTTCCAAATACCTTTCCACAGTGCTGGGCATGGAGGAGCATAAGAAATCGCGCACAACATTTTATAACCCTGCTTCACAAAGTATGCACCAGACTTTGTCCCCCAGCCTCTCTGATTGTGCTTCTCTTCATGCATTGGAGCCTTCCCTTTAAGCCTGGAGCATAGCTCCATCCATGTGCTTTCAAGTTCTCTTGGCAGATCCGACTTCATCCAGTCCAACCAGATTTTATCTCTCCACGTAGATATGTCCCACAGAGAGACCACACCTACGTTCTTCATCTAGAGACGCAAATAATGAAGCTCTTGGACGTCCACTAGGGGCATATCATTCATTATGTGATCGTCCCAGATGTCAATTGTTTTCCCATTTCCTGGGACATAATACAAGTTATCATGAATTAATGCTTGGGCCTGCATGCACAACTTGTGAATTTTTGATCCATTATTTAATTGAACAGGTCTATCCAGAAAACGTTTTCTTTGCCCAACGAAGTACTTCTTCCAGAGAACACGTTGAGCCCAACCAGCCTTAGGGGAAACTTGCCTCAATAGAATTTTTTTCCCTAACGCTAAATTTCGCAGCCTCTGGTCTTTGAAATTCAGACCACCCTCAAAAATTGGCTTGGTGACTTTGTTCCAATTGATAAGTGGCAATCTATTCCTGTTTTGTTTTCCACCTTTCCAAAATAATTTTCTTATTAAGCCTTATATTTTTCTGAGAATTCCAAGTGGAGCTAGCATAAGTGATTCTTGTTATGTTGGGAGACTGCTCAAGAACAACTTTATGAGAACAATTTTCCCTGCGAGATTTAGCCAAGAAAACCCCCAAGGATGCCATTTATGTTTGAACTTGTCAAGGAGGGGGATCCAATCCTTTCCTAAAGGACTTTTCTGAAAGATAGGCAACCCTAAGTACTTGAAAGACGTCCATTGAATGGAACTGACAAAGCCCTAGAATCTTGAAATAGAATTCAATTCTCTTTGAGACACATTCCAACCGTAAAAGTGACACTTGCCAGCATTCAAGCTACTACCCGAGACAACACAAAACGCATCCACCACCGATTTAAATTATTTTTCAGTGTGAACAAAAGCTGCACCAAGTAGAAGGGAATCATATGCAAATGGTGCATGATTGATTTATTTTACTCCTCTCACAATTTGAAGTCCCAAAATATCCTGATCTGATCCTATTTTTTCCAGGATAAAGCTTAAGGCAGAGGCTTGGAGGACAAAGAGCAAGGGGGAGAGAAGGCATCCGTGCATAAGCCCTCTCGAGGATTTAAAAAAATATGTTGCTCTCCCATTCACCAATGAAGCAATCAATGGCTCAGAAATGCAGGCACTGATTCAATTAATGAATCCAACCTTAAAACCAAACTTATGCAAAAATTCGAACAGGAAAGAATGCCTAACCCTATCAAACACATTTGAAAAATCAAGCTTAAATATCATACCTTTTTCTTTTCTCTTCAGGCTAGAATGTATCACCTCTTGGACTAAGATAATATTATCTACGATTTGTTTTCCTTGAACAAAGCCTCTGTGATTCTCCGGAATGAGGTATGGAAGAATCCCTTTCAATCTGCTAGCAATCACCTCTGTAATTATCTTGTATGCAATGTTGCACAGGGAAATGGGACAGAACCTAATGAAGGAATTTGCACCCTTTTCTTTCGGAATGAGGGCAAGAAAAGCGAAATTCGTGCTCCCCCCAATTTTTTACAGTCTTGGGATTTTAGAATCATTCTATGTAAATATTTTTTCACTATCCGCCAACATACTTGGATAAATTTAACCGTGAACCCATCCGGGCCTGTGACTTTATCTGGACTCATGGAAAAAAAGGTAGCCTTTATTTCTTTCCTAGTGACCTTAGCCTCTAATTTCTTATTCATTCTAACTGTGATTTTAGAAGGTATCTCATCTAGAAACTCATCACTACATCCCTGCAACTCTTCTTCACTAAATAGGATATTAAAGTGGATGAAGGTAGCTTTTTTATGCTTGGGAAATCATCATAAGTTTGGGTTTCATCCTTAATTTATGAGATGGAATTGTAACCTCTCCTAGCTTGGACTTGCTTGTGAAAAAATGAAGTGTTTCTGTCTCCAGATTTCAACCAAAGGCTTCTGGATTTTGCCTCTAGTATTCCTCCTCCTGTTTGCATGCATTTTGAAATTTTTCCTGTAGCTCTTCCTCCCTTTTTAAATATTCACTCGAAATTTTTGCCTCTTCCATGTAGTCTTGATGCTTTTCAAGAGCTGATTAGACTTTATTTTTTTCTTCCGCAGGACTAGGAATGTTTTTAGCCCAACTTTTCAAAGCTATTTTCACTCTTCTCAACTTCTCCTCCCAAAAAAAGAACACGGAACCCATGACAGGCCTCTTCCATATTTCTTCTACCCTATCCAAAAAATCCTTTTGATTTATCTAGGTAGGACTAAATCGAAAGGGGATAGGGCCTAAATTCATTTGGGCTGAGAGAAATAGCATTATGGGCTTATGATCTGAAGTGATGCTAGTAAGAATACTCATCTTCGCATCAAGGCCAAGAAGAAGGAAGGAAATTTGTAAGATAAACCTATCTAATCTAGTAGAAATATGCCCAGTGCCTACCCTTTTATTTGACCAGGTATACTTACCTCAAAATGGCTTGATGTCAAGAAGATCCCAGTCATGAATGAGATCCTCCACTCACTCTTGAGCCGAATCTCGCACAATAAATCCCCCTTGCTTTTCGCCCTGGCTTAGGGAAATATTTAGAACTCATGCTATTATAATGTTTGCTAGCTCCTCCCCATCTGCCATATCTCTCAGAGAGTCCCACATTGAAGAGACTGAGGACCTCCTTCGATTCTTGATGTTGAAACTTTGTGAACAACCAATGAAAATTTTGATTTTCAGCTACCATATTTAGTTTGGAAGGATTCCAAAGAGTGCCAAGACCTCCTGAGGCCCCTCTGGCTGAGACAACCTTTGTCCCGCCTTTTTTCCAAAAAAAATTGCTACTTTAGAGAAAATCATTTTCCCCCAATTTTGTCTCCTGGACTACCAGTATGTCTGGGTTTTCTGTCATGATTAGACTCGTCATGGCTTATTCTTTCATCTTACTCCCCAAACCTCTACAATTCCATGAGATCACCTTCATTATTTATTTTTATGATAGTGAGGTCCTCCCTTGAAGCCCTGTCCCTGGTTTGTTTCCATCTTTGGGGTTTTTTCCAACAAATTTTCCAAAGTAGGCTAGCTTCCTTACACTTTGTCTTTGTATGTTTCTTTCTCTCTCTTCTCCCTGGTTGACATTATTCCCCTCGTAGACCTTTTGACTGTGGCTTGAGAGTCTCCTATCTCTCCTTCCTCAGATTCTTCCGAGTCTTGGCTATCCACATCACTCATTGTGTGCTTATCTTTGGATTTTTATGATTCTCTTTCCCCTTGCCTGGAATCCTTTGTCACTGCAGCCTTAGAAGAGTCCTTGTCTTCAGTCCTTGCATTCTTTGTTGTCTCCCTCTGAGGTAGATCCACTTCAGGGATTTCCTGTGAAGTTGAGCTGAGGGGCCTAAACATGTTTCCTGAATCTTTTGGAGGGTGGTTTTTCTGGGACGCGCTGATACCTTTTGACTGGTTTCCTTTGCCCTTTCCTTGTCCTATCAGATTAGAGGCCTTAGGGTTTGCTTTGGACATCATGGCTTGCTTCCATCCTTCCTCTTTCTCCTTATCCTCCTCACTCTTTTTTGGGCAATTTCTGGCAAAGTGTCCATATTCATGGCACCCTTGGCACTTAAATGGAAGTTGTTCATAATCTAGTTTTTGAATATGAGACCAGCTTCCGACATTAATTTTGATGGCTTCCGGAAGCCCTACTTCAAGATCCACCTCCACATAGATCCGAGCACAGTCGTAATGATCTTTATTGTTTTCCCTATCAATGAATTTTCCCAGCACATTGCCTATGTGTTTCAATGAGACCTAGTTCCAAGAGTGTATTGGGAGATTAGGTAATCCTAACTACACTGGAACTATTGAAGGAACGCCCTCTGTGGGGTTGAAGTATGGAGTCCACTTATTCAGGTATAGCCCTTGAGGCCCCATAAAATATGGGTCATTCCTGAAGATCAGCTCCTTATCCTCTTTGGAGGTGAATTTGAATAAAAAATAACCTCTGCCCAGGAAATAAGAGGTGACATTTTGGTTAATCAAAGGCTTCCAGTTTTTTAACACCCAGGCTTCCGTGGCTTTGGGGGACAACCACAGGCTAGTGAACTGACCCACAAGTGCACACTCAGACATTGTCTAGGCAACTTGAATAGGACCATCTGGAGGGAGAGACACCACCGACATTTCTTCTAGTCTCTTGACAAAATTTGAGGCTTCAACCTTCTTCTTCTTGGGTAGAGAAGCGATCAGCCATCTGAAAGCAACTTCTTTTGGTGATGGCGGAGGAGGGGTGGGGAGAGGAGGCCTGTGGTGATCCCTACTCCTCCATGGCTGCGGCAACCCTAGCAGCATCAAGCTACAGTGCAGAGGTTGCAGGCAGCGATAGTTTTCTCTACAAGCATATAATTATTATCATTTTGAATCTTTAATAAAAAGTTAACAATTGTATTTTTCTTTCCTGGTTGATCTAGAATGGCGATGTTAAAATATTTCAATAATAATATCCATTTGGCTATTCTTCCATTAGTGATTGTTTTGTTCTTTAGATATTTTATGGCAGAATGGTTTGTGTGAATGAAAGTTTCATAGCCAGTGATGTAATGTCTAAATTTATTAATGGCATGCACTACAACTAAAAACTCTTTTTCAATTATAGTATAATTTAGCTCTGCTGGAGTTAAATTTTTACTGGTATAATAAATGGCATAAGGAGTAAGATATTTTTGTCCCAACACGGCCCCTAAGGTTGTGTCTAAAGCATCAGTGGATATGTGGAAAGGAAATTTCCAATTAGGTCCTTTCAAAATAGGTTCTTCAGAGACTTTCTTTTTCAAAGTTTCAAAGGCATTTTGACAATTAGAGTCCCAAATGAATTCACAATCTTTGATGAGTAATTTGAAGAGTGGAGATGCTATTTTCGTGAAGTTTTCTATGAATCTACTATAATATCTAGTAAAACCAAGAAAAATTCTAACATTTCGTTGACAATTTGGCACTGATAATTTGGAAATAACCTCTACTTTAGATTAGTCTACGTTTATCCCATTTCCTGAAATATGGTGACCTAACAAAATTCCCTCATTAAACATCATAAAACATTTTTCATGACTTAATGAAAGGTTTTCTTCTTTACATATTATTAGAACTTTTTCTAAATTTTCTAATGCCTCTACAAAATAATTACCATAAACTGTGAAATAATCCATATACACTTCCACACAATCATGAATAAGATTAGAGAAAATTCAGAGAACTGCTCTTTGGAATGTTCTGGAGCATTGCACAATACAAAAGGAAGTACTCGGTAAGCATAAGTTCCCCACAGACAGGTAAATGTGGTTTTGTCTTGATCTTCAGGTGCTACCTGAATTTGATTATACCCACTGAAACCATCCAAAAATGAAAAATAAATTTTCCTTGCTAATGTGTCTAGACTTGATCTATGAAAGGAAGTGGGAAGTGGTCCTTCAATGTTTCTTTATTCAATTCCCTATAATCGATGCATACCCTCCATTTTCCATTTTTCTTGGGAATGATCACTAGGGTGAAACCCATTGACTGTTTGATATTGAATAGATAAAATTTAGATTCAATAGTTTATGTAGCTTTTATTTAACAATTTCTTTCAAGTTTGGGTTCATTCTTCTTTGGGATTTTCCAACTGGTCTAGCATTATCTTCAATATAGATATGATGCATGAAATTTTTAGGATTAATTCCTTTCATGTCCATATATTCCCATGCATAAGAATAAGAGTGTTTTTGAAAGGTCTCTACCAGTTGATTGATTTGTAATTCTTCCAGATTTTAATTAATATTCAATGTTTTTCCTAGAAAAATTTCTATCGAAGAATTTCCAAAATTTTCCATAGAATGTAAAGACATTTTTCTAGGTGATAGTTATTTGATATTACACTGTTCTTGAAAAGTTTGACTATTGTCATGATATAAGGAGGGTTCATTATTTTCTATTGAATTTAAAATTTGGTCTCCTCATTTTTTTGTCTAATAATAAAAATATGTTGTAGATCGTTATCATCATCTATCCATTCTTCACTTTCTATATCTATTATTTTTTTTTGCAAGAGGATATAATGTAAATTTCTTTGTAGAACTGCTATCTGAGATAAACATGTATCCTAATCTACAACTGATGAAAGAAACTGATGAAAGAATCAGCTATAGCTAACCAAGGTCTTCCTAAAATTAATGGATTTCCTCCTAAATTATTCTTGGGTGTTAACACTATGAAATCGACAGGATATTACAAAGAATATAAGGATACAAAGAAATATTCTAACACACCATCAGGTTTGATTACAGATCTCTCTACTAATTGTGAAAATGTTGGTGTGTATTGAAGATTAGGAAGTTTCAATTGATCCATAATATTTTTACTCATTATGTTTATGGCTGGTCCTAGATCGATCAGTGTGTTTGGTATTTCAATTCCATTGATGTGAATTTTCACAATGGGGCTTCTTGGGTCTAAATATTTCTGCATTGTTGCCTTCCCCATCACGATTTCTACAATTCTCCCAACTAATTTGATTCTTTCCATGTCATTTATTTTTCTTATTGATCTATGAGTACTCAGTTCCTTAATTGTTTTTGCAAATAATGATATTTCTTTTATAACTTGCAATAAAGGAATTTTTATACAAACATTTTTCAATTCATCCAACATATCAATTTTCAACCTTTCAGGAAAAGGTGGTCTTGTAATAGATACTGAAGTTTGTTCGATAATAGGAGTATCATCAGAAATTATAGGAATATTTTCTGTTTGATCACTTTGTTTTTTAGGAAGAGAAATTTCTTCTTCTTCAGATCTATTATTATTTTTTTGAGAGTTTTTCTTTGTTTCCTGAATAAAAATAGAGGGTTTCTTCTTTTCTAATACTTTACCAGATATTAATTAAACATTATTTAGATCTAGTGGAGTTATTATATAAGTTTGAGAATTCTGCCCTTCCATCTTGTAAAAAGATTTATTATTTGGATTGGAAGGAGGTTGAACATGTAATTGGCTTGGTTTTTGTGCGAATGGTAAAGAGAGTTGTCGATTTGCATTTTGAACTTGAAATTGAGGTAATTGATTATTTTAAGGAAATAATTGTGGTGGAAAATTATGATAGGGAGGTGGATATTGTTAATATTGAGCATGCCTTCCATGAAGATTTTTCCATCCCTTATTGCAAGATTGTGGTTGTGGTCGAGCCCAAGCCATCTAAGGCATAGGTGAATTCCTATTACTTTGTGAATATTGTGCAAATTTTTTAGGATTAAAATTTGGTTATGATTTTGAGGATTTTTCCATGGTCTTCTGGTAATAGAGAAAAGAGGGTCTACCTGATTTGACATTCCTTCTTCACTGTCTACAACCATAAGAACTGGTATAGAGGGGAATTATTTAGTATCGTGAGTCTCTATACATATTACACAGGTTTCTATGGGCTTTAAGTCTAAAGGACATTCTCTTAAAGAATGTTTCTTTCTACACCTAGGACATAAGATAGATGATGAAACATTTTCAACTTTTTGTTGTTTTGTATTTTAAGGGTGTTAATTTTCTCACTAAGACTCCCTAAAATATCCATCTTAAAATTATCAAGAAAATTACCTAATTCTGCCCTAATAAATGTCCCAACTACAGATTTATTAATTCTTGATAAGAGAGGATCCCTTGGATTTTTCCTGATTTGTGATTTACCCCTTGAAATATGTACACATAACTCACAAATTTTTACAAATGGTAACTGAGAAATATATCCTTTTCCCATTAAATTGAGGAGATCAATCCACTCATCTCTAATGGATTTGAGTAGGAGATCTTTCAAAGTTTCCTCATCCAGATTATTCATTTTTTCCTTTTTAATATTATAAACAAATATTTCAACAACATCTTCAAGGTTTTCATCTTCCCTTTCTACCATTTTAAAAACTTCATCTTTCATGCTATTAGGCATACAATAATCCTTATATTTCTCTAAGAATAATTTTTTCATTTCTACCCATGTTCCTATAGAATTTGTCCGTAAAATCATAAACCATTTTAATGTTGAATCCTTTAAGGTAGCAGGGAACTATTTTAATTTTGAGCATCATGTAGATAATCATATGATCTACATAATACTTCAAATTCAAAGAGATTTTTTTTTGGATCTTCACTTCTTATTCCATGAAAATTAGGGAGGATAGAAGGTGAGATATTTTTCATTGTGTACGTTGTATCCTAATTGAGAATAGGGAATCCAAAAGGTTATGGATCTACCCTACCTCTACCTCTATCTCTACCTCCTCTATTTCCTCCTATACCTCCTCCAATCCTAGGTTTTTCAGTGTTGACATTGTGTACTTCTCCTTGTCCCTCTTCAACGATGATGGATTCCTCAAAACTAATGTAAGTGTCTGATTCTATAATGATATTTTCTAATTCTTATGGTTCTTCTATCAATGGATAATTTGAATGAGTTTCTTGTTCTTCCTCTTCATTGAGAACTTCCACTTCCTGTCCTAGAAGTTGTTCTCCTGTTGAAGATAAGAATATTACTCTTGTGGTTGGGGATAGAGGATTTTATTCTTAAATTAAAGCTTCGGTAGATGAAGTAGGTGAATCCCTGGGTTGGATTTCAGATATTCAGATTTCAGGAAGTCTATGTTGGCCACCTACATATAGAATTCGAGTTTGAGTGGGTGGTGTGGAAATTCGAGGTCGGGGTGGAGTGAGTGATGATGTGGGAATCAAACTTCTTCCTCGTCCTATAAACCTACCTTTAGAATCTCTCTCCCTATGCATATCATGTTTTATTTCTAAGACTTATATTCACACTTCCTTGACACTGATTCCAAAGTGTTTAGTCAATTTAATGTTCTTAAATTGCAAGCATAAATTATCAACCAGAGTCAGTGAAATATATAGGCTAGAAGCCTTTGTTGTTAGAGTGATGATTGTATTTTGAGTTTTGTTAAATTTTGAAATTTTGGATTAGTGTTGAATTCCTATGGATCAATGTAAAGTTAGAGAAATATATCATCTATGTTAAATGTCATTCCTATAGTTAATTTCAATTGAATTAAGTTGTTAAAAATGGTATATGAGATAACTCTTTTCAAAATATATGTTAGATTAGTTTCTACTTTGTTTTTTTTTTTAATCAAATTGTTTTTGAGAGTTTATGCTGAAACGAAATAAATTTATGAAAGCATGAAAGCATGAAATATTGTGCGACTCCTAGTTCTATGAAAACATGAGATTTGAAAACTAACTGAGACTAGAAATTCTATGAAAAATAGAGCTTTTATCTATTGCAATTTTACCCTAGAATGTAAAAAAAATGAAAGAAATAAATTGAGTTATGGAAAGAATAAAAGAGTAATTATGCAAAACAAGTAAACAAAGAGTATTGAACTAATTAAACTGAGCTTGAAAATGAAATATGAAACAGAGCATTGACTAAATTCTAACTATGAAATGACAATGCGATTGAAAATAATTCGAAATACTGAAAGCCCTCCACAACATAGTAGGTTTATTTAAAACAAAAAACACACCAATTCTCGGAAAGGATCTTCAAATTAAGAGAAAGGTCTTAAATAAAATACTCAGAAAAATAAAAGATGACACACCCCAAATACACAGATCTTCCATAATTTTATATAGCGCGTTTAAATAGTACATGAGCTCCATTCCTACAGGTATTTTAATAATCCTTATACAAATTAGAAACTTACACAATTATCACTATACTGTCGATTTTCTATTATGAAATAAAATCGACAAAGTCATGACATTCTCAGACTCTGTTTTTGAGCGTTTTTATGTGTTTATTGCCACCATTGACCACATAATTTTGTGAATTCCTTGATGAATTGGCTCGAATAATCGAGAGGAGATCCATGAAGGAATCATCCTCTAACTACCCATATACTCCCTTGTTGAGCTGCTGCACCGGAACCCTGTTATCAATGAAGGTAGTCGCAGATTTGTGAAATAGCTGGGAATTGTGTTAATTTCCGTAGCTGAATGTAATATTTAACAAAATAATAGGGCATATTAGAAAATATAAAAAATAGGACACATAAGTGTTTTACCTTGTCAAAATCATATGATTGTTGCCTTTATTAGTTTGATAGTGATGAGAAAAGAAGGAAAACATGGATGCAAAAGGGTGTCAAAACAAAACAATTATGGGAATATATGGTTGCTTTCCCAAAGAACATCTTGTGTTGTGATATTGATTTACTTCTTTCTCTTACTTGCATGTGATTGAGCGATCATGTTTTTTATTCTGAAAATATTGTATAAGGATTCAATATCTTGTTTTAGTACATCATAACATTGGATTGAATCCATTGATATAGAATTTATATAAATTTATACATGGTATCATAGCTTCTATATAATTTCTACATTGTATTAGAGTGCCAAGAATCACAATAGAAGAGAAGAAAATAGTTTGTCTTGAACAAGTTCAAATTTGCAGATGCCTTCGAGGGAAATTTGAATTATATTGCATGGAAGGACATGATGGATGTAGTGTTGGAGGAAAACGGGTTGAAGGAATTCATATATATTGATATTCCCAAGCGTGCAGCAGCAGATGCCCAACTTCTTGATGCATGGAAGAAGAAGGTAGTAAAGGAGAGAAGGATCTTGTTAGAGGGAGTTAGAGATCATATTGTCTCGAGTATACATGGTAAGGTGACTCCATATGCTATGTGGAAGGCCTTTATAGATCTATTTCAGAATAACAGTGACCACAGGAAGTTGGCATTGAAGGACAAGCTCAGAAAGATGAATATGGAGGAGGGAGAGACGGTACCAACAGACTTGGTGAAGTTCAATCAATTTCGAGATGAGCTTGGAAGTGTTGGTGTGAAGTAGCCTAGGATGATTTGGTGAGCCTAACACTTCTAGGCCTTCCCAAGAGCTGGCATAGTTTCCAGGAATATGTGAATGGGAGGGAGAAGTTACCAGTCTTGGAGCATTTTTTGTCTGACTTTGTAATAGAAGAGATAAGGTGGAGTACTAGGAATGGGACCTCCAACACAAACAAAGAAGAATATCGTGTATTAGTTAGAAAAGGAAAGAAAGCAAAGGGAAAGATGTCCCAAGGTGAATAGGGCAAGAGATACTTGTCCAAGATCAAGTGTTTTCACTGTCACAAGAATTGGAAATATACCTCGAATTATCCACAAAAGAAGCCAAGAAATAAGGAGCCTACAATTGCAGTGGGTGAAGTGCTAGCTTCATAGTTTGAGCTTTATTTTACTCTCATTGCATGCATGGCCAACACTGTAATGTGATGCATGTGGTATCTAGACAGTGGTGCCTCATTCCATATGATGGGGAATATATATCTCTTCAGTGACTTGGAGGAGAAGGACCTCTAGTAGAACATAGATTTTGGAGATGTTGGGAGGTATAGTGCGACTATAAGTACAATTACCTTTCAGAGGGATTCTGGCTCCCTTCTCAGACTGACAGATTTTTTGTATGTTCTAGGCCTAAGGAAGAATCTTGTCTTCGTAGCGGTATTGGAAGACCGTGGTTATGATGTCATGTTTACAAAAGGAAAGGTGTTCCTTAAACACATAGCCATGGGAAAGGTGAAAGAAATTAGTGTAAGCGTCAAGAAATTGTGTGCTCTTGAGGTCGAGGATGCATGGATAGATTTGAGGATAAAATTAGTAGTTAATGACTTGTTGGTTAAAAGGGAGAAAATATATCTCAACATGCAGCCTCAGAAGTAGTCTTAAATGTTGCGGAGTAGCCACAATGGAGAAGCAGAGAGGAGACCGAGTGGAAGATTCCACTGAAGAAGAGGCCTCCAGGAGGGATAAATTTTGAACCAGATGGGTAGAGGGAGTACATTCAGCTATACCTCCAGGTGACAGGTTGGGTGATGTGCATATATAATCCCAAGAATAAATTTGGGCATGGTCCATTGAGATGGTGTGCCTCATGGATCGAACCTGGCTACTAGGATCCCACAATATAACAATATCAAGAAGGATCGGTTGGATTGTTGCAGTCAGATGCCAAGAAGATATAAATCATAGTGACATATGTCAGATACTGGAGCGCAAATCAGAGTTGGTAGTAGTGCAGAGGGCACAAATGCAGATGTCAGTAGCAGAATAGAAAGTCTAGTAGACATGTGCAGTAGCTAGTAGTAGTCAGAAGACTCTAATTACAGATGAATTATATTGATTGAGTTGTTTGTAGGTTATTCTTTTTCAAGGGTTGCAGGTGCAAACAACACTATATAAGTGTTGCATGTAGAACATTCCAAAGGTACCAGATTAGGATATATTGAATTACCTTCTTGTTTAGAGTGAGTGATGAAATTTGCAACAAGAAACAATGAAATTGGCTATTAGAAATGACAAAAAGTACATACACATTGGTGAGGAAATTTAGTGAGGAATTTTGATTACACACTGGTGAGGAATGTGGGTGTCTAATTTATTTTTCCCTTAATATATGAGACAATTAATTGTAATTTCATTTCATAACAATTTGTTTTATTTAAATAAGTCATGATGATGGATTTAGCTCTCCATAGGAAGAAAGGAATGTTGATAAACATACCATGTCTTAGATGATCCAAAATCCTTAAATCCTACAAGTAAACTACCCCATGATGCCCCTTACATGTAAAATATCTCTATACTACTACTGTTGCATCTCCCTAATGGGTTGGCAATGATTTTTGGTCAAACCTAATGCCTTTTTTGATTAAAACCTCTTATGGCTCATGAAATTATTAAATAATATTTGGTTTTGGCCTCCTCCTATAGTACCCTCACTCCCAATTTTTGGCAGCCCTGTTACTTCTTCCATTATGTCCTCATCCACTTGCACTACCATTCCTCCTACCACAAACCTGTTACCTTGGAAATTCAAAGTGAATTCCAATTTTACATTTTCATCATACAACTATAGTCTATCAATGTGATAATTATGTCCTCCATCCTGGAAAATAGTCCAAATGTGGTCATATTCTTGAAATACCAATTTCTTTGTGAGTTTCCTTCAATTTAATGAGCCTCCAACCTTTTTTCTCTCTATTTTGACTCAAGACATTCAAAGGATACAAGGTGGAATGAACAATTCATTAGGGGATTGGTATTGCCCAATTATGGAAAGGGAATGATTGTTTGATGGTGTGATTATTCCATAGGTCGATGATGATGAAAATCAATGTATGTTACAATTCTCATGAGAGTTGTAGAACATTTTTAGAATTTTAGGGCTCCAAAGTTGCAACACGTTTAGAGTTGCAACTTGATATGATCATGGTGTTGCAGTAGATGTTTTTGCTACCCAAATCAATCAATGAAATTTCTGTATTATATTTATAACATCTGAGTTACAAGAATAAAATTTAAACAATGGATTTGTAGTGATAAAATAACAACAATGGAGTTGCAACAATTAATTTGTGGCAATGGCAACATCCTCCCCTATCCTAGAAAATATTTTATTAGTAATTCAAAAATTATAAATAATCTACGAGTTTAATGAGTAGAAGGATCTTGACATAGAGAAACTGTGAAGTTCCCTTCTATTCGTGAATCATTATTTTATTTAGATTTATTCTCTCTCTCTCTCTCTCTCTATGAATATTCATGGTATGGAAAAATGGATCATTCAAAATATATTCCTCCCTTATGGAAAATAACTAAGCCATTGTCAGACCATCTATCATTGATTATCCTCAAGAAGGATTCCTTTGATAGCATTATATGAAATAACCAAAATTTGTGTCCATTTTCCATTATAGGAGTTCTCACATTAGCAATGGTACAAGGTTTGATGGCTACATTATCATACACAACGTCAATCTCATAAGGTATGAGCCATCAAATGCAAAACTTCCCAATGAAATCCTTGAACTTCGAATAAAATAAAAAGGCCTAGTATCTATCTTTTAATTTCTTATTTTTAATGAAGTTGTCATGCCAGCAATATTTTTTATGATGTATCATTTTATTCTCCTGTAAGGTAGCTTGATCAAGTTCATATAACTTTTTAATCTAGAGGGGTATCTACTTCTGAGCTTTAGACAAGTCCATTCCATGTTGTACAACTGTTCTAAGTGTTTGCATCTATATATTGATTAGAAAAAATACTCGCTTCCTATATACTAGTAGTAGTACTCCATGTCATCTGGTAGACCCACAAACCTCTTGGGAGTTGGTAAGCCTTGTCCTTGAGGTGTACTGTCACAAACTTGGTGATAATATATTTGAGAAATTTCTTTGTACCTTCCATCTGTCCATTGTCTTGTAGATGGTATAGTGTCATAACCCTATGCCTGGTCTTATATGTATCCACTAGGCCTTCAGTGAGCCTTGAAGTGAATTTATCCCTTCCAATGGTAAATATTTCCCAAGGTATGCTAAACCCAATGAATATATATTCATGAAGAAATTATACTACTGATTACTTAGTTGTAGCCAAGATTGCCTTTGGTTCCATCCATTTTATAACATAAACGATAAATACTAGGATGTAGGAGTTACAATCAGAAGAAGGAGTAACTGTTCCAACAAATTTAAGGGCCCATTTGTTGAAGGGTTTTAGTATGAATTGTGGCTACAACGAAATATAATTTGATTACACTAGTATTCACATGTGGTAACAACTATCATTTCTCTTTACATATTGTTTGGCATCACAGAAGATGGCAGACTAGTAGTACCCTTGGTGAAGTCCTTTATATCTAGTCCTACTATCTACAAAGTGGTCTCCATATGGGTCATCATGGAAAGATTTCAATATGTCATAGATCTCAACCTCCCACATATACCATGAATGATAAGATCAGGTCCTATGTACAAGAGGCATCCATTAATCAAGAAGAATCTTCAAATTTTCCTGATGATCTTTTGTTGTCATTTTGGGGATAGGTGATGTGGAATTTTACCTACAAAAAAGTAGTTAGTAATATATGAAAACCAAGACTAATTAGTAGATACTGCAAATATATTCTAATCAAGAAAATAATCTTCTACAAGTGGCTCATTCTCGCTCATTGTAAGTATAGAAATAAAGTCTATCACTACATTATCTTTCCCTAGTTTTTTAAAGTTGGTTATGTCAAATTCTTGCAGTAACAATAAATTTCTAGTCACCCTACCATTTTTTATTGGTTTTTTCATTAAGTATTTTATGGCATCATGGTCAATATATAAAATCATGGGATAACCTATTATGTAATGTCAAAATTTATTAAAAGCATGTATAACCCACAAGAAACTCTTTCTCTGTTATCATATAATTTAGCTATGTGGGAGAGATATTTTTAATTATAAAGTAAATTGCATGTGGAATATTTACTTCTTGGTGTCCTAGGAAAACTCCAATGGTGGTGTCTGATGCATATGTAGATATGTAAAATAGGAGGGACCAATTGGGCCCTCTGAGAATAGGAGCCTTCGATACTACATATTTTAGTTCTTCAAAGGAACATTGAAAAATCTCTACCCACACAAATTCAATACTTTTATTAAGAAAAGAAAACAAAGGGTGAGCTATTTGTGAAAATTCTTCACTAAAATGACAATAATAACCAACATTTTCTAAAAATTGTGTACCTCTCTCTATGTTAGTGGAATGGGAAATTTTAGTATTACCTTTCTTTTTCGAGTTCACTTGAATACCTTTTGATGAGATAGATGCCATAGTACTATACATTCGGTTAAAATTATGTAATATTTATCATTACTAAGGTCTACATTACTCACCTTACATCTTATTAGAACTCTTTCTATATTGGCTAGAGAAAAGTCAAATATATCACCATATGTCGTGAAATCATCCATGTAAATTTCTATGGAATTGTTAATTAGATTGGAGAATAGTCCAATCACAACTCACTGGAAAATTGTTAGGGCATTAAAAATTCCAAATGGTAGAACATAATAAGTAAACGTTTCCTAAGAAGTAAATGTTTCCTAAGAACAAGTAAATGTGGTTTTGTCTTGATCTTCCAAAGTGATATGGATTTGGTTGTATCCATAAAACCCATCGAGTAAAGAAAAATACTTCTTCATTTCCAAGGTATCCATGACCTTGCCAATAAATGGAAATGGGAAGTTGTCTTTGTGTGTAGCTTTATTCAGTTCCCTGTAATTGACACAAATTCTCCACTTTCCATTATTTTTTAGTGCAATGACCAATGGGGAAACCCATTGGTTTTTAGAAATAAGATTCGTGAATTTAGTTAATAGTAATTTTTGTAACTCCTCTTTAAATATATCACTCAGTTCCAAATCCATCCATCGTTGGGGTTGAAAAATGGGTCTGGATCATTCCTTTATATATATATGGTGAGTACATAGGTCATGATGAATTCCCTTCATGTCAATGTATTCACAAGAAAAAGAAACACTGTGATTTTGTAGGACTTGGATCAATTGTTACTTTCGTTGTTTGGTCATTTATTGATTTTTTTTCAAGGTTATTCTAGGGTTAATCTCTATATTTTCTAAAGTTGATCCTGTATCTTTGACAAAGGAGGATTCATGTTCTACTACTGGTTCATTTATTTTGAAAATAGAATTTGGGACTTCAAGATTCATGATATGGGTGAGAAAATGTGGGTTGTATGAAGAGGAGGAGGAATATTGAAATAACATGTGGGCTATATGAAGAGGAGGAGGAATTTATGAAATGAATAATTTATTTGTCCTCTATTTTATCTCTAATGGCTAGATATTGGTCTACAATGAGGAATTTATGGGAAACTTCCTCCTCATCACTTTCTTCTTTGTAAAAAAAAATAATGTTTCAAGAAATATATTAGGCTTGCTGGGAGGATATAGGGTAAATTTTTTTGTTGAGGTCTAGTGGGAAATGGTCATGTTACCAAGCCTACAACTGATGTAAGCGTCTATATTAACCAACAATGGCCTTGCAAATATTAATGGATCCCCTCTAGGATAATACTTGTGTTGTAGGATCATGAAGTCAGTACGATATTCTCATGAATCTACAAATATCACTACATCTTACAAGATTCCTTCTGGTTTGACACTTTTTTTTTTCAACAATTGTAGTGCTATGGGGGTTTGCCCAATACTATAGAGTCCTAAGGCTTCCTAGCTTCACAAGTCGTAACATTGATGGAAAAACTAAGGTCAATAAATATGTTTGGGATGAGAATATGGTTGATCTACACATTGACTACTTGGCTCCTAGGGTATGCGTATTTAACTTCTAGAACTCCCCGCATCATAAGTTATAATAGATTTCCCATAACATGAATAGTTTGAGGATACTTTATTCTTCTACCAGGTTTGCTTTGACACAATTCCCTTACTACTTTCAAGTAAATAGGAACATCCTTTATTTATTTTAATATTAAATCAAAGGAAATCAAATTTAGGATGGGTTGTCAGCTTTTATAGGTTCATTATGTCTAGGTAAGAAGGAACCTGTGGTTCCTGAAAAATTTGGTATATTCTTGAGGTCTTGGGATATTAAACTCGTTCTAGTTCTTTTTTCAAAACTTCCTCATTGAGGTATTTAATAGGTATAAGATGATATTATTTGGTTAAGGTCTTCCATTATCCTAATTGGATATCATGGAAATCAATGGAAGAGATGGAGTAAGTTGGGTAAGATAGGTATGTAGTGATCTAAAAAACATGTATTGGTTGAGATTCCTTGCCATCATTAGTGTTGGGAATGGCCAAATTAGGAAGTTTTTATTGAGGATGAACTAATGTGGGTGGTTGTATTTGTGGAGAGGTAAGAAGTTGCATGGGTGGTATTGGGAAAAATACTGAGAGGGTGGGGTGGGGCGGGTGAATCAATATTTAGAGCTTACTGAAAATATTTTACTTTTTCTTTACAAAATTCCATACATATCTTTGATGAATCCAATTCACATATGCACGTGCATATAATAAAAGAAACTAGCGTATACTGATATAATTTTGCAGTTTCAAAAATTTTCAGGAACAAACTTTAAGTCAGTTTACCAGTCAAGCATCTGCTAGATAATCAGTAATTATGTGCATTAACACCAGTATAAATCATCATACAAGAGAAACACACATGAAATTTAATATTTATGGTGGAAACCCAATTCGGGAGAAAACCACCGTTGTTGTCGTCTCTGTCTTCAATATTTATTATATGAAAATTGTTTACAATATTCTCCTGATGCAGACTCATATCAATGCGCAGGCATCTACCTGCAGAAGGCTACAAACTTCTCTTGTTTTCCAGATGCTACTGGAAGGGAGCTACAACCCCCCTAATCTCGTTTACCAGCCACTATTCCAAGGGAGCTTCAACCCCCTGATCAGAACACCAACTTCTACTAGCAGGAAGCTTCTACTTCCATACTGAAGGCATCAACCCTCATAGCCAATACAGACCACGTTTCATCAATTTTCATAGTAGATCGAATAGCATCAACACAAATATTCATAAAAATCAACAACCATAAAATTTACCCAATACTTCAATCAGAATAGTGAGACCACTGTAACCAGAACTCAGAAATAACCAGACTTCAGAATAAATATGCAAATACAAACTCAACCCTCAACATTCATCAACTTAAAATGCATATGCTACTTCGCTTCACTGAACCCGCGTGTATATGTGCTTTCATTCACACCAACCTATGTATAGCTATGTGAATACTGTTTTTTCAGAATGTAATTAGTCTCAGATCCAGATCTAAGGCTTTCATTCAGATATCTTTAGAAATGCAGAACCCTTCATTAGTTAGTCACAATCAACCATGTTTATTCTCTCATTGATCAGATTTGTACATAATCAACTTAGCAACATATACAATATTCAGACAACCTAGATCTACAAGAAGAATTCATTGACATACATTAGACAAATAGCAGGAATAACATAAAAACCTCTGCAATAAGCTTCAGAAATACCTAACTTCCATACCTGCCTTTTCTGAAGCAAACCAACATATATACACACTTTTACTGAGACGAACTAGTGTACAGATATGTAAATATAAACTTTGCAGAATGAACCAGATCCATAGAACTTACCCAATTTTCTTTACTTGACTTCAGAAAAGTTGTGCCAGGTCATAGATCTAATCATCTCTTCAATGGATCACATAAGAGCATAGTCATTTCAGATCTAGAGATCCTAAACCATCATTGTATCCATGGGTGCATCATAAATTCAAATCTATTAATTAAAAACAAAGTTCATCCCATGCAGATATACTTTAGAGAAATTTATTCAGTCACAACCCTTACTCATGCACCCTTTGCACTATGATATTCTTCTCCTTATATATATCTAGCCTTTAACAATACCATGAGTCAAAACCATACAACCGTTGATGGTATTCTTGGACGAAATCAAATGGACAATAAAGCGCTCAAAACTGTGGGCTAATACCATGGTAATGCCCCTTGGATTCATAATTTTAGAGTGAAAAAGGCATACGCGACTTGGATCATTCTTATCCTTGTGTATATGCGACTTCTTGCAATAAAAATTGCATATTTACTAATTACGAATGTATTCGCGGGTTGCCTTCATCAAACCTGCGTATACATTGAGAAATATTTCTTGTTTCATTTCTCTTGAACTTACGAAAACTACTTTCTCTGTCACATCTGAATTGACCTATAGAAACATCATTTTACATCTTTAACAAATTATTTTCTTATCAAAAAGGAAACTCATCAAGTAGGTTTCCATCAAGGACAACTTCATCAAGTAGGTTTCAATCAAGGACAACATATTGCAACATATTGCCAACAATATCCCCCTTTGGACTTGATGGAAACCATGATGCTGTTTGATCACCACAATAGATACATTAACCATAACCACTATTCAAACACCAAGATACTCTCCCCCTTTGACATCAAGGGCAAAGGGCGAATGAATACCAAAACAAGGTTTCTTTTCCCTTGTAGAAAGAAGAGCTTTTTAGTTCTGATGTGCATTTAAATTACCATGCTCCCCCTGAGTTCATGCTGAATCTTCAAACATATTTTTCAAGGAAGTACATGACTCTATAACTCAATCTAGTATGACGTTTCCTATCACCAAAGACTCATACTTACATCAATGATCCAACCAAGTGGAATTACATATTTGACTCAACTACCCAACCAAGTGGGTTTACAAATTTGAACAAGCCCTTACATGACTGAATATAAATTTTTTACATCATAGGTCTCAACATGACCTTTTCATCAAATTACAGATATGATTGTTTATGACCAAAACCAAAGAATCTCAAATATGAGATCATAACACAACAACCAATCAGAATGCCAACAATGCATCCTTTTCCACAAGACAGGTTCTCCCCCTTAGCTTGTGCATCCTGAACACCTTAAATAACCAAATCATCAAAGCATCTTCTTCAAGGAGATAAATATCAGAGAATGATACAGAAAGATGAATACTGGAACAACAGCATAGATGACCCAACAACACCACAACTGTTCTGAAACTCTCACCCAGAGAAATTCTATTAGCAAAGCCCATACGCAGTTTTATGCATTGAAACTCGCGTATATACGGGATTCTCCTTTATGAAACCCACGTATCAAATTTAATCTTCTAAAATTAAACAGATTTGATCAGAGACACAAAGACAACTCCCAACTTTCAAATGCTTCCCTGGGAAGAGGTTTAGTAAATATATCGTCAACTTATTCTTTGGAGGGAACATACTCCAATTTAACCTTTTTTTCAAGCACTTGTTCACGTGGGAAGTGGTACTTGATAGGAATGTGCTTGGTCTTGGAATGCATAACATGATTCTTTGAGATACTAATGGCACTTGTATTATCACACAAAATGGATATGGGAGGTGAAAATTTGATTTGAATGTCTTGTAAAGTCTGCATCATCCAAAGTAGTTGTGTGAAACATGACACAACAACCACATATTCTGCTTCTGCTATAGATAAGGCAATAGAGCTTTGTTTCTTGCTGAACCAAGATACCAATCGAGGCCCCATATAGAATGCACCACCACTAGTTCTTTTTTGATCATCAACATTTCCAGCCCAATCCACATCTGTGTAAGCATGAAGAGTGAGATCAACATTCTTTGGATACCATAGAACAAAGTCTTGAGTCCCTTGTATATATTTGAATATTCTTTTTACAGCCTAAAGGTGTGACTCTTTTGGATTAGCTTGGAATCGTCCAACAATCCCAACTGCATGCATAATGTTAGGTCTTGTCTCAGTTAGATAAAGTAGACTTCCAATCATGGATCTGTATTTTGGTTGATTCACTATGGGAGAATCATCATGAGAACTGAGGTTACACCTAGCTACCATTGGTGTACTTATAGGTTTGCAGTCTTCCATCCCATACTTCTTCATAATTTTCTTAAGATATTTTTCTTGTGATAAAAATATTCCATCTGTTGCTTGTTGCACTTGTAAGCAAAGAAAAAAATGTTAGTTCCCCAAGTAAAGACATTTCAAATTCTTGCTGCATAAAAAAAGCAAATTTATGACTCATGGACTCTTCATTACTCCCAAAAATAATGTCATCAACATATACAACTACTATCAATAGTTTATCATTTTCAATTTTTGTGTATAAGTTGCTATTAGCAGATCCCTTTGAAAAACCTTGTTGATGAAGATATTTGTCAAGACGATAGTACCATTCCCTTGGAGCTTGTTTGAGACCATATAAAGCTTTTTGAAGTTTGCAAACAAGTTTTTCATCATTTCCCAAAATGAATCCTTCTGGTTGTTCTATATAAACTTCTTCTTCTATATCACCATTGAGGAAAGCAGATTTAACATCCATTTGATAAACTTTGAATTGTTGAAATCTTGAAAAGGTAAGAAACATTCTTATGGCTTCAAGTCTAGCTACAGGAGAAAATGTTTCTTCAAAGTCTATACCTTCTTGTTGAGCATACCATTTACAAACAAGTCTATATTTGTTTCTGATAACATCTCCATTTTCATTTAACTTGTTTTTAAATATCCATTTTGTTCCAATAACATTTTTATCATGAGGTCTTGAAACCAATTCCCAAGTATGATTCTTTTCAATCTGATCAAGTTCTTCATTCATGGCTTGAATCCAACATTAATCTTTTCTAGCTTGATTGACATTCTGTGGTTCAATGGTGGATAGAAATTATAGATAACTAGGAGATCATACAAGAGTTCTTCTTGTTTGGACACCTGATCCCTTTTCTCCTAAAATTTGAGATTCTGGATGATTCTTTTGAACATACGTGGATGGAGCCTTTTCAGATAGATCTTCTTCTGGTGCTTCATTGGGTTCACCTTATATATTGTTGTTATTTGATGCAGGAAGATATTCATCACCTTCATCTTCATTTGTTATTGGTATTTCCATTTTTGGAGCTGAGAGAGACTCATCAATTACAACATCAATACATTCAACAATATTCCTAAGTCTTTTATTGTAACACTTATATGCTTTACTTCTTGAAGAGTAGCCAAGAAATATTCCTTCATTTGCTCTTGGTTCAAATTTACCAAGTTTTTCATCATTGTTTTTTATAAAGAATTTGCTTCCAAAAACTCTAAAATGCTTTACAATTGGAAGATTACCATACCAGATCTCATAAGTAGTTTTATCACTGTTCACATGGACATGAGCCTTGTTAAGAATATTTACTGTGGTATGTGATACTTATCCCCAAAAGGTATCAGGTGTTCCAGAATCATGAAGCTTAGCACGAACCATCTGTTGAACTGTTCTATTCATGATTTTTGTCACACCATTTTGTTGTGGGGTTCCAGCTACATAAAACTATCTTTTTATGCCATCTTGTTCACAGAAATCAAAGAATTAATCTGATATATATTCCCCTCCATGGTCAAATCTAAGACATTTTATTTTTAGATCTAATTCATTTTCTGCTAGAGCTTTGAAGATCCGAAATTTTTCAAATGCTTCATCTTTGTGTTTTAGTAACCCATCCAACACATTCTAGAGAAGTCATTAATAAATATAATATAGTATTGTTCTCCACAAGGTGAATTTTTCCTCATAGGTCCACATAAGTCAGTATGTATGAGTTCAAAAGGCTTACTTGTTGATCCTTCTTTGGCATTGAATTGTACTCTGGTTTGCTTACCGAATTGGAAAGATTTGCATATGGTACTTTCAGGCAGAGTGATGCGGGGAAGATCACGAATTTCTTTGAGTCTGCTAGATTTTCTAATTTGAGAGAAACTCAAATGTCCCAATATTTTGTGCCAAAACAATTTTTTTGAAGATTTACCCAAGTAACATTGTTCTTTGCAACCTTTCAATACATACAGTTTGCTTGGTGTTCTAGTTCCTTTTATTACTGTTTTCCCTGTGTCAATTTCACGTACCACACATTCTTTTGAACTAAAGACAACTTCATTTCCTTGATCACACATTTGAATCACACTTAACAAATTATGTTTTAATCCGTCCACATACATAAATTTTTTAGCTTTTACCTTTTCTTTTAGAAAAAGATAACCTTTTCCTTTAATGATAGTAGGAGTATCATTTCCAGAGGTAACATTCTTTTCTTTTTCTAGAGCATTGTATGCGAGGAGTTTATTTCTATGACCTGTCATGTGTTTTGAGCATCCGCTATCAATGTACCGTTGATTTTCTTCCCCTTCTGCAAATAAGGCTATGCCACAATTCTCAACCTGTAAGTCCTTCTTTCTCCAGACCTTGGAATTTGAAGGTACATACTCTTTTGGTTGGAGTTTTCTCCTGCATTCAGATTCTCCATGACCAAAGTTATTACAATAAGTACATTAAATTTCATTTTGAAGAGGAGAAAAGTTGTTATAAGTATTCTTATTTATTCCAGTCTCATTTATTTGCTTTCTTGCTTCTTTGGTCATGATGGTTTTGTATGCAACACATTGAACAACTTTATGACCAAAATTATGACATGAGAAACATTGCCCATTAATGAAGAAATTTCTACGACCATGAAACCTTCTTTTTTTGTTTACTTGCAGATTGGTGTTTCTTTGTTTGATATTTCTACTATTTTTCTTTGTATTGAAGTGGTCATGCTTTACCTATGAAGTTTCTTTGTTTTCTTGCCGAGTGACAGAATGTTGTAGGCTAGCTTTAGCTGCATTTATATAGCTTGGTGCTGAATACTGAGAGGATTCTCCGATATATGTAAGACCTATCTTTACAAAAGGAGAGAATTGAACCTTGATAATTTCATCTAAGGTTTCAGTTCATTTATCAAATCTAAGATTTAAAGTTTTCTCTTTCTCAATTTCCTTTCTTAGACTTACTATTTCACATTCTAGTTTCTCATTGTGCTTCTCCTTTTCTATAAGATAATTCTTTAGAGTATCTATGGAAATTTTGTTTTCTTCCAAACATATTTTGAGCTGATTCATTTCTTCAAGAAAATCATTTTCCTCTAGTGCATCCATAAAGGTATCTTTAGCCTCACTATAATATTTTTCAAAATCCATGAGTAGTCTAACATCTTGATCAGATTCTCCTTCTTCACTATTTGATAGCCCATCACTCTCTCATGAGTATAATAAATTTTTCTATTGATAAACCGATTCTTATTTACTTTTGCCACTTCCTTTCCTTTTTCATGTTTTTATTTATGAGGACACTTAGCAGCACAATGAACAAATCTTCCACAAGAAAAACATTTAAAAGGAAGCTTACCTCTGAATCTTCCAGTGCCAAGTTGTAGCTTCTTTACAAAATTTATCTCATCTTCTTCTGAAACGTACCTAGATTCTTCTTGTTCTTATAATTCTTTTCCTTTTATAGCAACTCTAAAGACAACTTCTTTGAATTTAGATGGACCTCCTTTTCTCATTTCAAAATAAGTCAAAATACCATGAAGTTGAACAATAGTAAGAGTTTGTAGATCCTGCTTCTCTTCAATAGCAGACACCTTTGATTCAAATTTGGGAGTTAGAGATATTAAAAAAATTTCTACTAGAGTAGTGTTAGTTATGGTTTCACCCAGATTTCTCATACGGTTTACAATATCATCTAGATGTAAAAGGAAACTAGCAATGCTTTCCTCATTATGCATCCTGAGATTTCATATTGAATTCTGAGAGTTTGGAGTTTAGCACTTTTTACCTTTGTATCAACTTCATCGCTTAGAATGATTTTGTCCCATATCTCCTTTTCTATATTCATCTGCATGAATTTGACAAATTCTAATTTAGTTAGACTTCCCAATAATGCATTGACCGCCTTTGCATTGGTTTCATATTTCTTTCTTTCTGCTACATCTGTTGGAAATGATGCTGGATATTGATAACCTCCTTCAACTATAGCCCATACATCTGCTCCAAGAGACTGAAGATAGGATCTTGTCCTTGTCTTCCAGAAGATTAAATTGTTTTCGTTGAAGAGAGGAGGCCTGATAGATGTTGTCCCATCTTGATTTCTCATCTTAGATGATATTTCTTCTAGCGATTAAGCTTCTTCAAAAGAACCTGTTCTGATACCAATTGTTGGGAAAAATACTAAGAGGGGGGGGGGGGGGTTGAATCAGTATTTAGAGCTTACTAAAAAGATTTTAAATTTTTCTTTACATAATTCCATATGCAGCTTTGATGAATCCAACACATGTATACATGCACATATAATAAAGAAAACTAGCATATACTGATATAATTTTGCAGATTAAAAAATTTTCAGGAACAATCTTTAAGTCAATTTACCAGTCAAGAATTTTTTAGAGAATCAGTAATTATGTGCAGTAACAAAATTATAAATCATCATACAAGAGCAACTCACATGAACACCAATATTTAAAGTGGAAACCCAATTTGGGAGAAAACCACTGCTACTATCGTCTCTGTCTTCAATATTTATTATATGAAAACTGTTTACAATATTCTATTGATGCAGACTCATATCAGTACGCAGGAATATACCTGCAGAAAACTACAACCTTCTCTCATTTTCTAGCTGCTACTAGAAGGGACCTACAACCCCCTAATCTCGTTTACCAACCACTACTGGAAGGGCGCTTCAACCCCCTGATCAGAACACCGACTTATACTGGCAGGAAGCTTCTACTTCCATACTGAAGGCTTCAACCCCCATAACCACTACAGACCACGTTTCATCAATTTTCATATTGGATCGAACATCATCAACACAACTCTTCATAAACATCAACAACCATAAAATTTACCCAATAATTCAATCTGAACAGTGAGACCACTATAACCAGAACTCAGAAATAACCCAGAATTTAGAATAAATATGCAAATACAAACTCAACCCTCAACATTCATCAACTTAAAATGCATATGCTACTTCGCTTCACTGAACCCACGTGTATACGCGCTTTCATTCACACCAACCTGTGTATAGCTCTGTGAATATTATTTTTTAGAATGTAATTAGTCTCAGATCCAGATCTAAGGCTTTCAGTCGGATATCTTTAGAAATGCAGAACCCTTCATCAGTTAGTCACAATCAGCCATGTTTATTCTCTCATTGATCAGATTTGTACATAATCAACTTAGAAGCATATACAGTATTCAGACAACCCAAATATACAAGAAGAATTCATTGAAAAACAACAGACAAATAATAGGAATAACAAAAAAACCTCTGCAATAAGCTTCAGAAAACCCTAACTGCCATATGTGCCTTTTTTGAAGCAAAACCGCATATATACACACTTTACTGAGATAAACTAGCATATAGATCTGTAAATATAAACTTTGCAAAATGAACAAGATCCATAGAACTTACCCAAATTTCTTTACTTGACTTCAGAAAACTTGTGCCAAGTCATATATCTAATCATCTCTTTAATGGATCACATAAGAGCATAGTCATTTCAGATCTAGAGATCCTAAATCATCATTGTATCCATGGGTGCATCATAGATTCAGATATATCAATTAAAAATAGAGTTCATCCCATGCAGATATACCTTAGAGAAATTTATTCAGTCACAACCCTTACTCATGCACCCTTTGCACTATAATCTTCTTCTCCTTATATAGATTTAGCATTTACCAATACCATGAGTCAAAACCACAAAACTGCTGATGGTATTCTTGGATGAATCAAATGGACAATAAAGCGCTCAAAATTGTGGGCTATTACCATGGTAATGCCCCTTGGTTTCATAATTTTAGAGTGCAAAATTCATACGCGACTTCTTGTCATAAAAACTGCGTATTTACTAGTTCTGAATGTATACGTGGGTTTCCTTCATAAAATTAGCGTATACATTGAATCCATACATGGCTTGCCTTCATCAAACCTACGTATACATTGAGAAATATTTCTTGTTTCATTTCTCTTGCACTTACTGAAATTCCTCTCTCTGTCACATCTGAACTGACCTGTAGAAACATCATTTTACATCTTTAACACATAGATTTCTTAAAACAAAGGCAACTCATCAAGTAGGTTTCCCTTCAAGGAAAACTTCGTCAAGTAGGTTGCCATCAAGGAGAACATATTGCAACATATTGCCAACAGGTGGTTGCATTATTTATTATTTAGGGCATCCAAAAGTAAGTTTCCTCCACCTCTATTTCCAAATCTTATTTGGGGGAGGAAGAGCCATCCATGGCTGTGTAAGAAAGCACCATGTTGGGGAGGAATACTAAATATAATGGCTAGTCCAATATGAATTAAAATATATTAATTAGTATTGAACCATACCTTGAGGCTTTGGTTACCACGATCATTTATAAGAGATGAAACATAACTTCTATGGTTCCTCAACTTCCTAGTAGGAAAATTTCAATCATGGTAGGTATGGACACTTCCTAGTAGCATGGTCCTCACTACATATTTCACGTACCTCAATTTGGTCCAACAAACATTCCTACAGTGGGTGCTTCCTTGTGCACTTTGGACAAAAAATTGCCAAAGCTAACTCTTCTTCCCCTTTCTTATGTTCATATTGAATGTTATTCATTGGGAGCTTAATTAAATAAATATATCAATTTTAAAATATTCTAACAGATTCCCAATTTCTGCTCTTGTAACCCCATTTCCAACGATCTTACCAACTCTTATCAATATATCTCTAGGCCCTATACTAGTTTTTGAAGTACCCATGGATTATCTTTAACACAACTCAATGATGAAATCATATGATTGTTGAGAGAAATTTAGTCCACCCATCAAGCTATGAATTTTAATGCAATCATCTTGGATCCCTCCATAACAAGACACATAATGTCTTGAGCTCCAAAATTTTCTGACTTCTTCTATGTATATTATAGTTGAATATTTCAACATAATTCTCAATACTCTCAACTTCATTTTTATCATTTTAAATACTTCTACCAACCTTTCTTTGATTTTAAAATAATCTTGGTATTTCTCCAAATTTTTCTATGTCATGTGATTCCAAGTGTGGATGCTATCCTTGCTAAAGCCGATGAACCAACATATTTTAGCGTTCTTGAGTGTTGGAAGGAAAAGTTTCAACTTATAAGAATCCAACACATGATCATAAATCCTATAGAATACATCAAATTAAAAGAGGAATGTTTCAGGGTCTTCCCTAGCCAAAGCATGATATTTTTGAAAAGATGAGAAAAATATTCTTCATTTTGGTTTCCTCATCTAATCCTTGAATATGGAATCCAAAGGTGGATGTATTTTCCTTAAATTCATGGGCCATAACTTCTTAAGGCTTGCTATCCTCTTCTAAAATTTTCTTTAAGAGAATCTAGAAAAATTAGCTCTCTAGAGTGGAATTGCTCACTTATTGGATCTTCACAAACACAATTTTTAGTATTGTCGAGGATGAAATGTGTGTAATCTTCAATTCATGTCCAAAGATTTTGGGTTTCTTCTTGGCAAGGGAAATTTCTATGGGAGTCAAGTAGCTTGGTTTATTGTGACCTTTTTCTTCTTGAGATTTATCTACAATATTAGTTTTATGGGGGTTTTTGGTAGAACTAACAAATCTTCTCTATTGATATCTAACTATGGGCATGAAAAAATAAAAACAAATTCTATCTAAAGTAAGTTGTTGTAAAGAAAGGTTAATAAGAAAAATAATCACATCAAATATTGAAAAATAAATTTACTGAATAAATCAAGAAAAAATTAAAAAAATCAAGCAACAAGAATCAGGAAACACTACAATGATTCTATTATTTACAGTTCCCTAGAAATGGTGCCAGAAATGATGAGCTCTTCAATTATCTCCTAATTACTCAACAAAAAACTAAAGAGTTGTACATGTAATTGCCAATATTTCAATAGGTCAATAGTTATAAAGAAGAAATTTATCCATTATTGTGATCTAATAAGTTCTATGAATAGGATATGATTTTCAGAAATTTAAATAATCTCTTCAATAGAGTTAATTTTTCCAAAAGTTATTTACAATGTTTTCCTAGATTTGTTGCAGATCTCACTAAATATTCTCCATCGGTGAAAAAGAGACATTTTGAAACCTTTAGAAAGTAAAAATAGTAAATTTCATAGATGGCCAATGGAACCAACGAGCTCCAATATCACAACAAGACTATTAAGACTCCCAAGGATACTCACTTTAATCATACACCCGGGGTTCGTACAATCTTAAGAGGTGACAATGTTGTATGCACAATAGGTCAAGTCATACTCATGACACCTTCAAGCAATGGAACATATCAAGGCACAGAGAGATCACTCTTTTAACTAGCTCAAGGAAGGGAATTGCTTGGGAAAAAAGTTCTACTATAACTACAGGTATGAAAACAATTGCTCTACTTGCAAAAATGGAAAGTGTTATTCATCAAATGTAAAGTTTAACCCTAGTTGCAAGAATATAACGGTTGTGCTAATTGTAGGGATGAAAATTAATTGTCTATTTTGAGAATTTAAACCTTATGCTACTTTCAAGAATGTGAATCATTAGTCTAACTGCAGAATGTGAAAAGTTTCTTTGAAAAAAGCCTACTCATATGCAAGAACAACATTTTGTAATTGAAATCCTAAGAGCATGGATTCAAAGTAATAGGCCTAATATACTTTACATTGGAAAATCACACTCTTAATCATTTTTTTCAAAGTGATTTAGGTGGAGTAACGAAGTTCATATGCATTTCATAAGAAAATCATCATTACCATTCGATTTAGAAATATGTCCACTAACCCTAATTGTAGAATTGTATTTGTAGTGAGGAAAAGGAAGGTTCATAGGGATGTTGGGTCCTCCCCAATAATGGATTCAGAGCCTATGGGTCATTATTCAAGCCTAAGAGACAAAAACCAAGATTTTGGAGAAAATATGGTCAATTTTTGGGACTTATACAAGATTGCTACAGGATGCTACAAGTTTGTTGCATGATGTTATAAGATTGCCCTGTTTTGCTACAAGAATGATTCTGTGAGCATCATGAAGGTGGAAAAGGTGGTTTGAAGGTGGGAAATGGTAGGTAAGGGTATATGAGGGATGTATGAGGATTTTTCCAAGCCTATTACCTCTTAGAGGCCCATGTTTCACAAAAACAAATGCACATGATGTCCCTCAAATAACCCAGAAATAAGATATCGATAGAATAATTTTGAGGGCAACGTGGGATGACAAGGACGAGTTTGATGATGACAAGGGGAATGTAGGATGAGTGTGCCAAACCTGAAAGCCACTAAAATTACCTACATACTAACAAAAATCCCTCTTCTTGCACTCAAAATGATGATCAAATTGTAGCAAAATAAGCTAAGAAAGAAAGGATGAGTCAAATTTTATGAAATCAAACAAAGAAGGATTTTTTTCATTAAGAACCAATTTACCTTACAACATACATGTAACCTACATACATGAAAACTTGAGAAAGATGATCTTGAATCCTAGATTGCTGAAGCAAAGTATGCAAGAGACAATGATCTAAAGCTTAGAAATTTGCAATGGAAAACAACCACATATTTTTGGCTTGCTACTCTAGAATCCTCAACTGCACTTCCCACAAGGTAAGTGGTAATTAGGCATGCAACCACAATTTTTATCGCGAATAAATTTCTACTCAAACAAGGAAGGAAATTTTGCTGCTAAAATAATGCATAAATGAGATACATAAAGAGGTATTTGAGCCTTTGGATTGGGCCCTAACCCAAGGGGACTGTAATATTCCTACTTCGCCTGAGCTAAAAGGAATATGCAATTTTGTTTTACTTTCTGTTGCATGAATAAATGAATAAAGGAAGACATGTAAAACTCCTGAAAAGAAGGAATAAATCAATGCCCATATGAACAAGGATAGGGGTTTGAGCTGCGAGAATGGGTCAACCTTGACCAAATCTACAACGCTATATAGATTCAATGTACCTCATGAAGGGACCACGCAGTTCTATAAGGAGGCCCCTCATGTGAAAGGAGCTAACTCATCTACCCATGTGAAAGGAGCTAACTCATGTGGTTTAGGGTTTGCAAAGGAATTCATCTTATAAAAGGAAGGGGAAGGTAGCAAGAGAAGGTTGTTGATTGTTAATATTTCTGAGTATCTTGTCTGTTTAGACAAATACTATTCTCTGCTGTTTAGTGGAGAATTGTGCTGCTTAGTACTTGGAGTTCCTATGGAGGGATTTCACCTCTTCCATTGAGGATTATTGGACGAGTTTTTGATGAATTGATCCGATATCAGGCTTTGGGCCAAGCTTTACTTCCTACTGCAATTTAGATCTAGTGAGGTTTTGTTTGCTTTTGTAGGCTACAACAAGTGGGATTCTAGATCTACTTAGATCTAGCTTGTATTGATCGCTCTTCTCAGTGAGTGTGTCATTTAACCTCCTGGAAGAGTGCATCCATTGTTTGAGCTTCAAAATTGTATCTTGGCATAAGGCAAACTCTATTAATTAAGCTACAATGCAGTTTCCTGGGAGGAACTGCGTTATTTTCAGTGGAGACTTTGGAGGGTGTTTTGACCCCATTTTTGATGAGAGATCTCTAGTGCTAGGCTTTGCCTTTCACTTTGGTGATCCATGGATAAGCTTGCTGATCCATGTTCTGTTTAGATCTGATATCTTTTAATGTAAAGTCATATTTAGAAATTCCTGAAGCATTTTGCAGATCTGCAACTTAAAACTCAGATCTACTCTTTGTAATGCATGATTTGGTCAAAACCCCAAGGGGGAATTGTAAATAAGTCTTTCTAGTTTCTAGATCTGAAATGGATCTAATGTTTTGTCCACAGATCTGAGATGTAATTTTCAACTACTGTAGCTCCTTAAAATAACGTTTTTGAGCCATTTTACAGTTTATACATGTGTTGCAACCTTCTTTTCTGAAGATTTATTGCTCTATTGTCTCCTGTATTCTACTGTATATTGTAAGAGCATCATTGTAATTCTGATTTGCTACTGCATACTCATAATTTGATCATATTTGAGGGCCTCCTACTCATGCTTTCTAATACTGTGTTATTTCTGAAGCACTTTGTTGTGCATAGCTACAGCCCCTCTTGTAGGGTGTTTTTCAGCTAGACTAAGTGGCGGGAGATCTGTTTACCACACCTAGTTTGATTTGTTTTTTCTCCCCTTTTGGATATAGACTTAAGATTTGATAATATAAGGGATCCAAGGGCTATAAACTCATTTCTGTGCATCAATATCCCAGGAGTGCGTTATTTCAGCAGGCTTGCTGTAATATTCCAAAATTGGAATATTATAGTGGTATCAGAGCTCCTTTCTTGGCACAGTCTGTGCTTTCCTTGCAGCACCATAGCCATGTTGCATTCAAAAGAAGATGAACCTCTTACTAAGAGGGAGAAGAGGTATCATAATAGAAGTCACAAGAATTTTGATTACACTACTGATGAGCAAGACAAGGGTAAAGCCCCTGAAACTGCAGATGATAAAGAAGGAGAATAGTTTGCAAGAAATCTTTTGGTGGCCATGCAAGATATTTCCAAAGAGATAAAAGGTACGAGGATGTACATAATTAGGGAATCTCCTGGGAGATTTCATCCGGGGGAAAGCTCTGACATGTCTCATCACTGGATTGGTCAACCAGTGAACCAGCCACAAGCCCTACAAGCTCCGCAACGCTCCACTATTCCTACCTTCTTGGCTATGGAGAATGAAGGAACACAAGAGAAAGCATCCCTTGAAGACTAATTTGTGGAATATGAATCTAAAAATCAGAGATTTAGAGATTACTTGAGTTTCTAAGAGTTTTTTCACCTCAAGGACAGAAGAAGACCAAGGTAGCAGTATAGAGATGGTGGGTTCTTCCATAATCATGATAGACATCACTCTATGGGTAGGTTATTTTTGCCCAAGTTTGATGGGTCACCGACTAGTTCAGCCAAGGCATGGGTAGAAAAGCTGGACATCTAATTTCAGTTGAATAAAGTCCCTAAAAGTGAAGCCATCAATATTGCAGCGCTGCACTTTGATGGTGAAGCACACAATTGGTGGTTCCATGGGTTGTCTACATTGGGCCATGCCAATGTGATTTCCTGTTTCGGGAAATAACTCCCTAGAGGTCGTTGGGTCAAAACCTCCACAGATCAGGGCATGTTATTCAAGAAGGACTCACACAACCACACTTGTACGCTAAAAACTAGATAATATCGATTGTAGAACTCACCCGTAGATCGTACATTTGATGTAGATCCCGCGGGGTCCAAACCCCCAACAACCTTTTTTCCTCCTTAACCTGAAAACCAAGAAGAAACGTGCACGGAAATCTAGTTGTAAAACATATATTTATCCTAAATGTTAGTGAAATCCATGTGAAACATCATATAAACAATAATAAATGCTTAAATAACAATATTTTTACATATGCAAGCAGATATTAACACGTGAATTCAGGAAAAAGATGGTTCTTCTTCATTACGAATAGCATGTACAGTAATAGAAAGGTGGAGAGATCACCTGAATCCTTCCATGATCTTCGAACAGAGCGTCATCCAGATCCATCCCGCCCTTGCCTCGCTAAGATTCTTCCAAGACTTGTGCACACGAGATGACATATAAGCTGATGAACATCTCTAGGAAACAAGGGTTTCCTATAATAAACTGGGAAGTGCAGGAGGCACGGGAAATCAGACTTGAATTGGGGCTCCAACAGAGTATAATATCTATAATTTCTCTCTCTCCCTTAGGCCATGCATGTGAGGGGCTTTTATACTCCCTCAAAATAGTTTCAATCAGTTGGAAACAGTTGGCCACGGGCTGGGGTGTTTGAATTACTGGAATAACCATCAACACAGCCTCGAAAATAGGGAATTTTATATATTTTTTAATGATTTTAATTGCATACGCGGAAAATTATCTCTGGACTCGCGTATACACGCGGAAAAGTCTGGGCATACCTGCATATGGGATTTGAAACACTATTTTTTATGAACTTTTATCCAAGTCTGTGGGAATGGGTGCCCAAAGCCAAAAAGACAATCATGAATCACATGAGGGTGAAAAATGATGCTATAACAGATGCCCCCTAATATATGACGTCATAAGGGGAACATGATGGCCGAAATGTATTATGCACATAGAAAGAACTTCGCAAGGAAAAGAGAGGACTTCACCAGATTTCAGCCTGCCAAAAGCCAATGAAAGAAAACAGAGAGTCATCTCATGTCTGAGGCGGGCATACCCATGCTCAGTCAAAAATATATCCATATAGAGAGTACAGAATAGATCCAGAATGTATACAAGTATAGCTGAACTGAAAGTACACAATGAATCATCTGAGCACGGCCCGGAAGTATAAGTCGAAATCAATGTCCAAGTATCACATATATAAAACTGATCAATAATGCTGAAAATGGATGTCTGATCACAAAAGTAACTAAATCTCCAGGTACCAAATCATAAGGGGTGGAACACATGGTACAATCACGTAACTCGAGAGCCAACATATATGATTCTGCTGTACTGACACTGCAACATATAAGGGTGGATGACATCACTGGCAGAAACTGAATGGACTGTCAAAAGTGAACCCAAAGATGCTGATGCAACCCGAGGTCTTCACTGATCTCGATGGCACAATTCTACACAATGGGAATAAATGAGCTGAAGTCGACCATGTGAGAAATCGTTGGATTACCGGTCAATAATGTATACCATTAACCAACGCGAGACAACCCACCAATAATGAAAATGAGTGTCAAGGTGCCCAGTACAATCTAACAAGTGCGAATAAATGAGTTGAGGTCAAACACTTGGAAGAATCTACCAATCAGGAGGCAATGATGAATCCCCACTATCGATAGCGAAGAGTCTGCCACTGATGACTGCAAACCCTAAGGTACTGACAAAAGACTCTAGACCTTATTCCTAGAGCAATGAGTCGGAGTCGATGGGAAAAGATCTGCTGGAAGGAAGGCATTAAGGCATCCCACATCAATCCAGCGCGAGTGTAACCCGCAGGCCAAGATTTGGAAGGAATCGGACGAAGCAGAGTGATGGAACCAAAACCGAAGTACGTTTCCGACGTGCACAAGATGAAGCTAGCGCACGGAAGAAACCCTCTGAACCAACCAATAATGAAAGATGACACAGAGGCGAGAAATCCACCGATAGGGTCAAATGGAAATCAAGGTACTGCACGAATCCCAAGTGTGATAATGTATGCTGACGTCGAACACAGGGGAAACCACTCAGTCAAAGACCCATAATGATGATCAAATGCTGAGCACAAGGTCACCTATCAATGATGGAAATAGGGCCAGGGTGTGGCTCTAGGTTTAATCTCAGAGCAATATGTCGTAGTCGATAAGAGACAAACCCACCAGCAAGAAGTCAATGGAGACCTTCTCAAAACAGCACGAGCAGAAGACCAAAACATCTAATGTGATAGAACAAGATATTGACAAGACCGAGAAGGCCGACTGAATAATGAGTCAAGAGACACCGCAGAATGGCCGACTCTAGTTAGACTTCCTTTGAAAAAAAGCACGACTCATGATGACGATGGTAGTAAAAATGGCACTGTATAAGTCTGTTATGCAGGAGGCAAAAACAAACTTTCCATATGATTGGAAGAGATAACCAACCGGAGGAGGACTGACCAGTGAAACAAGGATAAGGCTGAACCTAGGTCAAAACTAAAACCATCCCAAATGAAGGAAAGATATAAGTGTATGTGCTTTGTTCAAGGGCGACAAACTGACACTGTACTGCCATCAAATTACGAAGTAACATCCCGTTCCCTCTCTTTTTGTTATATTTGATTTTTTTGTCTTTTTCATATAATAAGCCTGAAAAAGAATAAAAGAATGCTATGGTACAATGGATAGAATGACTATCAAGAAACATATGCATTAGTTCCTGGGATAGGAACGATCCTATGCTCAATGAAAGGTGGAGGAAACTGGTAAGCGATACTCAAAGGAATGTTCCATCCATTGGTAAAAAGGGTGTCAAGTCGTGACAGCTAAGTGCATGCAATGGTTAACTTGTACAGATAGTCAAGTTCACAAGATGGCTTAAACATCGAGTCCAAATGAAGTCGGCTAAAGGCCAGGATAAACAGGTAGCTAATATGCAATGCAGTAATACAACTCAACAACACCAGGGAGCCTCTAGGGTAATAGCTAGAAAAATGATAGTGAAGAAGAAGAAGAAGAATGAAGATTCAACACGTAAGTCATGGCGGGACTAAAGAGGACTCCCGAGCCTACATAAAACGCAGCATGGGCAACAAGTGATAGCGAGGAACTAACTAGGAAGCCCATGTAAAGGAAGGCTCTACCACCAAGTCATGATTAAAAAATCAGCGAGTGAAAAGGGTTAAATACTCATGACCTGATGGGATCGACCCTATGGCAAGTGATCAGAATGGAGGCTAGTATGAAAAATGCAACGGAAAAGTGGATTCCCTAACCTATATGCCAGTGAAGATCATATACCTGCCATGACGGGTCAGCAGTCATGGATCAAAAACTGGAAAAAAACTCAACTTCGTCAAAATGGACCTGAAAATATACCAATCTGGGCACTGACAAGCATCCGGGTTATGCAGCTTAAGATAGATTGAAAAAATCATCATAACAAATTTTTGCAAAAATTTTCAAATTCTGGGCATAAATACACATGTTACCTCATATTTGGTTCATTGTGACTTGCTAATTTGGAAAAAAGAGCTTTGGAGAAAAAAACTTCTTTCGTCAAAACAGGAGCAATCGACCGTCAAACTTCACCAAAATAGTCAGGTAAGCTCTTAATCCATCTTTGTTATCAATTTTGTCCATTCATAGGGTAAAAATTCGGAAATTTCACTGTAGAAATATTTGTTTTAATTTGCGGTTCTGCGCATACGCGGGTTTATATAGACCAAGTCGCATATATACGTGACTGTGTACAGAGTAAGTCGCGTATGCGCAACCCGAAATGAAAAAATGTGTTTCTAATGGAAAAATTAATGATTTTTCTCAGGATGACTATATCTTGGAGGGAATGTGAGCACAGTGCTATTGACAATGAAGTTATGCAATACCAACAGTCGCTCAATGTCCTCCGAAATTGTGGATTGCTCAAATTTTTTAAAATGCCAAATATGAAGAGTAATGTCCGGTTGCTCGAAATGCTAGTAAATTATTGGGAACCGGAAGAGGATTGCTTCATAATAGATCAAATTCCCATACATATAGAGGTAGAAGACATCTACTTCATTACTGGACTCTCCCGGAGGGGAGACCCAGTAGATTTGCACGGTAAGCCTTTGGGAGGGCTCACAGTGGATGACTATGTCCACATCTACTGTATAGAGGGGTCCAAGAAATTAGGGACCCAAATTGCAATAAAAGACTTAAGAGAGCTGCACATGAAAATTCTCCTTTTTACCATTGGCAAGGTAGCAGGATTTTCTTCCTTGCATCAGGCATCCAGGACGCAGATGAGCATAGAAGTAGAATGCTTAGTTCATCTATATGCTTGGTGCACAGCTCTGCTAATGAATATGAAGCAACAACTGACCTCAATCCGGAAAGCAAAAATGAAACATTTCGGATATGGGACCATCCTGACGACATTATTCTTTGAGAAGATTCCTGGCTTCGACCCAGAGTGATCTCCTCAATCAACAACCCAAGAGACCCAAAAATTGCCCGATGGGTAGATTTGATGAAGAGACTGGGGGGAAGTGAAGTTCCCTGAACCACTTGGGATGACGAGTTATTCCAATGGTGGGTGAAACAAGTCATAGCAGTGGAGGACTACCCTTATGCCGGGATGGACTTCCGCGGTGATCCAGACCTCGTCCTTCCACCTGGCGCGGCATGGGGCACAATTGGTAAAATTGCAATTTTTGGATTTTTTCAATATATATGAAAAAATGTGAAAACATATTTTTTGATTGGATTCCAAAATGACTTACAATATTATGATGGCCATGATACAGATGTTGGACCAGTTCGTCCTGAGGGTTACCCACGACATAAGTGCCGCAGAGGCGAGGCAGATACAGTAGACCCAGACAGGACCCTCCACGCTGTACAGAGGAACTTGGAGGGGTTAACTCGCCAAGTACCTATGGCTGCAGTGGAAGATCTGCCTGAAGCCATCCAGAGACGGGTGGTAGGAGTACCCCGTGACTGGGTACGATTATTCTGCCGAGTCGCCACCGCGATCGTGTTCTATAGGAACACGAATTTTGGACAGGGCCCACAGGAGTAGATAGATATGATTACCGGATGACTGTATATTTTTTGATACTGAACATGATCGGGCATAAGCCCTAATTTTTTGTATGACTTATGGATCCAAATTTTGTATAGTTTTTTTAACACTCTGATGATATATATATACAACGATTTTTGATGTGATGTGACAAATGTATGAAAAATGCATGATGTTTTTGATGATTAAACTTAATGTATTGAATGATTAATATGCCAATGAATTGCTTGATTAGCTAATGAGTCTGCCATCCAATTGTCAGCTTGAGGAATATGAATGAATGTTAAAAATTGGAATGATATTTGTAACAAACGTACCCTCAAAAACAACTGGAGTAAAAATGGATCTCGAACCCGATAAGTATTGTTCAACTGCGACACCACCAGCTGGGAGTCCAAGCAAACTACTAACGAATCAACACCCAAAGATATTTCCTCCGAGAGTAGATAAATAACTGTAGTGTATTCTGCTATATTATTGGAAGCAGGACCAATGCAGACTCCTCTTGACACTAACAACTGACTGGAAGGATGATGGAGCACCCAAGCCACGGAAGCCAAGTTCTGGGTGTGTCTACTAGCACCATCAACGAAACTGTAATGACTCATGACATTCGACACAACCTGCCAAAGCAGATCAAAAACATCATCATCGCACCAAAGATCAAAAACCATATATGTACAAAACAAAACTACTATACACAAAAGAAAAATGCTAGGCCGAAGCCTAGGCATAATACTTTTTCAAATAGAGCCCATTTCTGGGCTCTAGCAACTCATTTCCTTCAAAATCAACCAAGGTATATGCTCCTTTTTTAAGGAATTTTTTAACGATGAAGGGGCCATACCACATAGACTTAAACTTTCATGCCCCCAGGGCATCCTTCTCTTGGGCATAGACCAAAACAAGGTTGCCTTCTGAAAAAACCCTAGGTTTGACCGCCTTATTGTACTGAACTTTGACTCGTTTCTTATGTGCCTCATTCATTGTGGTGGCATCTCGACGCTACTCATCAAGATGTTCTAGATGAAGGAGACATTCTTCAAGACTAGAAGTGCCAGGAAGAAGCTCAATGGCTAACTTAAGAGAAGGAATCTCACATTCAATGGGAAATATGGATTCCAGCCCGTAAACTAGTTGAAACGGAGTAAAGCTAGTTGCAGTTTTCACTGACGTCTAGTATGCCCAAAGTGCAGGATACAACATGATATGCCAGTTGGATTGAGCTTTATTAACTGTCCTTTGAAGAATGTTCTTCAAGGATTTATTCATAACTTCCACTTGCCCATTGGCCTGAGGATAATATGGAGATGAATGCTCCTGTCGAAAACCTAATTTTAGAGCCAATTCAGCCATCATGCTATTCTGAAAATGACTGCCATGATCAGTGACAATATCTCTAGGAATACCAAAACAAGTAATAACCTAGTTGAAAAGAAAAAGAGCTGTTGTCTCACCATCATTCCCAAAAGTAGGCATAGCCTGGACCCACTTCGTAAAGTAGTATACTACTACAATAATGTACTTGTGACCTTTAGCCGAAGGCGAGTTACAAATAGTATAATCAATACCCCACTTTGTAAAGGGACCGACAGTAATAACTGGAAAAAGCGGAGCTGGATGAGTGCGCATTTTTCGAGTATAGACTTGACACTGATGACACTTTTTGACTGAATCCATACAATCTTTGAAAATTGAAGGCCAAAAGTACCCATCACACAAGATTTTTTGGGCTGTAGCAAGCCCAGATAAATGACCACCACAAGCTCCACTGTGGCAATCATTCAGCACAGCCTCAGCTTCTTCGAGAGTTAAGCAACGTCTCAGGATTGAATCAACCCCTCGACGGTATAAAGCATCACCAATAATCAAGTAATTTTTTGCCAAGTGACGCAGCTTACGGCGCTCATCTTTTGAAAAAGTAGAGGGAAACTTCGCAGTCTGAAGATACACAATGATATCTCCATACCAAGGATCCTGTGGAGAAATAAGAAACAAATTTTCATTCGGGAATGATTCATCATAGACTATCTCTTCTCCACAAGGCAACTCAGAGATTAATTCCATGAAAACTAATGATTTCTTGGACTTGGAAGACATGAACTCAAGATCAAATTCCTGCAAAATCACAATCCATCTATTTTATTTTCCCCCAATCACTCGCCTACTGAGAACAAACTGAAATGGATTGGCTGCTGCCAAAACATAAGTTTTTCGTAGAATAATGTAATGTCTGAGTCACTACACAGCATGAACAGCTGCTAAAGCTAGCTTCTCTATTGGACTATACCGGAGTTCAGGTCCTACCAAGCCTCGACTAAGATAGTATATAACATGCTCTGCCAGAGCATCGTCCTCCTGAACCAGAACCATACAAATGGTGGACTCTGCTGCTGCAAGATACAAAAGGAAATCCCTGCTATAATCAGGTGGACTCAATAAAGGAGCAGAGGTTAATTATTTTTTCAAAGTATCGAATGAGTGTTGAGTGAAGTCATCCCAAAAAAATGGAACTCCCTTCTTCAACAATCTCATAAATCCTTTGGTAACTTCAGCATAATTTACGATAAATCTCCAAAGAAAATTAGCTTTTCCTTGTAGACTTTGAAGTTGACGAACAGACGACGGGGGAGGCAACCAAAGTATTGCCTCAACATTGAAGGGATATACCCTAATCCCTTCCCTAGACACAATGAATCCCAATAACCGATCGGATGTAACCGCGAAAATGCACTTGTTTGGATTCAACCTAATCTTGTAAGAACGACATCGTTCAAATACTTGACGGAGGTGAGCAGGATGATCAATTCTATTTCGAGAATGAGAAACTAAGTCATCCAAATACGCCTCGATAATAGGTTTGATGTCGTGGAAGGCATATGACTTGGCCCGCTGAAACGTAGCCCCAACATTTTTAAGACCAAAAGGCATATTCTTGTAAGCAAAAGTACCCCAGGGAAAAATAAAGGTAGTCTTATGCTGATCTTTAGGACAGATAGTAATCTGATTATATCCGGAGAAACCATCCATGAAGGAGAAAATCTCATTACCGGCACACTCATCAATAATCTGATCTATAAATGGTGTGGGGTAATTATCTTTAGGACATGCTTTATTAAGGTCTCTGAAATCAATGCAAACTCGAATTGTTGCTTGTTTTTTATCTACTGGAACAGGGTTCGAAACCCACTCAGTCAAAGGAACAGGGAAAATAAATCCCGCCTTGAGCTGCTTCTCTACCTCGGCTTTGATAGCTGCATCCTTCCTAGGATTGACTAGACGAAGCTTTTTGCCTCACAGGCTTAGAATTTTCATAAGTCTTGATCTCATGCTAGACAATAGATGGATCTATACCAGGCATTTCCTCATAAGACCAAGCGAATACATCCCTAAACTCTTTAAATAGGTCGGTGTAAATCTGAATATCTTCAGGGGAACATTTAGCTCCGATGAAGACATTCTCTATAACATTGGGATCTCTAGAAATGTTCACCAGGATAGTTGGAGAAATCACAGCCATGTTCCCTTCAGCATATACCTGTGTTGGTGCTAAAGGGTTCAGGACTGGGCAAACATGACCAGGAGACAAAGGACTTGGAAAACTTGATTCAACTTCGCTCAAATTGGGTAAAAGGTAAGACCGATGATGCAAATCATCCCACGATCTATCTATACCAGTCATTGCTTCGAGGATGGCCTCTTCAGATGGAAGAGTGGTATCAAGGAAATCCTGGGCGGAAGAAGAACTAAGTGTCCAAGCCGGAGCCACATATCCATCCAACTCATCCAGAGAAAGAGGAGTTGGAATGGACTCTGCAGAGTCAATAATAGATTGATAAGCAATCTCAGCTGCAGAAATCAGAAATACCATTCCACCCACTTGACCCTCCGCTAATGTGGAGGTAGGGGAAGGCAAGGTCCAGGGATCCGAAAAATAATGAGTTCTGAAGAACTCTCTTCGAATAGGAGCCCTGGAGGATGAAATTGCATTTATATGAAAAATAGGAGGTGGAATATCAAAAGTACCCATCAAAGAAGAATACATTCCAACCCCTAAATTCTCAACAGGCGGCTTGGTATTATCCAACTTTGGAATAGTTGAGTCAGTAGATGCATTCGGGTCTATAGGAGAACAGTCCAGTTGATCCACTGTAACAATCCTCCCTTCGTGAGGGAAACAGATAATCCAAAATAATGAGGATGCAATGGCATCCATCTCATAAATCCAGTTTCTCCCCAACAAAAGGTTGTAGTCCAAGCTTGCATCAACTATCTCAACCTCTATATTTACAGTTTTCCCCCAACACAGATGGCCAAAGCTGGGACAATACCATGGGGTCTGTGAGAATGACCATCAAACACAGTCAGAAGAGTAGCAGATGGAACACCTGCGGGAGATCCAATTCCCTTCCAGCATGCGAGAGACATCACACATGTGGAAGTGCCCTCATCAACGACTGTCTGAAAGATATTGAATTTCCGGTACAATGATTTAATATGAAAATCCATATGATGGGGGAGTCTCTTTTTAAAATTAGACATATCGAATGTAATCATAAGAGAGTTCTTTGGATCGACAGCCCCAATAGCAGTGAGCAGAGCGCTGCGCTGAGCAGGACAAGACTGGAGCACCTCAAGAGCCGACATGGCACAAGGACTCTGCGCCAGATCTTCCACAATAGAGTAGTTCTGGGCAGCCTTAGCATTTGGATTAATCTTCATACGCTTAGTAGATGCTTTTGGAATCCGAGGTATAGGCTCAACAATAGGCCTCGTAATGTGAAGCGACTCAGTACCATCGGGAGCACCCTTGGCTTTCGAAGACTCCTCTTCACCATAATCACGAGATCTTGTGGCGATATCCATGTGAGCACTCGTCATGTATATGTTTGATGGAGTTTCCCATTCCTGGATGCCCCCAGAGGAAGCCCCAGTATTTTTATTCACGCAACAACTAGCTGTTGCCCTTGGGGAAAAGGGTTTGTCAACACAACCTGGGAACTAGAAGAACCATGTTGAGCTAACAAGCATTGTGCATCCTGAATTTTAGGGAAAAGGTGAGTAAGATGGTCTCCAGCACATAACTTGGATGGAAACTTCACTTTCTTTTTATCCTTTGGACCCTCACCAACATCCTCGTTGGATTTATTTGCATTACCCTTCCCATTCTTGCCCTTTTTCTTATTATTATTCCGTACCTTCTTCTTCCCTTCGGATTGTTGATTTCCTTTAGGGTCGGAGGTTTGAATGGCATTTATCGACAAAGATTGAGAAGGCGATGACTTAGCAGGCACAGCCTGACTAGAAGAAGTAGATTGTATAGACAACTGCTGCAATTGACTAAGCAGGTTAGCTGCACCACTATTGATCGACCCAATAAGTCCATCACCATGAGGACCAGGTTTAGTCTTGGATAAGTCTAATTTGGAGCGAGGAGCATTAGGCAAATATTTATGAAGGACACCAGACTGAGAATATATCAATTCAAGCTGTTGGGCCCTAAAAATAGCCTGCTCCTCGGAAAATACCCCTGAGAGGGATACATCCTTAGAAATATTTGCCTGCAGAGATTTCAAAAACCATTCCAAAAGAAATTCTCCCGGAATATAAGCTTAAATGAGCCTCTTCCTTCTCCGCCATTCCTAAATATGATCAGAAATGTGGGTTGCGTCGTCCTGCTTAAAATTAGCTAGGAGTTCAGTCTCGGCATCATAATGGATAGGCAACTGGAAATGATTTAGAAATATAGTAGCCAGATCTCCAAAAGTAGCAAAACTACCCCCAGTTAACTCAATGTACCACTTGGCAGCATTTCCAGTCAAGGTGCGTTGAAACAACCTCAACCTAATCGAATCCTCGATCAGGGAGTTAGATGAACACCATAAATGGAAAGTGGTGATATGATCAGCCGGGTCCTCTCCATTCTTGCCTTCAAACTTTGGAATGTATGAAGGTAGTTTGGTAGGAACCGGAGGCCACCTGGACTATATCAGATCGGATCATTCGTCAATTTCGACAAATCTGGCAAGTTCAACGTTGCCAGAAAAGGTAAACGAGGAGGAGCCTGAGGATTCCATCCTTGGTGGGATGAATTCCCAACATTCTGAAAAGAATAACCTGGATTTGATGAGGCACCAGGTTGCCAGAAAGAACTCGTAGAAAATGTTGGGCCATAGGACCCAGCATTTGGAGAAGGACCCCCTCCCAACGTAGAGTTACCATAGACCGGACCAGTTCCCCCCCCCTGAAGTAGTGAATAAAGAGGAAACCCCCTCATAGGGGTTCCAAGCATTAGAAAGAGGGGAAAAAGCCTGATAAGCACTCGACGAAGGGAAAGAAGCATTCCCTTGTTGACCAGTGAAAAACTGATTCCCTACCCCCACTGCTGTAAATACAGGGTTCCAACCTATAAAGGTAGTCGAACTCTGACCTCCAGACCAAGGGTTAAAACTCTGAGTCTGAGAAGTAAAAGGAAAAGACCCTAAGGAAGGATTCGAACTAGGAATATGCCCACTTCCGAAGGGGAACCCTTGAAAAGAAGCTGACCCACTAGCCATGGAAGATATGGGTGCAAACGCAGTTGCAGCAGTGGAAAAGGAAAACAAAGGAATCCCACTACTAGGCATTCCAAAAAAAAAGGGACCAGATTGAGAAGCTTGTGCTTGGGTGAAGCCAGAGCCAAACATATTAGTACTAGAAGCAATTGAAGATATAGCAATTGTGCCTCCTTCTACTGAAGCAGGAGTCTGAATGCTTGCAGCACTCACAGCCAAAGCCACAATCCTAGTTATGGCCATCGAAAGGTATGAATGATATGAATAAGGAATTTTTGGTCTTTCTAACTCAGGTCTGATGTACTCAACAACAAACGGTGAATCAGAAGGAAGAGGACATGGAAGTGACTCAGGAGACTGAGGTACTTCCTCTACTTCTACTTCTTCTTCTACTTCTCTTGGAAATAAGACTCTCGAGGTGAGCGGAGTGCTCCTCTCGGAACCAACACCAGAACCAACTACAACACCTTCAAGCCCTAGCGGAGGATCTCTCTTCGCTGCGTCAGATACCACTGGGTGATATTCACCTGCTATATTACTCCTACGCCTTCTTGAAGAAGGCTCAACACTTTCGGGAGATAACCCTCGAACTCTCCTCGATCAATGAGATGCTTGATCAGCCACTTTAACAGATTAATTAGACTCAAAAAAGTATAAAGCTAAGCAAGCTAGGAGCAAAGAGCACTCACTACAAAAATCCCTAAGATGCAACCAAGCAAGCAGCCTTCAGGTATTTCCGCTCCAGGTGATTAGGACTGGACACCAAAATACGAGAAAGTGAAAAATATGACCTCTCGAAAATAGTCTGGGATAATTATGGCCCAGGCCTACTAGCGAAGGTAACAGAAACAATTACGTCGACCTCCTAATAACAGCCTTTGTCGGTGCAAGTACCCAAGCTTCGCCGGGGCACCCTCCAGAAGTACTGCTGGAAGTGATACGACGTCTGCCTCAGGTACCACGGGTATTCCCCCCCACAGTCACCTGTGTGGAACCTAGGAATGGCAACTATGGGCACCAATCCGTGTCAGAAGCCAGGCGGAACGGTCTTGAGGCAAGATCCAGCAAATCAGAGAGGGGGTATCTCTCTTCTCGGCCTTCACTTCTCCTCGCGCTTGACTCTCTGGAGGAGAGCTTTCCCGGTCCACCTAACGGAGTTGGATTTCGCTCAATTAATAAACTTCTATGTTTTAGTTTGAGCGGCCTTGGAGAGTTAACTCTCCACTCACCTAATCAAAGGCCCTACAACCTAGCTAGTTGGTGTATGACACTTAATAAAAAACTTGCTAGTTGTTTTTAAATTATCGTGCTTATTTTAGTTGGCTATTATATTAAGTCAAGGGGATATGGAAATGAAACTCGTGGTATTTTATGACGCAGAAAAGAAATTAATGAAAACCAAACTACATTCAAATGCAGTAATTGCCTTTCGATGAAAAGAAATTTCTACACGGGTTCTACGAGACTAAATTATTATTATTATTATTACTACTATTATTATTATTATTTTTTTTTTCATTATTTTTTATTATTTATTATTTATTATTTTTATTTTTATTTTTTATTTTTATTTTTTTTATTTTTTTATTTTTTATTTTTTTTTCAAATATCAAACTCACACTCGCAAAATTTATGAAAAAGACTACAAATTCTTAAGTGCACCTAATGAAAGTTACTAAGAGCATGCCAATTCTAAGATGCAAAATCTAACAAAGCTAAGAGAAATTTCCAAGAATCCCCCAGTTCTATCTCTTTTCGGTAGTCCACAAAGCTAGTTCCCAAATCAGAAACTCTCAGTATAAAGACACCAAAACATGCTCGAAATAAGAGAAAGAAACTAATGAAAATTCCCTTCCCAAATCAAGTCAGAAACCGAAGGTAAGAAATCTCAACAAGGCTTCAAAAGACGAAAATAAACCAAAACAAAAACACAAAACAAAAGCAATGGCAAAACAAAATGTTTTTGAGCTTTTTGAATTTTATAAAAGAAGACTTCAAAGAGACCAAGAAAACTATCCAACTACTAAGCCAAACAACCTCCGAATTTCAAGCAAAACTTCAACAAAAATGCTCCAAATATTATATTTCCAACTAGTAGCAAGATTTATACGAGCAAAAGGAAGACAAGAAACTTAGTACCTCAGCCTAGAAGAATAGCACAAACTTGCAGCAAACAAAACTTCAAAGAATCAAAACTGACTCTTAAAAAATTGCAACAAGACCTAGTCAAATGAAATCGAGAAAACCAACCAAAAAGTAGGCAAAAATCAAAGTGCAAAGCAAAACATAAAGTGAGGAAAGAGCATATGAGCAGAAGCTCTCTGTCTTGATAAAGCAGAACAACCAAGAATCTCCAGAAAGAGATCTTGGTACTCAAACCAGAAATGCAAGCACTAATCAACAAGATTTTCCAATGAGCCAGTCTTCAATCAAACAAGAGAGAAAAAGACCAATAACCACTATCAACACAATCCAGAGACTATAAGGACACTGCAGGAACAGGCCTCCACAGGCAGACAAGACCAAAAATTCAAGAAATCAAAAATTTCAAAATTTGCCCAGGCATACGCTACTTGGAAGTTTTGCAACAGGCATGCATACGCGGCTATGTCAAAGGAAACACGCGTATACACGACTTCCTTTAACAAAATATGCATGTATACGCGTCTGTGTATAAAAAAACTCACGTATGGAAAGGTAACTAGTGAAAAACAAAAATGATCAAGCCTAGATAAAGAACCAGGTCTTCAGTCTGACTGAGAAAAAGTTAACTGGACTGGAAATAATGATTAAAACTGTTGGAAACCTTTTAAACAGATGAAACCATCCAACAGGGGAATCACAAGAATGCGATCCCCAGTGGAGTCGCCAGTTCTGTTTCGAGAAATAACTCCCTAGAGGTCGTTGGGTCAAAACCTCCACAGATCAGGGCATGCTATTCAAGGAGGACTCACACAACCACACTTGTACGCTAAAAACTAGATAACATCAATTGTAGAACTCACCTGTAGATCCTACGTTTGATGTAGATCCCGCGGGATCCAAACCCCCAACAACCTTTCTTCCTCCTTAACCTGAAAACCAAGAAGAAACTTGCACGGAAATCTAGTTGTACAGCATATATTTATCCTAAATTTTAGTGAAATCCATGTGAAACATAATATAAAAAATAATAAATTCTTAAATAACAATCTTTTCACATATGCAAGTAGATATTAACACGTGAATTTGGGAACAAGATGGTTCTTCTTCATTACGAACAACATGTACAGTAATAGAAAGGTGGAGAGATCACCTGAATCCTTCCACGATCTTCGAACAGACCGTCTTCCAGATCCGTCCCGCCCTTGCCTCGCTAAGATTCTTCCAAGACTTGTGCACAGGAGATGACATATAAGCTGATGAACATCTCTAGGAAACAAGGGTTTCCTGTAATAAACTAGGAAGTGCAGGAGGCACGAGAAATCAGACTTGAATTGGGGCTCCAACAGAGTATAATATCTATAATTTCTCTCTCTCCCTTAGGCCATGCATGTGAGGGGCTTTTATACTCCCTCAAAGTAGTTTCAATCAGTTGGAAACAGTTGACCATGGGCTGGGGTGGTTGAATTACTGGAATAACCATCAACCCAGCCTTGAAAATATGGAAGTTTATATATATTTTTAATGATTTTAATTTCATACGCGAAAAATTATCTCTGGACTCGCGTATACACACGGAAAATTCTGGGCATACCCACGTATGGGATTTGAAACACTGTTTTTTATGAAATTTTATCCATGTCCGTGGGAATGGGTGCCCAAGGCCAAAAATACAATCATGAATCACATGAGGGTGAAAAATGATGCTATAACATTGCCTACTCTGAATTCACTAGAAGAATGGTGGAGAGGTTTGACAGAAAGGATCCAGAAGCACCTTTTGTGAGCCTTGCAAAGTTGAAGCAATCGAGAAATGCAAAAACTTATATCTTTGAGTTTATGAGATTATCAGTTATGGTTCCTGATATGTTTGCAGCAAGAAGGGTGTACATGTTCATTGATGGCTTGGATGAACCTTTTCATGGGTTGGTTAAATCTACCAAGCCCATCACTTTGCATGATGCCATTGATAGGGCTAGAGACCTCCAAGATTCCTTTCCAAAAGAAAAGGAAACTTTCTAGAGAAAATCCCCTCATTTTTCTAAAGGGAAGGAAGAAAAAGTTGCTCCTTCCAAGGAGAGCTCATCGAAGAAGCATCTTGTTATTGAACTCAGGAGGGAGTTGAGAAAGAAGAGACTATGTTTCACTTGCCAAGATTCATGGGCAACTAAACATAGATGTGCTACTGGGAAAGCACACTACATAGAAGTCTTCTCATATTTTGAGGAGGAAGATGAAGATGATGAACCTAGGAGGGGTCACAGCACTGATAATGTTGAGGGAGATCCAACACCATCTGGAGATGGGGATGGAGCCTTTGCTTCAATAGGTGGAACTCTTGCATCTTTGAGAGAAGTGCCTAAGTACTTGACCCTAAGAGTACAAGTTTCAATCATGAATTAGAGGGTATATGTGTTGATTGACAGTGGGGAAACCCACAACTTTATTGATGCTCATCTTGTGCAGAGGAGAGAAATCCCCACTGATACTTTTGATGATTCTCTATTTTGGTCCCAGGAGATAGGACAATGCAATGCATGAAATATGTCCCATCACTCTCAGTCACTATGGGGTCCTAGACTTTGGTGGATCACTTTTTTGTAGTTGACATACTAGACACCAATATCATTTTGGGTGTCCAATGGTTGATTACATTGGGGAAGGTCACCACTGATTAAAAGGCTTTGCAGATGGAGTGTGTGGACATGAAGAGTGGTAAGTCCCAAATGATCCAAGGCATGCATACTTATCCTTCACCTAGCAATTCCACACAAACAATAGAGATGAATTTGCGCAGTGGAAGCAAGGATCTCACATTCCCTTCACTAATGTTCATGAGCTTTCTACATGGGACATTCCTATCTAGTGGCAAACCACCTGGGAGGCCACCAGATTCAGATCTTGTGGGGGGAGCCTCACAAAGTGCTGCTCCAAATCTAGATTCAGGAGGGTTTGGAGAAATGGGGGACCAAGCTACAGCTCTAGAGGGCTTGGGACAACTCAAGAGTGAGGGGGATCCTCTCACTGTATCACTATCACCTTCTCTATTTTCTAGATATGTGCCATGGGAGGAGGAGGATGGGAGGATTAGCCTTCCAACACACATCTTTGGCATTGGAAATGTTAGAGAAGATATCAGCAGCATGATAGACACTTCCATGGGGGTATCATTGAACGTTGTCTTTGTTGAGCAGTGTGGATCTGTACTGGAAATCTCAACTGCTTGTAGAGTATTCAAAAGATCTCCACACCAGTATGATACTAGATGACCTGTAGCAAGATGAGGGATATTTATTCTAAGCGGGAGTCATCTACTTTCATGGTAGGATCTTCGTGTCTATAGCTTCCGAGCTCAAGCAGAAGATACTACAGAGGGCACATAAAGAGTTCTTTCTCAGCCATATGTAGTCCATGAAGATCTACACCTTGATCACGAGGAGATTTGATTGGGAGGGGATGAGAGAGGACCTAAATCAACACTTTCAAGAGTGCATTAGCCATGGAGGATTGGGGCAGCCAATGGACTCTTTTCAAGAGTCATTTCAGCTAGTTCTTCCTTTGTTTGAGAGGAGGAAAATGCTCATGCACGACTCCATGTGTATGAAGAACTATGATGGTAAAGGATCCGATCATGCTAAGAAAGATATATGTTTTGATTTGTCACATTCTTTTACCATGTTTTTATAGGCTATGACTCCTAAAGGGGGTGAGAGATCATGCGGATCTCATATTTTTTTGAGGGCCAATAGAAATTTTGAACTTGGCCACTCCCTTGTTGTGCAAAGGGAGATTACTTTTCATGATGGGTGCTTCCCAAAGGCACCAAACATATATGATATCTCCAGCTATGTTGAGATGAATTATGCAGCAAATGTGTGGGAGGAATGCCACTTTCCACACCTTGATCTAATGCAGGCAGGAGGTGCACTGTGTTGGCATCACAAGTGGGAATTTGACCTCCCTCTTCAAGGTCAAATTTCTGTTTGCATATATGTAGTTTTGCTTCCATACTTGGATGATATAGTTGTACTGTTTTTGGGGTAGTATGTAGGAAGAATGGATAGTTTTTATGTACCACATGGATTGGAACTTTTCTATGAGCCTCATGCTACATGTTTTAGAGAAAGCATTGCCCCAACCATGTTTATTTCTGTTGAATTTTTCACTCCTGGTGGGATGGACTATGCACATCTTATGTTGACCTTGGAGGAACAATTCCTGATGTATTGGATTGATGAACAGTTGGCTTATGATGAGGACTTGATCATTGATGATGTCATCAAGGGAGGAGGGGAAGGAATATAGCTCTCACCTTATTAGTTGCTTGAGGACAGGCAACATTTTGGAGGGGAGGACTGTAATATTCCTACTTAGCCTGAGCTAAGAGGAACATGCAATTTTGTTTTAATTTCTGTTGCATGAATAAATGAATAAAGGAGGACATGTAAAACTCCTGAAAAGAATGAATAAATCAATGCCCATATGAAAAAGGATAAATCAGGGCCATGTAAATAAATCACTTGTAGGTGTGAAAGGGGTTTGAGCTGTGACAATGGGTCAACTTTGACCAAATCTAAAGCGCTGTCTAGATTCAATGTACTTCATGAAGGGACAATGCAATTCTAGAAGGAGGCCCCTAATGTGAAAGGAGCTAACTCATCAAGGTGGTTTAAGGTTTGCAAAGGCTTTCATCTTATAAAAGAAAGGGGAAGGCAACAAGAGAAGGTTGTTGATTGTTTATATTTTTGAGTATCTTGTCTGGTTAGACAAATACTATTCTCTGTTGTTTAGTGGAGAATTGTGTTGCTTAGCACTTGGAGTTCCTATGCAGGGATTTCACCTCTTCCATTGAGGATTGTTGGAGGAGTTTTTGATGAATTGATCCACTATCAGGATTTGGGCCAAGCTCTACTACCAACTGCAACTCAGATCCAGTGAGGGTTTGTTTACTTTTGTAGGTTGCAGCAAGTGGGATTATAGATCTACTTAGATCTAGCTTGTATTGATGACTCTTCTTAGTGAGTGTGTCATTTAACCTCCTGGAAGAGTGCATCCATTTTTTGAGCTTCAAAATTGTATCTTGGCATAAGGCCAACTCTGTTAATTAAGACACAACGCAGTTTCCTTGGAGGAACTGAGTTATTTTCAGTGGAGACTTTGGAGGGTGTTTTGACCCCATTTTTGATGAGAGATCTCTAGTGCTAGGCTTTGCCTTTCACTTTGGTGATCCATGAATTAGCTTGCTGATCCATGTTCTTTTTAGATCTGATATATTTTAATGTAAAGTCATCTTTATAAATTCTTGAAGTATTTTGCAGATCCGCAACTTAAAACTAAGATCTACTCTTTGTAATGCATGATTTGGTCAAAACCCCAAGGGGGTCTTGTAAATAAGTCTTTCTAGTTTCCAGATCTGAAATGGATATGATGTTTTTTCCACAGATCTGAGATGTAATGTTAAGCTGCTGTAGCTCCTTAAAATAATGCTGTTGAGCCATTTTATAGTTTATACATGTGTTGCAGCCTTCTTTTCTGAATATTTCTTGCTCTATTGTCTCCTGTATTCTACTGTATATTGTAAGAGCATCATTGTAATTCTAATTCACAGCATAAGTTGATTATATTTGAGGGTCTCCTACTCATGCTTTCCAAGACTACATTATTTTTGAATCAGTTTGTTGTGCATAACTGCAACCCCTCTTGTAGGGTGTTTTTCAGCTAGACTAGGTGGTCGGAGATCTATTTACCACACCTAGTTTGATTTGTTTTTGCTCCCCTTTTGGATCTAGACTCAAAATATGCCGATCTAAGGGATCCAAGGGCTGTAAACTAATTTTTGTGCGTCAATCTCCCAGGAGTGTGTTATTTCAGCAGGCTTGCTGTGACATTCCAATTTTGGAATATTACAGGGACTCAGTCCTCTGAAACTAACTCATACGTAAAAAAATGGTATGCTCCTCATTAACATGAAATAAATTTTAGGTACATCATGCAAAGGCAAATAACAATGAAAATCTCAAATTACTAGCTCTTGATAACTCTTCACTGCCCCAAAAATTAGAATCCTAATGAGCCTTAAGCCTATTTATTTATACAAAGATAATTGAGGGGAAACCTCTTTGAAAAGAGGACTGCTTCCCCCCAAAACTTTGAAAAAATTGGATCTAGATCTCTTATATCCTTGCATTCAATTGATTTCGTTAGATGCGAGTAGGCCTTGAATTGTAGATGAGTGATTCTAGGGATCACTTTGATTCAAAGGAGAGTAAATGCAGGGGACAAGGCTCCTACACTTCCTATATATGCCTACAACATGCCTCTTCATCATAAATGTACTTGTAAATGTTCTTTTTCTTGCACATTAACCACATTAGGCCATGAAGCATGAAAAACATCCCTTATTCTTCCTATTAAACACATTATGGCCAAAAGATGTTTATTAATGTGAGAAAGGAATAATTTATAGGATGGAAGATGGAAAAATGGGCTTATAATATACCTGGTATTGGGACCCATCATCACCACCCTGCTGAAAATGTTGCTTACCCTCTGAGAAACTTAATCATCGATATATAGCACATGCATAGCCAAAGTGGCCTCTCTGACATCCCAAGGCATCTCAGATGGTTTTCCCTCTTGTGGATAGAATCCTACATTTTCCTCTATGGATGTGCACTCCCTTTGTTCCTTTTCTTGATCTCTTCTCTCTTGTAGGCCCAGTAACATGGAGGACTAAGTTTTATCCCTATCCAATTGATTTTCAACCTTTGAATAGTTATTTTATAGAGTGGGTTCATTTCTTGGGAATTCCTCAACCTTTTGTTAATCCAAGTTGTCATTTATGGCAATAGGTTGATGAAGGTTGAAAGACTTAATGATAACATGGAAGATATCATTTTAAGTTCTCCCAATGATGCTGCACTGTGACATATTACTGCACTATTATTGAATAAATGATGCTATAACTTCATGACCTTGCTGGGTACTATCATGATGACATAAATGTCCTACATGATGATGTTATGACCCTATGATTGATAATCCAAACAATGGAGAAGACAAATGAAGGAGAAGCCAAGCAATGGAGAAGGAATTTTGTCCTATGCGCTTTCTACACACAAAAATTAAGGACAGTCACAAAGATTTTTTTTTTTTACCTCCTTAGAGGCATCCTTCCAAAATTGACTCCTATACCATATTTTAGAGCATATTTTTTCCTTTCCAATGAGCCCTTATTTATCCTAAAAATCCTAGTAGTTTTTGAGATATCAAATTTTTCAAGTTAAAAAAAATATATTTCTGATATTGAGCCGACCTATGCTCAAGGACACAAGTCGGCCTCTAAATAGGGACATGTCTTTTCATTTGTTATTGCAAAGAAGGCTATATATATCCAATCCGCAACTCATTTCTCCAGTATAGAAATTCGGTCATCAAGCACACACATAAGAGATTCAGTTCACATCTCGTGAACTCAATATATAAAGGAGACTCAGACCTAACCATAGTGCATAGAACTTGGATAACCTCGGACTTGTGATCTATTGCTTTGGACCAGTCATCTATTGTTTCGGACCTATGATATTTTGCTTAGGATCTGTGACTAAAGGTTATAACTCTCGATTATGAGATCTATTACCTTGACCAGTGATAAGAGGTGTGGTTGTTGGACATAATTACTACAACTCGGACTTGTGAGGGACTCAAGAATAGTGATCTCATATTTTTTTATAGTCCTATGATGAATGGTGAACGTTGATAAACAAGAACATTAAAGGTTCTTGGTGAAGAAGCAGTAAAATTTATTGAACAATGTTGGATAAAAGCATTGTTGGAGCATAATAGAAGGACCCTTGTGTTGACTTGAGGACAGTCTTGTAGTGAAAATCACTTGTAAAAATTTTTTTTTGACTATGGAGCTAGGACATCTAATAGTTTTATGAAGCTCAGATTCTAAAGGAACTCAAACAAACATCTTGTGGAGAGAACTCAGGATAGTGGACCAGTCATAAACCTTGTGTGCAGTACAATAATATCTTGGCTCGGAATTGCAATAACCTAAATATTGTAGTGATCTCTTGTGCCAAAACTTCATAATATTCCAGAGTAACCTTGCTGTGGAGTTGAAAAATCGTAAGCAATAATAGGAAGTCACAATAGAATTTGAATTATGATAAGGATTGCATAATAGCAACATTGTGGAACAGAAAAAAAAGAAGCCTTTTTGATCACTTGTCCTGAGCATGAAGATTTGAGTTTTGGAACCAAGAACAATGAATGAAAATTTGTAAGCAGTAAAGCATTAGTATCGGAGTCAAATTGTGGACAAATTACAGTGAAGAAATAGTGAAGTCAAAATCAAGAAGTATTGAACAATGAAGAATTTTTGTAGATGACAGTAAAGTAAGTATATCACACATCTTCTATTAAAAGAAACTGATGGATTGGTGTCATTAGGGTAGGTGCCCCTAAACACAAGGTTGGTGCCTTGAGAAGATAGGGTCAAAGCCCTAGAGGTCGGAGCCTCATCAAAGTCCAAGTTGGTGCCCTCACTCATCTATTGTATACTATTATTTAAAAAGGGGATTGAAGTTCTTATTAATCCTTAATATTATTACTATACACCTCTCTCTCTTTAATTTTGAAGAATCTAACTGGAAATGAATAAAAATTGAAAAGAAATACTGATTCACCCACCTCTCAGTATTTCCAACAATTGGTTTCAGAGCCAGCTTCTTCATTATCAGCCTAACAATTGGAAGAAGGATTCTTAGGCACAATGAAGAACATGGAAGCAATAGGGAAAATGCCTATCTTTAATGGACCAAATTTTAGTTTTTGGAAAAAGAGGATGTCCTACTATCTAATATCTCTTGGCCCTGAATTATGGCACTCTGTTTTGGATGGGTACAAATCTCCCTCCAGTATTTTAATTGATCCAGACGAAAGAAAAGCCTACATTGCTAATGCCAAATATTTAAATTCCATCACTAGTGGAATTATCGATTCCGAATTTACGAAAGTCATGAATTGTGACTCAGCCAAAGAAGTATGGGATAAGTTGGTTTCTCTATATGATGGGGACTCCAAAGTTAAGGAGGCAAAGCTTCAAACCTATAGAAGATAATTCAAGAGTCTGAAAATGGATGATGAAGAAGATATTGCATCATACTTCCTCCAAGTAGCTAAAGTGGTTAACACTCTTAAAGGACTAGGAGAAAATGTTGAAGAAAGCACCATTGTTCAACAAATCCTGAGATCACTTCCTAACAAATTTGACTCCAAAGTAAGTGCCATAGAAGAAATGAAGGACCTAGATACTCTCAAGATGGATGAACTTCATGGAATTCTCATTGTCTATGAGATGACGAAAGGGAGTCCAAATTTCAGAGAAGCAACCTTCAAAGCCTCAAGATTTACAAAATAAGGAAAAGGATGGAATTTCAACAATGATGAATCTGATACTGAAAACAAATTAGCTCAATTTGTATGAAGACTAAAAAGGGGATCTAAGCTAAAAGGTAAGTACCCTCTTATTTGTTTCAATTGTGGAATAATAGGTCATTACGCTGCAAAATGTCCTCATAAACATGATAGTGATGATGAAAAGGACTCTAAAAGGATGATGCATAAAATGAAAGGGTTTAATAAGAAGAACTTCTTCTCCAAACAAGATGAGTCTGATGAAGATGAATTTGTAGTCATAAAAAATAAATCAACTAGAAATATGCGTCATCACAAAGAAAGTGATGATGAATCAGATGAGGAAAGTAATTATGTTGGAAGCAAAGAAACATTATTCATGGCATTTACAAATGATGATGACTCAGAACTGGAAGATGAAAGAAACATGGATAGTTTGCTAATGAGTGCCATTGAAGAAAATGAGAATCTAAAAAAGAATATAATTTTCCTCAAAATAGAAAGAGAGGAAGAAAAAATAAGGGAAGACTTCTTGAACATTTACCTAAAAGAGAAGGATGATATCTGTGGAAAATGTGAAGCTAAAATAGTATCTCTAAGAAAGGAATTAGAGCAAGTCAAAAGGAGTTGGAAAAACTCTCTAGCTCTTGACAACATTCTTAATACTAAAAAAACTCAACATGATAAGTCTGGAATTGGTTTCGAAGGAGAATCATCAAGTATAAAGAATAATGATAGAAGTTATGCTGACATACTCTCTTGTCACCCAAAAGAAGAAAAGTCATCTCGTCAGGAACAAAGTCCCATCTCAAAACCAAGAATTGAAGAAAGAGCAACTCCAAGGAAGAATGTTGGTTCAAGTTATGGATACTACAACAGGTATCAAACTATTTTTCTTGGATATTGTTACTATTGTAAAACCTTTGGGAATCAAGCTAAGCATTGCAAGGCTCATAAGAATGATGCACCAAGATTTAACAATCAAACAAGCCAACTACATGGTCCTAAAGAGCAAGGACAAATCAAAACTTAAAATTCCTTTGATCCTTTGGCTAAGTTTGATCCGTCTTGCTCATTATGTGATAATTACGATCATAATGAACATAATTTTCCTCTGAAAAAGGAAAAAACTAAAAGCGTAAATCTCAAAACTGATAAATGTGGCCTAGCTATATGTGCTCATAGCGAAGAAAATCACTAGTTCGTGGATAGTGGATGCTCAAGACATATGAAAGGTGACCAAAAGAAGTTTATCTCATTAAACAAGAAAAATGGAAATGTATCCTTCGGAAGTGGATCCGATAAAATCACTCGAAAAGGAACTACTACCCTTGTTAATCGACAAGGAAAGGCTCAAAATACCTTGCTGGTAGAAGGGCTCAATCACAATCTCTTAAGTGTTAGCCAAATTTGTGACCAAGGACATAATGTTGTCTTTAGTGAAAAAAATTGTGAAATAAGAGACTCATCCTCAGGAGAACTTGTGGAAAAAGGAGTAAGAACACCAGATAATGTTTACATTCTCATTAGAATCCAAGGAGATAAATGTTACTTAAGTCAAAAAGATGAAAGTTGGTTATGGCACAAGCGATTGGGGCATACAAGTTTTGATAACCTAGTCAACATCAACAAAATTAAAGCAGTAAGGGACATTCCTAAAATGTGCAAACCAAATCAAGTTGTATGTGGCCCATGCCAACAAGGAAAGCAATCCAGAAATATCCACAAAATTGAGGAGTTCTCAACATCAAAACCTTTAGAAATCATTCATGTAGATTTGTGTGGGCCAACTAGAACTCCATCTCTTCAAGGTGAAAGGTACTTTGCTCTATTTGTTGATGAATATACTAGAATGATGTGGATATTTTTCATAAAATATAAATCCGAAGCATTTGAATGTTTTAAGAATCTTAAGGTTCTCATTGAGAATGAGAAAGATTCTAAGATTAAATGTCTTAGAACGGATAGAGGAGGAAAATTCACCTCAAAATTTTTTGATGAATTCTATAAAGAGCATGGAATTGAAAGAGAACTCTCTACTACTAGGACACCCCAGAAAAATGGAGTAGTTGAAAGAAGAAACTGAACCATTCAAGAAATGGAAAGGATAATGCTACTAGCAGCTAATTTGCAACCAAAATTTTAGAGAGAAGCAGTTGGAACCGCAGTATATACCTTAAATCGAACTCAAATAAGACCAAATAATGAAAAAAATCTTTATGGATTATGGAAAGGAAGACCTGCTTCAGTAAAATATTTCAAGGTGTTCGGAAGCAAATGCTTCATAAAAATAAATTATGACTCACCAGGTAAATTTGATTCTAGAGTTGACGAAGGAATATTTCTTGGATACTCCACTAGGAGCAAAGCTTACAAATGTTACAACAATCGTTTATGAAGAATAGTGGAAATCATTGATGTGAAGATTGACCAGAAAAGAGAATTGAAGATCATGAAGTTGAGTCTTTCTTTGAAAAAAGTGAAGAAGAAGAACTTGAAAAAGAAGAGGAGAATGGAGAACCTCAAAGTAAACCTCAAAGTGAATCTTCACAAACTCCCTCTAAGATCAAGTTTATTCAAAGACATCATCTAGAAGAATAGGTCATTGGAAATATATATGAAGGAATTCAAACTCGAAGAAGGATGATAATCACCCCAAGAAAAGATGATGTGGCTCTATTATCTTTAATAGAACCTAAAATGTTTTCTCAAGAAAGAAAAGATCCTTATTGGATAAAGGCCATGGAAGAAGAAATGTCTCAAATCAAAAAAATGAGACTTGGGAACTAGTACCTTGCCCAAAAGATAAAAATATAATTGGAACAAAATGGGTATTCAAAAACAAGATGCATGAAGATGGAAAAATCATCAGAAATAAATCTAGACTTGTCTGCAAAGGATACTCGCAAATCAAAGGAATTGACTTCGAAGAAAAATTTGTACCAGTAGCTCGAATGGAAGCCATAAGAATTTTTTTAGCGTTTACTTGCTCAAAAGGATTCAAGGTTTATCAAATGGATGTAAAATCAACATTCCTGAATGGATATCTCAAGGAAGAAGTTCACATGGAGCAACCAGAAGGATTTGATCTTGCTGAAGGAAAAGTCTTTGTATGCAAACTAAAAAAGGCCTTGTATGGATTAAAACAAGCCACTAGAGCATGGTATGCAAAGTTGGATCACTATCTGCAACAAGAAGGTTTCAAAATGGGAGTGGCAAGTAGCAATCTCTACATGAAGATGGACAAGGAAAAACTTCTAATCACTCGTGTTTACGGTGATGATCTAATCTTTGCTAGAAATGATGAAGAAATGAGCCATGAATTTTCTCTAAATATGTCCAAAAAATTCAAGATGTCAATGATTGGTGAGTTGTCTTACTTTCTTGGGTTACAAATATCTGAAACCTCTGCAGGCATGTTTATATCTCAAGAAAAATATCTTAAATACATGCTCAAAAGATATGGGATGGAAGATTGTGCACCTATGAGCACACCGATGACCACAGATTGTAAATTAAGAAAATATGATGATACCCCTCTCATAGATGCAACTCTTTACAGGTCAATAATTGGAGCTCTCCTATACTTAATGCTACAAGACCAGATATTATGCAAGCAGTAGGAATGGTAGCAAGATTTCAATCAAGTCCTAAACAATCCCATCTAGCAGCTGTGAAGAGAATTCTCAGATATTTGAAGGGAAGAATTGATTTCGGTTTTTGGTATCCTAAGAGTTCAACTCTTATTGTGACAGCTTACTCTGATGCTGATTGGGCCAGAAGTGTGGATGATCAAAAAAGTACTAGTGGAAATGCATTCTTTATGGGAGATTGTCTTGTATCTTGGCTCAGCAAAAAGCAATATTCTATATCCCTTTCTACAGCTGAAGCTGAATATATAGCTACTGTGGATTGTTGTACACAAATTCTATGGGTGAAGGAAGCCTTGAAGGAAGCCTTGAAGGACGTCAACATAGAAACTAAGCAACCAATTACTATTTTTTGTGACAATACTAGCGCCATTAGTCTTTCAAAGAATGCGGTGATGCACTCAAGGAACAAACATATTCCAATCAAATATCACTTTCTCCATGAACAAGTTGCTGAACACAATATCAGGTTGGAATACATCAATGCAAAAGAGAAAATTGCAGAAACTACAAGAAAAAAGCACATTGGTGAGGGTCATGCTTGTGACGGACCTTTAAGGTCCGTCACTGATATCACATATGGTGACAGTCATTAAAAAACCGTCACTGTAAGTGTATATAGTGATGGTCCTTTATGGTCCGTCACCAAAGACATTTTCAATGACACTTTTGGTGAGGGTCGTTAAAGGCCCATCACTAATTCTCTATTTGGTGACACTTCTAGTGACGAACTTTTAATGACCCTCACTGATGCTATTTTTGTTACTTTTGGTGATGGTCAAAAAATTTCCGTCATCATTGATCACTAAAAACCGTCACTGTAAGTGTATATAGTGATGGTCCTTTATGGTCCGTCACTAAAGAAATTTCACTTTTGGTGAGGGTCGTTAAAGGCCCATCACTAATTCTCTCTTTGGTGACACTTCTAGTGACGAACTTTTAATGACCCTCACCAATGCTCTTTTTGTTACTTTTGGTGACGATAAAAAAATGTCCATCATCATTTATCATTCCAATGAGTTTTTGATGACGCTATGTGCCTGTTAATATATTTTTTGTCAAAAGATAATGATTTAATACCATTATTGTTGAGAATTTTTTATAATATGTCTTAGGCCATAGTGGTTAGGGTCAGTCAATTTTTTAAGAAGTAATAAGCGTGTATCATTTCCCTCAAGTAATGACTAGTCGAATAGAGATTTCCTATGAGTCAACACATGATTCATATCTATTAAGTTTATTATCTAGAAAATTCCATTTAGATAAAGTTCCACTATTGTGTGTAGGAAACATATTATTTAATACACAATCGAGCTTTGAAAATTCTATTAATGAGAAATACCTAACAATCCTCAACAATCTGGGCACACCTTAAATTAATGCTTTGGCACACACTAACATTTCTTATTACCCCACATGTCTTGGAACATCTTTGTACCTAGAACATCTTGTGATGACATTGACGCCCAAGCACATGGTGGCATGCACTAGCACAACATGGAACCCTCCTAGCATGTGTTGGCATGCTACATATAGTCCCTAGCATGCCCTGGAACACATTGGTTGAATGCATTGAGATACATTAGCACTTGGCACACAATGCCACTTGGCATGTATTGGGACCTATTATTAGTGTGCCTAGCATGCCCCTTTTCAAAAATATAAAGTCTTGACTTATTAACCCTCTTATTGGTTCTTCCTTTTGTTGCCTTGACACATATTGATATACCCTGGCTCCTTGCGCCACATCCTTAGCACCTAGCATGTATTGGCATATCTTGGCACTATTAATTGGCGCATGATATAATTAGCACACCCTAGAACTCCCAAGCACACTTTGGTAATTCTTAACATGCCTTGATATTCCCTAGCATGCCTTACCAATGCTTAGCATACCTTGTCACTCCCTCCTTGGCATGACAACTAACATTGACCATTAACACTAGCCTCTAGCAGTACACGTTCTTAATATTCATTAACTTCCATGAATTTTTACCTAGTGCTCCCTTAATGTTTTTTCTTAGTACTCCTTAACACTCATCAACATGCATTATCACTCACTAGCACACCTTAGCACTCTTCAATATTCACTTCCACTTCATAACATGCATAACACTAGTCCCTGACACATATTGGCTCTTGGCACGTGTTAGCGCTTGGAAAGTCTTAGCATGTATGGAATACGTTGAGATGCCTTGGTATGATTTAGCATGGTTTAATATTAAATTTATTTGTGATGATCAATTGTTGGAAAGAAGATGAGAAGTAACAAAATAATACTTGGCACTTAGAATGCACTAAGACTTTGCACTTGAAACCTATTGCCGCCTAGTGTTAGTGTGCCTAGCATGCCCCTCTTGGAAAAGGTAATTGATGACTTATTAACCCTCTTATGTGTTCATTTCCTTGTAGTTTAACTTTTTTCTCCCTTTTGTTGTCTTGAAGTCCCTGACACGCATTGACACACCCTTGCACATCTTGGCATGCCTTATCACTTGGCACATCTTAGCATGCTTGAAATGTATTCCCACTATCTAGCACATCAAGGGGGTGAAGAGAGACGTAGTCCTAAAGTAGGTCGAGTACGAGGGCCGAGTAAGGGTTGCTAAAGGGAGGTCATGATCATCCTCCAATAGAAAGATCATCATGTGAGGGTTCAAAAGAATGTTGCATACCTTAATGGTTAGTTTGTGCTAGGAAGTAGGATGGAATATTGTTGGTTCACTTCTGGCAGATCAAGCTTAAGAGAGGTTTCTCATGAGAATTTGGGCATGTGATTTCAATGGTGTCTTTGTGTGAAGGCCGCATCAAATTTTGAAATGTTGAAATTTGCAACAAGAAACAGTGAGATTGGAAAACATAAAGGAAAAAAAAATGCACCCATACTGGTGAGGAATTTTGATGCACCAGGAGTGAGGAATGCGGGGCATCTAATTTATTTTTCCCTTAAATAAATTGGACAATAAATTGTAATTTCATCTCATAACAACTTGTGTTAGTTAATTAAGTCATGATGACCGAGTTAGCTCAAGAAATTCGAGTTAAGGGTACAATATGAGGCATCTAGAGGGATTCTAATATTTTTGGGGTCCAGTTGAAGTTGATGCATTAGTGGGGTGCAAGTGTAATTAACTCAATTAAATGAGTTAAAATCAGTTTAACAAGTTCTAACTGAGTGATGAGCTAGTGAGAGGTCTATTGAATTAAATTAGATTTAATTCACAATGAGTGATCATTTAGATAACTAATAATTCACTATTAATAGTTGCATGCATGTCAGTTTTGAGGAATACCTAGTTGAGACAGAGGTTAAAGGGAACATAAGTATCAGTTTTATTCAGAGAAAGTTTCCCATGTGCAATTATAAAGTCATTGGGATGCCATGATGGATTGCGTAATCAAGGAAGACTGATTTTCCTAATTAATAAGGAGCTAATTCCCTAGGAATTTCATGAGTAAGGTAGGTTGAAGTAAATATTATAATTGGCTAAGTACTAGACCGAGTTTGCCTAGATCAATGGGAGACAATTGACAGAGTGCTAGAGAATCTCATGAGAGATTAAGCATTGTATTGTTTCATGATTCCTTGACTTAATACACAATAGAGATAGAGGGGTTTTGATTAGTTTCTTTCCCCAAATACATCATGTTGTTGTGCGATTGATAATTTATTTCTCTTACTTATATATGATTGTGCGATCGTGTTTTGTTTCCGTAAATTGTAGGAAGGATTCAGTATCTTGTTTTAGTAGATTACAAGATCAGATTGAATCTCGTTGGTTAGATTTTCTACATGGTATCAGAGCAGGAATTTTTTGGGTGGCAAGTTTGTAGAGAATATTTGAATATTTTGGTGTAAAATTTTCGAAAACAAATAGAATATTTGGATTCCTTGCGAAAATCTACCCAAATGGAAAAATAATCGGTCAAATCAGAGCTCGGATGAGGGAGATATCATCGATTTAAAATCAACTCTTTTTTAGAAACTTTTTGTAACTTCGGGACAATTACACTGTGCACGAGTCAAGAACCTATATGCACTTGAGGTACCGGATGCATGCAAAGCTTTGAGGAGAAAGGCAGAAGTTAGAGACTTGGTGGTTTAGAGGGAGCATAAATTACCTCTCAACATGCATCCTCATGAGAAGTAGTCTCAGAAGGTTGTGGAGTAGCTGCCACAATTGGAGAAGCAGAGAGGAGACCGAGTGGAAGCGTCCACTCAAGCATAAACCTCCATGAAGGGGAAATTTCGAGCCAGATGGGAAGAGGGAGCAGCCATACCTTGAGGTGTAAGGTGGGGTTATGTGTAGACATAATCCAAAGACAAGAAATTTGGGCAAGGTCCATTGAGATGGTGTGTCTTATGGATCGAACCTGGCTACGAGGAGCCCATATTACAACAGTAGTAGGAAGGATCAGTTAGATTGATGTAGTCAGATGTTAGCAAGACAAAAATCATAGTGACATATGTCAAATACTGGAGCACAAATAGAGTTAGCAGTAGTTCAAAGGGCACGGATGCAGATGTCAGCAGCAGTGCAGAGAATCTAGTACTAGATAGGTGAAGTAGCTAGCAGCAGTCAGAAGAATCTGATGATAGAAGCATTATATTGATTCAGTTGTTCAGAGGCTATTTAGTTTCAGGAGTTGCAGGTGCAAACAATACTAGAGAAGTGTAGCATGCAGAACATTCCAAAGGTATTGGATGGGTATAGATTGAATTCCTTTCTTGTTGAGAGGGAGTGTTGAAATTTGCAACAAGAAACAGTCAAATTGGCGACTAGAAAGGACAAAAAAAATGCACTCACACTGGTGAGAAATTTTTATGTACCAGGAGTAAGGAATGTGATGCGTCTAATTTATTTTTCCCTTAAACAAATTGGAAAATAAATTGTAATTTCGTCTCATAACAACTTGTGTCAATTAACTAAGTCATGGTGATTGAGTTAGCTCAAGAAATTCGATTTAAGGTGATCGATGTGGATATTGGTGGCCACCCGCCTATTCCACTTAGGCCCTTGCCATTGTCTCTTTCAGTTTTTCATTTTCCTTAATTATAGCACAATTTACTATTTTTGTCAGTTTTTCGGGTCTTGAACTTTCGAAGCCATTTTGAGGCCCCAAACTATGTTTTTTGTGCATGAAAGGTTTGGATATTTCATATAAATCATATTAGTAGTTTTAGTCCTCGGAGAGATCTTTCTAACGAGGTATCATGTGCGTCAAAGGAAGATCATATGACCAAGTTACGACCCCAGGAAGTTGGCTGCCCAACTAACCCCAACGGGGCCCATAAACTCTTGGTGTTACATCTCCTTAGGATAGGGTTTTGGTTGTTTAGGGTTTTATCTTATTTTAAATAATAAAAAGACCCTTGATCCTTATTGTAACACAGTTCAGAGGAACATAACTGTCAGTTGTATTTATAGAAAATTTCCCATGTGAAATTATAAAGTCATTGGGATGCCATGATGGATTGCACAATCAAGGAAGGTTGATTTTCCTAATTAATATGGAGATAATTCCATAGGAATTTCATGTGCAAGGCAGGCTGAAGGAAGGCTAAGAATTGGCTAAGTACTATACCGAATTTTCCTAGATCAGTAGGAGACAATTGGTAGAGTGCTGGAGAATCTTAAGAGAGATTAAGCATTGTGTTGTTTCATGATTCCTTGACTTAATACAAAATAGAGATAGAGGGTTTTGAGCAGTTTCTTCTCCAGATACATCTTGTGTTGTGCGATTGATAACTTGTTTCTCTTACTTATATGTGATTGTGCGATTGCGTTTTGTTTCCACAAATTGTAGGAAGGATTCGGTATCTTGTTTTAGTACATGATTACAAGATTAGATTGAAACCCATTGGTTATATTTTCTACATGAAATAGAAGAGAGGGTTGATACCATTTTTCCTTGTGTTGGTTAGTAGGCCGCAAGGTATGTGATAAATACCAACATAAATGGAGGAGGGCTTGCACTATAATTTAGAGCCATAACAGAAGTCAACGCAAGCGTAATATTGATTGAGTTAACCATAGTTTGAGGGTAGACATTGAGATCTAAAGTTCATGTCAAGATTCAGTCAAAGAAATGCCCAGAATCTATGGATCCATATGAGCTAGGTCGAGTCTCTTATGGAGGCAAGAGTCGTGTTTTTTATATGTGTGGATAGTGTTTGTTCTACAACAATTAGAAGTACATAAGTATAATGCCCTAGTTAGGACAGTTTCCTAGCATGTTTAGTTCATAAGGTATGACCTTAATACTATGACAAATTTGTGTAGAAGAATATGAGTTGTGACCCTTAGAGCGAGGTTTATTTCTGCAATAAAGACCGCAGATCTGGAAGATGGTTTGAAGATTCAGTATGTGTGGAGACAACAAATCCAAAGGAGGGTGGAACCTGAGTAGAAGATTGAGCATGCAGAAGAAATGTGCCATATGAAGAATGGATTGGCATGCAAAGGAGTTGATTTTGGTGGACTTTCCATAGAGTTTTAGACGAATATCTGAAGAAACCTATAGAAAATTAGTAAATGGAATGTTAGTGGCTGATTTGTGACCCTAGTTCAGTCATCTACAGATTGTTATAAGTATGATAAGAGGAGTATTTCATATTTGTTCATAGATTGGAAAACAAAAATCAAATTGTCGATACGCAAGAACAGTGATCTTGAGAGGACTCAAACCATTATTAGGTGGCAGATTTGAAGAGCCCTCGATGAAGAGAATATTGTGGGCCCTAGATCAGTAAAAAGAATTGACAGTGGTTGGGCAGATTGATGTTAGGCCAAGTACAGTTGGAGGGTTGTTAGGTTACTGTCAAAGAAGAGCCCCGACTCTTGTTCTGGTGAAGGACAACAAAATTGGTAGAAGGGCAGGTGTATAGGGCCTAAGGATGTGCAGACTTTGAAGGACTAAAGTAACATTCAAGTGGGCCAACCAACTAGCCCTGGTTCACTATATTGTAGAGGATTGATTCAGTGAGAAGAAGGGTAGCCTCCGTAGCCCTGGAATTCTCATCTTGGAGCTGTAGTATGGAAAAAGTGGGCATACCAAAGAGGTGTTCACAAATGGAATTGTGAACAACTTGTTACCACTCAAACTAGTAGTGGATATAAAAGGGGTTCATAAGAGGGCAACTACTAGGACAAGGGAAACGATGGAGGCTTAGCCCATTTTCACCACAGCTAAGGCTCCTCGCTCTTCACGGACTTTCACCGATGGGTGGAGTCCTGGTAGTTTAGGAAGTCACTTGTAGAGTATAGGTCAATGAATAGGTGGGAAGTGACCCTCGAAACCCTTTCCCTAAGATAAAATAAAGAGTGGGACTTTCTTTCCTTTTAAGCAAGGGAATTATCTTCTAGGGAGAGAGGAGGGGGATTGAAGGGTTGAGGGAGAAGAATAAGACTTATGAAGGAAGTTCTAAATCCCTAGAATCCTTTGGGAACTTGGATTCCCAAATGGTCCTTGATGAAAGGCCTTTGACACCAAATGGGACCACACGGGGCCAAGTGGACCCAACCCAGGTTCGGGGATGGAATTTAGCAACCAATGATGTTCCTATCCTAGATAAGGTGATGGGAAAGGATCAGAAAAGTGTTTTTACTTCGATAGGCCAAATTCATCCTACTAGGTTCTATCCTTGGGAACACTTAGGAAAAACTTGATCCTAGAGCTAGGGCTTGAGGTATCCAGAGATTCCAATGTCAGAATTGGCCCATGTTATGAGGAGAGTGAGGGCACCCAACAACGCAGCTGCCTCTAGGAGATAGAAGTTTTCCTCTAGCTAGATTCCTGGGAAATTGTTGCCCTAGGTGACCTAATGGGGCTAGACCTAGGGAATGTGAAGATTTCTTAATCTAAGAAACCCTATTGTAGTATCTTGATTTAATTCTCCTACGTGAATTAAGTTACAAGTTAATTTCTGAAATATTTAATAAATTAGCGAAGAAAATAGTAAATACAACTAGCAACCTACACATACAGATCAAATAATGAATAACATGCTCATAGACAAAGTGACACACATATTTTCTGGACAACTATCCCTGGAAAAAACCCAATGTGGGAAAACCAGTGCAGTTAGCTCTGGAGGGTTTTCATTACTATGCAGAATCTAAGTACAACAATCCTGGGCACCAAAACTGGTTCACCCAAAAGAGAAATAAAAACGGCAGTAATACGCTGCTCTGAATCCCTCTACATTAGCCTAACTGGCCTGCGTCGGCCTCTGCACTACTTAGTAAGGGCCTGCATCACACTTGAAGGGCTTGCACTGCCCCTGCGCTGCCCTGACTGGGCCTGCGTGGCTCCTGCTGCCTCTGCGCTACCCCTGCTGAGCTCTAGCTGGACTGCGTGGCTCCTGCTACCCATGTTTCTCTGGCTGGCTGGAATACTTAAGAAGAAAATGCATAGGTAAGAAAGAAGGATCTGGCCAAAGGCAATGCATAATAGTTAGAAAAATTGAATAAATGAAATGAAAATAGATCAATGTCCACAAATAAATGAAATAGCTCAATGGGACTAGAGAGTAAAATCTTTGACAATAACAATAAGTGCTTATAGAATCAGCTAAGAGAACATAGGAGACTAATTCATGAGGTTAAAATGTTGTATAATTGTTGGCACAAGAAAAATGTAGAATTGTTAGAGTAAATCTCTACAGGTACCATTAGTTGGTGACCATCGATAACCATTTCATTTCATCAAATACCCTAATGAATGGGCCTTACAAGCTATTTGTGTAGAAAAAACCCACAAAAGTTGTGTGATGGAAAAATATTCACACTATATTGAAGAAAACACCTACCAAATAAGGATGACATTTCAAATGGGGCAAGAAACAATAAAGAGATAGAAATTGAAAAAGTTAAAATGCTAGGGAAACATGAAAGCAACTAGGTAGCATGGTAGAAAGCACAACAAAGAAAATTGTAAAAATGGAAAACCCTACAAATTAGCACCCATCCAAACATCACCACAATTTTTTCTTCAACTTTAAATCTCCAAATTCATAAAATTATATCCTGTATTCATCTTGATTCTCTCTGTTAGCCATTTTGAAGATAAGGTTGAGAACTTACTACAGAACCATCACCTACATGTTTCCATGATCTTATTCTGTAACCAGACAACCTACTTTCGTGAAGACACGGAAAGGTAAACACTCTTAACCAAGATTTTCCATACAACCTAGGTTGGGCAACCACATATACATCACCAGTTTTTTCTCTTCAGATTTGTAACTTAGAAGAGCTTTGTCTGACCACCTTCGGGTTGCTCCCAGAGTCACCTAGGCAAGCCCTCTCAACATCATCCTCTTCCATATTTGTGTCACTATCTCCCTCTCTTACCCTTCTCTACCTCTCTCACTCCTCTCCCTCTCTCTCTCTCTCTCCATTCCTTCTCTCTCCTCTCCTTTAGTTTATCTCCATCTCTCCCTTGTGACTCCCCTTGTCTCGCCACCTCTATCAATCTATGTTTTTATTATTCCTTCTCATATATATCTATAGTTAATATATATCATGACATATTGGGACCTACGATTGGGTTAATTACGCCTTGTTGGCAAGGTTAAATTGGTTAATCTTCGATAGACAAAATGTAGATCAAATATTTCATCAAAGAGAGGGAACCATACCCTATCTTCCAGGCTATGCCTATTAGTCGCTTGGCCTCTTCTTGCTCTCACATGAATGTAGTCTTGCTTGACTGGTACAAAAGAAGGTTTCACATTATCAACTATTTGTTTGGGACAACTTTTAGTTGTTTCAATACTGCTACATTCTTTAAGCTTATACATTAAACCATCTTAGTCTTTTATACTCTCTTCAACTTTGTAGTGCTTTCCATTCCTCTCAGTCACATATGTTTCCTTGGTCTGTTAAGGGACAAGGTCGACAACATTAGGATTCTTTTGCAATAAGAAAGGGTATCTCTAGGACACAGTCAGGTGGAGCAAGAGTATAAGAGCCAAATTTCTCATGAATGTGGGACACTTGAACTTAAGATTTTCTAGAGTAGTCATGAGGTGCAGTCTGGTTATTAAGACTTCATTAGATGGCCATTCTCCAGACTTAAATTGTGTGACAACATTGTGGCTGAGTTTGAAACTGAAGATTGAACATACATTTGGTTTGATTGCAATAGAAATTTTCATCAATAAATGTAAAGCAATGGCTAAAAAATACTATAAATTAATAAATAAATAAGACATGGCAACAAGCAACAATACTTACAAAATTGTCACATTGAGACGCAAAGAATAAGCAACTATTGTGCACAAGCAGAGACCAATGAAACTATCATCTTAACCCCTAACCCCTTAAACACTAATTCCCAACCCCTAACCCATTTAACCCCCTAAACCTCTAAACCCCTGACCCAGTTAACCCCTAAACCATAAACCTCTAAAACCTTAACCCCTAACCCCTAAACCCTTAACCCCTAACCCATTTAACCCCCTAAACCCCTAGTAAACCCCTAACCCATTTAACCCCCTAAACCCTAAACCTATAAACCCTTAACCCCTAACCCCTTAAACCCTAAACCTTTAAACCCTTAACCCTAACCCCTTAAACCCTAATTCAATTAAAGAAGTTCCCAGAATCTATGGGTCCATATGAGCTAGGTTGTGTCTCTTATGGAGGTAAGAGTTGTTATTTTTGCTATGGGTGGATAGGGTTTGTTCTAAGACAATTCGAATAGAAGTATAATGTCGTAGTTAAGGAGGTTTCCTAACATGTTCAATCCATAAGGTATGCCCTTAAGACCATGACAAATATGTGTATAAGAAGAGGGGCCGGGACCCTTGGAGAGAGGTTTATCTCTGCAATATATAATACAAATTTGGAAGATGGTTTGCAGAAGTATGTGCGAAGATAGAAAATACAAAGGAAGGTGGAACCTGAGTAGAAGAATGGGTAGAATAATTGTGGCATATTATGAGGAATGGATGGACATGAAGAGGAGTTGATTTTGGTGGATTTTCCAGAGAGTTTTGGATAGATATTTGAAGCAACCTATAAACAATTAGTCAATCGACTTTTAGTGGATGTTTTGTGACCCTAGTTCAAGCATATAAAAATTGTTATAAGGATGATAAGAGGAGTAGTTCATATTTGTTCATAGATTGGACAACAAAGAAATTGGTACACAAAAATAGTGATTTTGAGAGGACTCAAATAACTATTAGGTGGAAATTTTGAAGATCCCTAGATGAGGGCAGTGTTGTGGGCACTAGATCACTAAAATAATTGACCATGGTTGGGAAAATTAATGGTAGTCCAAGTACAGTTGAAGGGTTTTGAGGTGACTATCAAAGAAGAGCCCCAAGTCTTGTGCTTGTGTAGGAAAACAAGACTGGTAGAAGGGTAGGTGTATTGGGCCTAACAACGTGCAAAATTTGAAGGACTAAGGAGTTGGAAATGAATAGATCACTTATAAATACAAGGCATGTCTAGCCCTAATGCACAAGGAGTGAACCCTCAATATAAATATTTTGTTTGTTAAACAAAATCAATTGTGTCAATGTAGAATACTATACATAAGAGAAAATAAAATGATATTATCCACATCACTGCTTGAAATAACCTCAAATTAGCCATGGGTAGTGAGCCAAAGGGTGAATGTGGGGCACTATTAAAGTCACATCATGTTTAAATTCCTTTTACATTGTGAGGTTTTTCTCTAATAGGGTTGAAGCATCATCACAAGGAAGCATGGCACAGTTTTTTTGGGAAGCGATTAAAGTTGTAACACAATTCAAGTGATTTACACCTCAAATGTAAATGACATCATTATATGTTTGTGTTAGGTTGTTAGAGAGGTTATTTATAGACAATACATTCAATGTACTTGGAATTCATCTTTTCAGGGCCTCGATTGTAACATGGATTTGTATCAGGAACACTTCATGCAAATGAAAGGGGGCTTTTTTGTTTAACCACATACACTCAAGAGTATCAGATGTCGTCCTTCATATCTCCCTTGGTGCGCTCAAAGTGGGTTTACATTCGCGTCAAGTTGAAACGAATCATAATGACCTTCCTCTTATTAATAAAATCTACTAGCGTTTCCATTTGTAGATGCCCCCATTTATTATGAGATTCAAGGGATGTTCTATTGTCTTTATCAACATTTGGACGAGTCGTTATCTAAATTCTTTAAATACATGTATAGAAATTTTTATGAGGGAGGTACTTGGATTTAGATCTTTATATAAGGCCTTATGTGCCCTTCCCCTTTAGAACTCTTCCAAGGGGGTCACCTCCTTCTATATTGTCCTGCCTACTTAGGGCCAAATTGACAAACCAAGATTTAAACTTCTTCAACTACCAAATTAATGAGGCATTGTACCTCTTCTTGACCTAGACCTCAACGAGATACCAAATTAGTGAGGAATTGTACCTCTTCTTGACCTAGACCTCAACGAGACATCTTTCTTCAAATATAGTTTAAGGATTTCCCACCATATATCACAAGTTGGATGTCATAGGATATGTTACCCCATTTTCTATATGAGATTTTAGAGGATATTTTAAAATTTGATTTCCATCTCAACCCCTACAATTCTTGTCACATTGATCATTTTTCATCTAAGGTATATGGATCTATATGTAATTCATGAATGTATCATTGGTTTGATGACACCTTGCCTTAGCCATCCAGGACACTATGTGTAGGAAGAAGTTCCTTTAGCTACCACATTTAGTTGGATATGTATGATCCATGTGTATATGATATTATATCCAATGTGTACTATTTTTATTGTGTTCACTTAAACACTATGTTCTAACTATTGATTGATTGAATATAAGTTTTAATCTGAGTTATTTCATGGTGTTTCATAATTTTTCTCAGAGAAGTGTGTCATATTGATGGTTTGGATATATTCTTGGTGATTTGAGTAGGTACTATACATTAATCTTATTGTACCCCTTAATTACTTTAATCAAAATTTATCCCATGTCTCTCTTAACAACACATGTGAAGGCCTTCTAATTGGGTATTTTTAAGCTCTAAATGAACTTCCTCAAAAATAAGAAACTAATTGTACCTACTTAAATTTATTGATAACATTATTCATAGATTTAAAGATAATTTTCACTCCCTTAACGGTTGATAGATATTTCTGAGCTCATGTTCATTTTCCCTCTTTATATGAACATTCTTACTTATATTAGAAAGATATAATATAATTTTGATTAATTAGGATTCTTACTTATATTAGAGAAGTATAATATAATTTTGATTAATACTCTAATTAGTTTAACATTATTTTTACTCACATAAAAATAAAAACTTGATGAAAACCTAACCGACCATAGCAATTTATTTGACTACCTATTAAAATCTAATTTGGTGGCTACTATAAAATTTAAATCGACCTATTAAAATCTATTTTCCCGCCGATATTCTCCTTGCCAGGTCTGGGACAGAGTTCGGTGCTCCTTCTCTGCTCATAATTTTTATGATTTCGCCGCAAATTCCATACCCTTCTTTGAAATTCAATTCTTCTATCCACTCTACTATATTTTTAACCCGAACTTATTATATCAGATCTGGGTTTTGAAATCTTCTTCTCCTGATTTGGGGCTTTCGCTGCAATTTGTATCAGAAAACGTGTTCAAGAACTCTGAATTTGGCTATAGTAAACTATATTAATTTTTCATTGTCCTTCAGCCTTTACCTGATTGCCTTCATCCAAGAGGCTCGATTAATATTTCCACTATGGTGAAAATCCCGCCAATCAAGTAGCAAAATAGACTGGTCTTCGTGGGATGGATGGTTGGGATCATTGGCTTCACCAATGAATGAGGTAAGGATTGATGGATTGAGGAATGAATAGATAAATAGGATGTTCTAATGTGGTCTGATTAGTAATTATTAGTAAGTAGTCGAGCTTCATCTATTTTATTTGTTTTTTCGGTGGTTAAAGCTTCTGCATATGCACATTCATACTCTTCTAGGGCTCTCCTACCACCTCTTCATGCCTTCGGAATTTTTCCCATAGAGTATTAATCTTAATGCACAACCGATCCAACCATCCAACTTGGGTGTTAGCTGCCCGACTGGATAAATCAGGGGCATTCGCCTAGCATTGGTGGGATTAACCTTTCCATTCCTCAGTGCTTTAATCAATTGGGGGTTAATGTTACCAGGTTGGCTTGCTAATCCTCTCGAGTTCTCTAATAAATTTGATACAAGGGTTTCCACCTTCATGTACTATCCCTCATCTTCTTGGATTTCCACAGGAGGGAGCTGGATGAAACGGATATCTAGACCCTATGAGGACTTTATGCATTCAGGACTGGATAACATCCATTTGCATGTAATGAATGCAACGGTGAATCCATGGTGTGCCGAGAGGCACTGGCCAAACTCGGTGAATGGGATAAGATGGCCCATTCCTCCGCTGGGAAAAATGGCGACATGAGGCTTTCGGTTTCCCATTCTCACTGCACTTATCTTCACAGGACAACACTGCTACAACTACGCTTCATGACAGTTGCCTGCCATTAGCATTTAGCATGGATCCATGTTCGAGCGCATATAGAGATAAAATTTCACCCTTACAGAACTCCGATAGGGAGAGTTTGTATGGATACATTTGACAGGTATTTTTCTGATCTTATTTCTATGATTTTTATTGTTAAAATTTCAAAGGATTTAAACTTGTATACTGAATTTTTCTGATCTTATCAATAAACTTGTTTGTCTCAACTTAATTTGTTTCCTCTTTGACTTGCAAAAAAGGAATGTCATGCAATACCTGACTACGCCCTACCTCTTCTCTAAACAGGTTGAACTCCCCTTAATTATAACAACTTGGAATCATTCCACTCAAATGGTCTCTATGAATGACACACAAGAGATACAAATCTATTTAGGCTATATGGCTTATTCTGGGGTTCTGGCCAATTTAAAAAGGTTTTTTTTTCATTGTGGAAATGCTCTTTGAACTGGAATATGAGAAAAACAATCATGACCAGGTTCCCCGTAGCAAGTTATTGTTGTCATAAATTTTGCATGCAGTAAATTGTGTTTATTATAAACCCTAATTTGTAACAGCAATCATTAAATTAAAAGTATCATGTATTTGGGATATAATTAAGCATTTCTGGTACTATCTTAGCCCTCTAGTACTTGGGGGCTTTCTTCAATCTGCAAACATGGGTTTCCTTGTCATGTTCCTTAAAGCCTTGTGGTTGTCATGACTTGGCTGAGATGATTGACCTCATACATCCCAATCAATTTATCATACATCTACTTTGACTTCTTCAGCTTGGACACATAGGTGATGAAATGGTCTCTAAGAGAGTCAATAATGAGCTTTTTGGCCTTGATCTCACCTTTCTTGTACTTGTATATGACACTGGCATTGACATTCTCAAGAGGTTCAACTACTTGGCCCTGCACATATTCTATCACATCATTCTCTTCAAGGGTAAGATCCAATGTAGCCCTCCATGCTGCGAGGTATCATTTAGTTTCTCTTCAACCTTGAAGTAGGAGGAAGTCATCTTGCCAAGAAATTTGATCACCAATCAGCAAGAAAAATGTCTTAAAGGGGTGTTATCTGGTCTCCAGTAGCTAATCTTCACCTCACTCTGATACCATGCTAATTTTACACAGTGTTCTATGTTGATATAATCACTTAAAGAAATTTCATCCAATTTCATTCACCCCAGGAACAATTAAGAAATTATAGATAGAATAGTAAACAATAATGCACAATAGAAGATAGGAAAACACGAGACACAAATTTTGGTCAAAGACTAGGGCAAAACCCCACAAGGTTGAAATTCTTCTCCTTCTTAGTCAATCAATGTTCAACATGAGATACATAGTCCAATAGTACGTCCATAAACTAGTCAAAGTCAAAGCTTTGACTTTCCATGTCAACCAAACCAAACCCAATCCAAATAGAGAGAAAAGTCAATTCTTGTCCAACATAACAGTCTGCAACAGAGGGCCAAAATTCAGCCTGTTGCAGCTCGGTCAACCACAGTAAATAGCCTACAATTTTTAGTCAAAGTCAACATCCAAACCTTCTCAGAAAGCTTTAGTGAACCCAACAAAATATTTGGCTTCTTTCTTAGTCAAAGATTTGGTCAGCCGATCCAAAACAATCTTGCAATCTTCAGTCAAATGAGAGAGATTTAACTGTAGTCAAAGTTCATTTGAATAGTGTGGTCAACCTCAGTCAATGGCCTGGGAAAACAGAGATAAAGATGTGGTCAAAAAAGTCAAGGATTCTGGAATATTCAGCCTCCAAAATCAGTCCAAACATCTCAGTCAAAACAGAGTTAAAGTTCCCAGGTCAATGCAAGTCGAAGGAGAGAGAAACTGCTGGTCAACGAAAAACAGAAATGACTCCTTGCTCCTTCACACATGTGAACTCCTACGAATTTCAGATCAGATTGTGTGATGTGTGATAATGCCAAATGACCTCCAATGATGGGTCTATTTATATGTGGTTGAGGAGGGGTCATTTCCACTGTGGGGCTGACTTGAATTCATTAGGGCCGACTTGGTCAAGGGTCAAAATGTGACTTTTCTCCATTATTTTATTGATGAAATTTTGACCATAGCTACCCAATTTTTAAACAATTTATTCTATAAAAATCAAGTATAAGTTTGTTTTGATCATGATCTCAACCCTTTGTTTGTCTTTTGTTCTATGTAGAGGGATGAGGTACACCATCAGCTCTTGCCTAAGGGTGCTTGGTTGATCAAAGATTCCTATCTTTGGATCCAAAAGTTTATTTTGATTTTATCTTAGTTTTAGTAGCTTTGAGGAAGAGGTTATGATGTCCATTGTATATACCCTTTCAATTTTTGTATTGTTGTTTGTAAATATTGTTCTGTAAATATAAGATGTACATTTAAAAAAAATAAGAAAATGAAAAATAATTTCTCTTGATCTATGCTAACTGCTTGGAAAAGCAGTCTTTTCATGCTTGCCGAGTGCACAACCCTTGTGCATTTTTGGCTTCTGGATCTTGAAGTCCGACAATCCTTGGACAATGTGCTTAAGGGGTGGGAGTACTCCATAGTGTAGGTGACTAAATTTCTTTTGCAAAGTCTCTTCCAGCTTGTGACTGTCATGCACTAAAGCACCATTTTTCATTGGATCCACAACAAAAATATATGGGCCCACCTTCTTGCACACATTTGGCCAAAACTCGACTATCCGTTTGGCTGCAATTTTTTATGATTACTCACTTTATCATCAATCTTGGCTACACAGCTAAGGTCTGCCTTGGTTGAAACTGAAAGAAGATTTTTTGTCAAGCGAAGAACATTTAAAGGTATCATTTGGCTGTAGAACATCATTTGATACCCTTTAGTATTGTAAGAACTTACCAAGGGGAACCATGCTGCCCTTTCCTAGTATCCATTTATAAAGATTGGAAACCAAATGACAGATTCTGAAAGTCCGAGCATAATTACCCCCTAGTCTATTTCAAATTTTCAACTTTCAAGTGCTCTTTGACATCTTGATGTTTTCAATTCTAAGTTAAACCTGCTAACATAGATGTTTTAGATATCATAGAAATGGGTCTGTCAACTATTGAATTATTGAAGGGATTAGTCACTAAGTATGATATAGGAATAAAATGTATATGTTCCTGCCAATTTGCAAGTTTTGGTTCCTTTTGTGGCAAAGATTTGTTAAGGCAATGTTTTACTTTTGACTTTCAACTACAGGTGGGAAACCACTCAAATTTTACTTAAAATAGCATGACACGTGTGAAAAGATTATCAAGGATGCCAAATGTAAACAAGAAAATATATTGCATAAAAGAGTTTTCGATTCCTTTGTATAGATGATGTTCAGTTTTATATCCTGACCCCTTGCTTTGCTTTTATCATAAAAATATGTTGGAGACTTGGGCTCTAAATATCTACAGGATGCTTCTCTGCATATGAATGCACTATACTCTTTTGAACATTTAAAATTAGTACTCTCTGTGTGCACACTTTACATATGTTATTAGATGATATTTTTTGACATGAGTGGATAACTAGACAATGATTAAGAAAAAACCACTTTTGATTTTTTGAATTATTAAACTTCTACTATTTGAATTAACTATCTTACTAACAGGGATGATAATGCTAAGAAAGCTAGACAGCAAGACCTTTTTGGTGCCAGCATTGATGAGATCATGGAGGCAGCAAGTTATGGATTAGGTCGCAAGGGGCGTAGAAAAGAGGTGTTAATTTCTATCTTTCATTCACACCTAGAAAAAAATTCAAGATGTTCAAGAATAAGAATAGTGTATAATGTTTAGTCAAGCCTTTGGATAGTAAGCATGATACAAACACTAATTTATTTGGAGGTTGCAGTGCCAAGTGGTCCTTAATTTTTTTGGCACATCTCTTGATATTTCCCTCCTTGTTGTCTCATGTGATAGTACAAGAAGAGGAGTCGTAGAAAGGGGGATGGGCCAAAGTTAATTCCTCAAGTGACAAAGAAACTAGGTGATGCTAATCTTCTTTATGCCACAAGTTGTTATGATGAGGTAAATATTCTCCTTGACTTTATTAATTCAACTCGCTTTGCTGTTTGGATTTTCTAGGTAAGATATTTGGATTTAGCATGTTCTTGCAAATGATACTTCTATTGATTACAAAAATTAGCATAATACAAAGATATCTTCAGCCCTTGAAATCTGGAGGGATTTATGGCGAAGTTCACACTGTGCGAATTGGATAAACCAGAGGACAACCTCCTACTTAAACTCCTAAAATGCAATTCCACAGTGTGAAAGAGCCAAAACAATGCTGACCCTACTATACATAAATTAACCAAAATTTGGACTAATTCCAATATCCATGAGTCCAGCATCATAAAAACAAAATTAAGCCCTTTAAGGGTGGTTAACTGTACTGCAAATAGCAGAGAATCTTGGTGGGGGACATAAGATTTTTCTACATTGGTTGAATCATTACCTCACCCTGTCAACATCTCTCTGCCTCTTTAACAAGGCTTTTTTTTCATTGTGGAGATGCTCTTTGAACTAGAATATGAGAAAAACAAGCATGACCAGGCTCCCCGTAGCAAGTTATTATTTTCATAAATTTTGCATGCAGTAAATTGTGTCTATTATAAACCCTAATTTATAACAGCAATCATTAAATTAAAAGTATCATGTATTTGGGATCTAATTGAGCATTTCTAGTACTGTCTTAGCCCTCTAGACTTAGCCATAGGTCCTTCAAATTTCTTCCCTCTTCTAACTCGGAGCCCGACCTTATTGAATAATATCCTTGGAATTTGGTGTGTATTTAGTAGAATCCTTGAAAGGTATTTAGCCTAAGAATTCTCGGGTTACTTAATCTCCAAGATTTTCTGAGATAGCCTCCATTGTGGGCACATCCATCCATAGAACAACAGAGGAGCAGATACTAAGGTGAAAGTGGTGACTGATCCTTATGTTGCCCTTGAGCTAGAGTACTTAGTGAAGCTTTGCACTAAGGTGTTACATTTTGCTGTAGCAAGCCCTGAAGAATCCTATTTTACCCTAAGTACTATCCTTGTAATGAGGGGAGTTCCTAGTGGGTTTCCCCAAGATATGTATTTCAAGGAAACAAACAATAGAATATAAGCTCCCTTTTATATATCCTTCCGCTTTTTGTTCTGCTGTTGTAATTCTTGTATATATAGGATGTATTTTTCTATTAAAACCAAGCAGAGAGTAATTGGTTACTTGCTTACATAGGGCACCCTAAGTGAGATAAATCCTCCTTAACATCATTAATACTAGTCATATGCAAATAGAAATCATAAAAGATTCTGTTTAGACAAATAAACCAATACAATAATAAGAGTAAAAGGAGACTATTTCGATATCATGGACTATAACATGGACTCCAAATGAATATAAATCCCATCCTGTAGCCAACATACTCACAAAGTGATAAATAGGAACTAAGCTATTTTAAAACAGCAAAAGGGAGGATCACTAACCTTCAACTTGAAAAACAAATAAAATGTTACTTTTGTCCCATATATGCCCAAAGCTTGAAAGTGGTCTCTTAAAGAATTCCATTTTCAGTGTCCTTTTATTTCAACATTGACTTCCTTTCCAAATCAGAGACAACATACAATATGTAAAGTGTTTCTCATAACAAGGTCATGAAAAATGGCAAAACATTTCACCCATAGTAGATTATTAAGACAGAGTAACAGACTTGGAAAACTAAAAGAAATTCTTACTAAGCATTAAAATTTAAAAGTCATCAATTCGTTTCCAAAAGGATGGTCACTTGAATGTTATCACTTAGAGTTTGTGGACAGTACAGTAGTGCTAGAATATAAATTTTGATGTGCAATAAAGTCACCATAGTGATGGAATAAAGTAGGATTCATAGCATAATGGAATATTGTCCCATATATGCCCAAAGCTTGAAAGTGTTCTCTTAAAAAATTCCATTTTCAGTGTCCTTTTATTTCAACACTGACTTCCTTTCCAAATCAGAGACAACACACAATATGTAAAGTGTTGCTCATAACAAGGTCATGAAAAATGGCAAAACATTTCACCCATAGTAGATTATTAAGACAAAGTAACATAATTAGACAACTAAAAGAAATTCTTACTAAGCATTAAAATTTAAAAGCCATCGATTCGTTTCCAAAAGGATGGTCGCTTGAATGTTATCATTTAGAGTCTGTGGACAGTACAGTAGTGCTAGAATATAAAGTTTGATGTGCAATAAATTCACCATAGTGACTTAGGAGTGGCAGGTGCAGGGGTGGCTATTTACAACCCTAGAGGACCATAATAATTTACAATAATTTACTAAAACCCTAGCATTGTTTTAAGGTCCTATGTTGTGTGCAAGGCAGGTCAAAAAATTGGTGGTAATTGGAGATTCCATGGTGTTACTTCAAGAAATAATCAAGCATTCAACAAAAAGAGCTTCCAACCATGTCCAGATTGCTAGATAGGATTCACATCATAATGGAATATTGTCCTTTGTCATCAAAACTCTAAAGAAAATGACATGAAAAAGAGAGGTGTTCTTTTGTATCAGGGACAAATGACCACAAATTAGGGAAAAATATTTTCACATTAACTTCCATCACAATTTTCCTAATCAAATACAGTTTGAATGTGTTAAATTTTCTAATCCCGACAACCTGACTAATTATTTTCTGCCAGAATATTACGCAGATCTACTGAATTGAAATCACATCTAAGATTTTATGATCCAAATGGATTTTACAAACCTGAAAAACTTATATCTTCAAAAGTTGATGCAAAGGTTTCCATGTCGAAGAGCTCATCGAGCGCTTTCCAACGATTCTTGAACGAAGTCAAATGGACGTCGTGTGAAATAGATGTTCTTCAATAGGTGTACTAGATATATTCACTATAAAATAAACTCAATATTGTTCCTCTCAAGACTTCTCTGTAATTTTATTCCAAAAACAGAGATTTGCAGGTCTGAATTTGTATTCAAAACTACCACTATAGATCTGAATTACAAGACTGTTGCAAGGTCACATATTTCACCACAGGTCCAAATTAGAAGGGTTTGAGTTGCAGAGAATAGTCTCAGGTCTGAGCTTCTGGAAAGGCCGAAGTTACAGGCCCGTTAGGGCCGAAATTTCAGGCTTTGATAGGGCCGAAATTTCAGGCTTTGATAGGGCCGAAATTTCAGGCCTGAATTCAGTTCCGAAAAATTTTATTTCCACAGGTGAAAATAGGTCTGCAAGAGATATATCCTTGTAGTCCAAAATGTTGTAATTATGATCTCCCTTTTAATCTCCTTGGCCTCCTGTTTTATCTCTGAATTCTCATTGTATTTTTCACCGGAATTTTCATTCCAAAATGATAAGCATGACTAGTTATTTATAGTTGTTTGTGTATGAACTAAACAGTCGTGTCTTTTGATTAAGAAGCCGAAATACCGATTTGAGCTGACCTGTGCATCATTTTTTGCATTTATTTAAACCAATTTTAAGACTGATACAGGGGGCAATTTTATGGTTAATTCTGGGCCTCAGCACTTGATAGGAACACCATACAATATAGCGGTACTTGTTGTATCTTCTGCTGTAGTGCAGAACTATTTTAACACCTCCTTTGCTGAACACTTAATAGTTGTAGGGAATCAACAAAATTATGTTAGATCCCTCCTTTGTGGCTCAAAGACTCTTTTTGTCATATAAAATTCTGCATGTCAAAGGCTCTTTGCTCCTTCACTTCCCACAGGACATGTCACATTGTCAAAGCCTCTCAGTCCTCCTGCATTCATTTAGATCACCAAACTACAAATATGTTACCTGAAATAGTAGTGCACTAGACCTCCACAAACAAACACACATATACAGAAAAAGAGAGTTTTTATTCCTGAGTAGTGGTCATTATAGGGCTCTAGTTAGCTGGATAAAAAATGCATGCAGAATAGAAAAGGTAGATTTTCACCATGGAGTGTGTTGTTGCCATCATTCTTAGGCAACTGATATGTTTTCTCATTTAGTGCGAATTCTCCATCCTTGATACGGTTGGCTACACGACCCACCAATGCACCAAAGTAAGGTCTACTGGAGCTCATGTTCTGCATTAATAAACAATCTCATATTCCCCATGGTAACACATACATTTGAGATCCATTCCAATATGTGAGTAGAAACTATAAATTTATCTTAAAATTCTAGCATATGATGGCAGTACTAATTTCCAAAGGGAAATGCAAATACATACCATGTATGAGGCAATATTTTCATAGCCAAGACTTACGTCTGCTAGATTGCCTGAATGCATAAATACTAATACTTAATGAGCTAGCTCCCTCTTAGTAAATGATGGTAAAGTAGTTAAAGGGTGGGGTTTAGGGATGATTACCTTTAGCATCAAGGAGAGTGAGGGAGACGAGGGTAGCTCCCCAGTTGGTTAGATTTATATACAGATCGCCTCTGCAAAGTTGAAAGAAACTTGGGGCATTGATCTTTCTGTAGGGATGACCATAATGAGCCAACTTGCCTTTCCCTTCCAAATTTCTTGGATTCAATTCCCATTTGTGCCCTTGACTGCTAGCATGGAATTTTAAGAGGTGAATGAAAACCTGAATGCACCAAAAATACAAGAGAATGGATGACACTTTCACCATCATCGATTGATTGACTGATCAAGGGATGGATGGATAAGCTAAAGCAGAACATTCTATGATATATATAGAGAGATTCACATAGTCAATACTAGACTAGGGTGTGTTTGTATGCCTTAAGATAAGGTCATGGTGTAAGACATAACATGGATTGTGTGCAACTATAGACAACCCATGCACTGTGGCTACCAAAAAATGTAATCTTTAGAATCTAAACTTGTTACATTTTTGAGTTTTTGTCTTAGTACCCCAAATTTGTTTTTGGCCAAATCTTAATTTTGTTATTTAAAATGGAATTTTGAGCACATATATGGATTCAACACCTTGAAAAAACCCTAGAGCAATACATTTTTTTTGTTTGTAGATTGAAGGACCTAAAATAATGCAACATGGCTTTGTGGATGCCATTTCTAAAGTTGGGCTGGCCAAATTCCTTTTTGATCTTTCTACCACCTATATAACCAAGTAATTTTCTATCACCTATATAACCTTGCCTTTTTATATAAAAAAAGAGGTTCCTACACTCAAATAATTGGCTTTTCTTGGCCATGGGGCAATTAGAATGTTGAAATTCTATAACCTTTTAGATGATTAGAAGATCCAATTTTGCCATTGCTAGCCTGAACTATGTTCAAATTACGGTTTTGGGTGTAAATTGTTAGCCAGTGGAAACCCATTTATCAATTGCACTGTCTGAGTAAAGCCTAGATAATATATAAGATGAGGAGGTTGGACCTATTTCAAGTTGTTGTACTCAAGCTAATGGTCAAAAATAAGGTTATGCATATACATGTGGTTCAAGGTCTCCTTTTCCTCATGTTATTCTCTATGAATTAAGGAATGCATGTTGCCAAGGAGGAACACCTACTGGTCTAGGATCTGACACAACCAACAAGTTACTAGGAACACCCAATAGATTACTAGGATCTGATACATGCTTTAGATTGCTAGGATCTAGTCTAGGAACACCCAATAATGAGAGGTATATCCAAAAACCACTCCAAGTAAGATATGAAAAGGGCTCTTGAAATGCATCTGAATACCAAAGCACTCCAATGTTTATAATGGCATACTGATGTCCAATTCAAATGATACCTAAGGATTTCACAAAGGTTCTAGTGCCTTTGTTCAAGGGTTCGTTGTATGTTTCCAAGGGTTTCAAAAAAAAAAAACTTTCACTAGATATTAACAGCCCTTATGAAATTTTTTACTACCACCATTTCTGCCATAAAATTTCTGTAAGGTGAAGACACATGAAGATTTAAATTGGTTCATGTTTGAAGGAAATATGAACTATTCTGATTTATGGGTGTTTAGAGTTTTATTGTTGGCTATAATTTGCTTACAATGACCCTAGATGTAGTCACAAACAAGTAATAAAGATTATTGTTGTTCACAAGGCTGAAAAGTTGTCTGAAATCCCTCAAATTATCCCACAACAAGCTTCCCAAAAACCCCACATGATTGTTAGAAACATTTGTTGATTTCACCTTTATTTTTATACTTGTTTTCATGCTGCCCTATCTGTCCAAACATTAGTATCAGAGCCATAATAGTGCTGTCATTAACCCTAGTTCTATTTGTTGGTGAAAATTTACCACAGTTGGAGGTATCAACCATTGGAAAGACCAACACTATTGGGTTCCAGAGAACCACCAATCAAAGGATATATCTACTGTTGTATCTTCTGTTTAGGGCTCTTCACATGCTACCATCAAATCTACGGTCATTTTCTTCTATATATCATCTTCATATTGCCTCATAATCCTACAAGAGTATGTTACATGACCTCACATCCTCCCAACAAAAGTTGATCTTATATGCCGAGTTATATTTATGCTTGGATGGTGATTTGTTTGCTTTGTTTGGAGACCATGGAGGATGACAAGATTATTGATGTCAAACTGTTCATAGAGGCTACCACCAAATACTGCAATAAGGGAGACTTTCCCATGATATTTTTGGAACCTTAAAACCATGTTAAAATTGTTTGAAACATGTACCTTAAAACCAAAACAAATGCTACAACAAAATCACTATAATGTGATGGAAGTTCTATTATAGGACTTCTCTACTGTTGCTCATACACTGTCTGAAATAATCAGGTTGAAATTTAGAACCTAACTATCGCTGGTCTAGTATGCAAAATCCAATTCCTGGCATGAGGCATATGATGAAGCCATTGGCTAGGTTACATGTTGGCAGTGTATGTTATGTTGATATTTTTCTTTTGGTTAGAAACTGGGAACTTCACCACAACATCATACCAATATGTAAAATCTGAATTAATTGTTGTGAGCCAACTAGCATCTAGGATATTTGTTTCTATCTCATACTTTGCCATCAACATCTAAGTTGTATTGCCTATGCATGTGTTGAATGGAGTAGCTATTGTGGCATCTTTATGATTTTCCGTGTCAAACATACCATTCTGACATGTCTTCTCTATGTGGGGAAGGTATTGCTACATTGTATTTGCTAAGGATGCATGTTCACCAAGACAAGTCAAATACTTCAAAATGTTGGATGTGTTTTGTATTATTGTTCTAGAACATATTCCCTTTGTCTTTGTTTTGTATTATTGTTCGAGAACATATTCTCTTTTTCTTTGTATTTATTTCACATGTTGTTTTAGGATATTTGAGTTTTTTAGGTTATTTAGGTTTTTGGCCCTGAAATTAGTGATTGAAATGCCAAATAATCACTTTATAATTGTGGATTTTCTTGTCTATTTGAGTTATTTTACATAAGAAATCTTCATAAGTAGATCTTAAGTAGATATTCTACCCTTAGCTCTATTTCAAAGTGTTGTAAGAATTTCTGAGGACCTCTTCTATTCCTTGACTCGAGGTGGTGGATTCCCCATCCTGCTGAGGCCTTTCTCTTTCATCTAGTCCTTCATTTTCCATTGAATCTGATTCAAGAGAGTCTCCCACTGGATCTCTCTTGGGGGATTCTTGTGGTGGTAGTCCATGTATCATTTTTAAAAGTATAATTCTTCCCTTCACCTACTTTTCATAACTTCCATAACCATTAGGTAGGGACCTGCAATGTCGATGGTGTTTTGTTTGTTTAGTAAAAGATTGTCGAGACTTTAATTTATTGAAAGTTGTAGAATTTACAATCTATGAAGTTTCAAGATATAATTTTTAAAATTCTAATTCTTTAAAGGGTGCTAGCTCAATGGAAGAGCACCTGCTTTACAAGCAGGAGGTTGGTGGTTCGATTCCATCGTGCCTTGATATTCATATATAGGGAATGACGAAGATCAGTTTTTGGTGACGGATGCTCTTTTGACCATCACTAATGAGCTTATGGTGACATTTTTCGACCCTCACTAAAATATGAAATGGTGATGGTCAACGAACGCCACCATATATACACATCAATAGTGACGACCATTAAAGGTCCGTCACCATAAATCATTGTTGTTGATATGAAATGGTGAGGGTCACTGTTTGTCATTATAGTCATTATTCATGACGGACCTTAATGTCACCAATGAGTTTATGGTGACGGTCAATGAACGTCACCATATATATGCACCAATAGTGACGACCATGAAAGGTTCATCGTAAAAAAATATTGTTGTTCATATGAAATGGTGACAGTCACTATCCGTCATTATAATCAATATTCGTGACGGACCTTGAATGTCACCACAACACATACTTTCGGTGACGCCACCTTTGGTGACGTTCACTTTTTTGGTGATGGAGGCTATTGTCCATCACCATTGCCCATATGAAATGGTGATGGTCACTATCCGTCACTATAAATCATTATTGGTGACGGACCTTGAATTTCACCACAACACCTATACTTTCGGCGATGCCACCTTTAGTGACGTTCAGTTTTTTGGTGACGGAGGCTATTGTCCGTCACCATTGCTCATATGAAATGGTGACGATCACTATTCGTCACTATAAATCATTATTGGTGACGGACCTTAAATGTCACCATAAGACCTATACTTTCGGCGACGCCACCTTTGGTGACATTTAGTTTTTGGTGACGAAGGCTCTTTTGACCCTCACCAATGAGCTTATGGTGACCATTTTCACCCCTCACCAATGTGCTTTTTTCTTGTAGTGAGACATCTTTACAAAACCCCTTCCACAAGAAGCATTTGAGTATCTTTGCCAAAAGATGGGGGTCATTGCTCTTGCATCACATTAAATCAAGCAGCATGTCAGGGGTACAATATGTTAGGGGGAGTAGCATGACAGGGGGAGCACTTTGGCACCCCATTGCCATTGATGTCAAAGAGGGAGAGAAGAAAAATATTTCCATCCAATGACAAAGAGGAAGATTTTTAATCCAAGTTGTCATTGATGGCAACAGGTTGATAAAGGTTGAAAGACTTAATCATAACATGGAAGATATCATTTGTAGTTCTCCCAATGATGCTGCACCATGACATATTACTGCACTATTATTGAATACATGATGCTATACCTTCATGAGCACTGTTACCGATGAAATAGGTAACCTCACCTCAAAACGGGAACTCTAGCCCAAAAAGACTTTAAAAACATGAAAAACACCCCCAAAACAAAAAAAGTGTAGTCCAGAACGCACTTCGTTTTTTTTTTAAGGTCAAATTTCAACATTTTGTAAAATTATGCTAAAAACAAAATTGTTTCTTGAAAAAAGGATTGAAAAAACACCCTCAAAACAAAACTAGTTGATGCTGGAATAACAAAATAAAATAAAATTGTGCCATATTTTTGACATTTTTAAAAATAGAAATAACATTTTTTAATTTTTAAAATTCAAACATTAAAAAAAAACCTAAAATTTAAGAAAAAAATAAATTTAAAAAATAAAAACATTTGAAAGCTTAAAATTTAAAAATATATAGGAATAAAAAAATTAAAAAAAAACAAAATAAAAATTTTAATTCAAACATTAAAAAAAACCTAAAATTTAAGAAAAAATAAATAAATAAAAAATAAATTTAAAGATTAAAATTTTAAAATAAATAGAAATAAAAAAATAAAAATAAAAACAAAATAAAAATATTAAATTAAAAAAAAAACAGGTTTAAAAAAGAAAGAAATTATAAAAAATAAAATATAGAAATTAAATTTAAAAATGAAAAAGAAAATGTTTATTAAATTAAAAAAAAAAAATTTAAAGAAATATATTAAATTTAATAAATTTGAAACTTAAAAAAAAAACATTATTTAAATTAAAAGTAAAAAAATGAAAAATTAATTAAAAATAAAAAAGAAAAATAAAATACAATAAAAATATTAAATTTAAAAAAATATATTAAAAAAACAAATAAATTTTAAAAAATAAATTAAATTTAAATTATAAAAAATAATATATATATATATATATATATATATATATATATATATATATATATATATATATATATATATATATTAGATTTTATTAAATTTAAAAAAATGTTAATATTAAAATAACAAATTAAATTTAAAAAAATAATATTAAATTTTAATAAATAAATGAATAAACAAATAAATTTTGAAATAAAAAATAAATTTTAAATATAAGAAAAAATAAAAAAAAAACATTGAAATAAAAAATAAATTTTAAATATAAGAAAAAATAAAAAAAAAACATTGTTAAAATAAAAAGTTAAAAAACTTTAAAAATCAATTAAAAATGAAAAATTGAAAAAAATGAATTAAAAAAAATATATTAAATAAAAAATAAAATAAAAAACAAATTAATTTGAAAATACTAAGTTTAATTAAAAAAAAAAGAAAAAAAAAGACTAATTTTAAATACACAATTTTAATTGAAATAAAAAAAATAAAAATAAAAATTTTATGTACTGAAAAAAAATAATAAAAAAATAAAAAATTTAAAAAAAATATTAAATTCAAATAAATAAATAAAAAATAAAAAATTTATTAAATTTAAAAAAATTAAATGAAAAAATTAAACATAAAACTTAATATAAAAAAAAATTAAAAAAAAAAATCAATTAAATAAAAAAAAAAAATACAAAATTTAATAAAAATTATTAAAAAAAATTAGAAAAAATAAAATAAAAACAAAAAAAATGAATTAAAAAAAGAAAAAAGAAAAAAAAGCAATTAAATTTCAAATAAAAAAAATTAAATTAAAAAAAATAATTTTAAATTTTTTGAATTAAAAAAAAAATCTAATTAAAAAAAAAATATTAAAAATTAATTAAAAAAATAAAAATAAAAATAAAAAAGAATTTTTTGATGATGGTGGTGCCACCAATCGGCCTCCCACCCAGGTGGCGGTGGAGGTTGGCCGCTGGGGGGACGGGGGGCTGCATGCAGCCTCCCCACCTGCCTAGCGGCCAGCCTCTGCCGCCATCGAGGCAGGAGGCCGATTAGCGGCACCACCACGATCATAATTTTTTTTTTTTTTTTTTTTAATAATTTATTTATTTATTATTATTATTTTTTTTAATTTTTTTTTTAGTTTTTTTTTTTTTTTTTAATATTTTTTAATTCGTAACATTTTTTTTTTAAATTTTGTTTATATATATATATATATATATATATATATATATATATATATATATATATATATATTTTTTTTTTTAATTTGATTTTTTTCTTTTTTGTTTTTAATTTTTTAATATTATTTTTAATTTTTTTTTTTTTTTTTTAATTTTTTAATTTTTTAATTTCAAATTATTATTATTATTATTATTATTATTTTTTTAATTCAAATTTTTTATTTTAAATTTAAATTGTTTTAAATTTTTTTGTTTTTCTTTTTTTTTTTTAAATTTTGTTTTTAAATTTAATATTTTAGATTAATTAATTTTTAAAATTTAAAATTTATTTATTAAATTTATTAAATTTTAATTTATTTAAATTTTTTTTTTAAAATCTTTTAGTTTATTTAGTTTTTCATTTTTAAAATTTATAAATTGTTTCATTAAAAAAAAAATAGTAAATTTATGGATATTTGTTTTTTAATTATTTGCACGTGGTTTTTTTTATTTTTTTTGTTTTTTAATGATAGCTTTTTTTTTATTTTAATTCTTTTATTTTAATTTTTTTTTTTTTTTTTTTTAATTTGTTTTTTTTTTTGTTAATTTAAAATTTGTATCTTTTTTTCTTATTATTATTGTTTTTTTAATTTAAATTTTTAAATTTAATTTTTTCTTTTTTTTAATCTAAATTTTAATTTTGTAATTTTAATTATTTTTAAATTTTCTATTTTAATTTTTTTTTTTTTTGATTATATGATTTTTTTTAATAACTTAGAAAAAAATGTTTTTGATGTTTTTTTTTTTTTAAACTTTTTTGGTTAATTTTAGTTTTTTTCTTTAAATTATGTGTTTTTTTTTTCAATTTTTTTCGTTTCTTTTGATATAATTTTCGAATATTTTTGTTTTTTTTTTTAATTTTTTTTTTTACGAGTTAATTTTGTTTTGTTTTTACATTTTTATTGGTTTTTTTTATGGTTTATATATATATATATATATATATATATATATATATATATATATATATATATATATATATATATATATATATAAGTTTTGTGTTTTATTACCAACATGAAAATCACCACTCTAAAAAAAAAAGGTTGATGTTGCATCAATACGTTTCAAAATTAGCATGAAAATCACCGCTCCAAAAAAAAAAAGTTGATGCTGCATCAATACGTTTCAAAATTAGCATGAAAATCACCGCTCTAAAAAAAAAAAGTTGATGTTGCATCAATACGTTTCATAATTAGCATGAAAATCACTAACATTTTAAAACAAATATTCATACTTCATAAATAAAAATATTAGAGTGTCAAAAATGTGCACAAAAAAAAATGGGGTGATTCTGCATCACCACTTTTCAAAATCGAGTGCTTTTTATGCTACCAAAAAAAATTAGGTAACAGTGCGGTTACCTATTTCATCGGTAACAGTGTTCATGACCTTGCTGGGTACTATTATGATGACATAGATGTCCTAGATGATGACGCTATGACCCTATGATTGATAAGCCAAACAATGGAGAAGACAAATGAAGGAGAAGCCAAGCAATGGAGAAGGCATTCTGTCCTCTGCACTTTCTGCACACAAAAATTAAGGACAGTCACAAAGAAAAATTGTTTTTACCTCCTTAGAGGCATCCTTCCAAAATTGAATCCTATACCGTCTTTTAGAGCATATTTTTTGTTTTCCAATGAGCCCTTATTTGTCCCAAAACTCCCAGTAGTTTTTGAGATATTGAATTTTTCAAGTTAAAAAAAATATATTTATGATATTGAGTTGACCTATGCTTAGGGACACAAGTTGGCTTCCAAATAGGGACGCGTCTTTTCATTTGTTATTGCAAAGAAGGCTATATATATACAATCCGTAACTCATTTCTCCAGTACAGAAATTCGGTCATCAAGCACACGCAGAAGAGATTCACTTCACATCTCGTGAACTCAATATATAAAGGAGACTCGGACCTAACCACAATGCAAAAAACTTGGATAACCTCAAGCCTGTGATCTATTTCTTCAGACCAGTCATCTATTGTTTTGGACCTATGATCTTTTGCTTAGGATCTGTGACTAAAGGTTATAACTCTTGGTTATGAGATCTATTGCCTTGACCAGTGATAAGAAGTGTGGTCGTTGGACATAATTATTACAACTTGGACTTGTGAGGGACTCAGAATAGTGATCTCATATTTGTTTACAGTCCTATGATGAATGGTGAATGTTGATATATAAGAACATTAAAGGTTCTTGGTGAAGAAGCAGTAAAATTTATTGAACAGTGTTGGATAAAAGCATTGTTGGAGCATAATAGAAGGACCCTTGTGTTAACTTGAGGACAGTCTTGTAGTGACAATCACTCGTAAAGCAAACATTTGACTATGGAGCTAGGACATATAACAATTTTATGAAGTTTAGATTCTAAAGGAACTCAGACAAACATCTTGTGGAGATAGCTCAGGACAGTGGACCAGTCATAAACCTTGTGTGCAGTACAATAATCTCTTAGCTCGGAATTGCAGTAACCTAAATATTGCAGTGATCTCTTGTGCCAGACCTTCATAATATTCTAGGGTAACCTTGCTATGGAGTTTAAAAATCGTAAGCAATAATAGGAAGTCACAATAGCATTTGAATTATGACAAGGATTGCATAATAGCAACATTATGGAATAGAACAAAAGAAGCCTTCTTGGTCACTTGTCACAAGCATGAAGATTTGAGTTTTGGAACCAAGAACAGTGAATGAAAATCAGTGAGCAGTGAAGCATTAGTAGTGGAGTCAAATGGTAGACAAAGTGCAGTGAAGAAATAGGGAAGTCAAAATCAAGAAGTATTGAATAGTGAAAAATAATTGTACATGATAGTCAAGTAAGTATATCACACATCTTCTATTAAAAGAGACCGAGGGATTGGTGTCCTTGGGGTAGGTGCCCCTAAACACAAGGTTAGTGCCTTGAGAAGATAGGGTCAAAACCCTAGAGGTCGAAGCCTCATCAAAGTCCAAGTTAGGGCTTGGAAACAGGTTGGTGCCTGTTTCATTAAAAGGGTTGGTGCCCTCACTCATATATTGTATACTATTATTTAAAAAGGGGATTGAAGTTCTTATTAATCCTTAATATTATTATTATACACCTCTCTGTCTTTAATTTTTAAGAATCCAACTCGCAATAAATAAAAATTGAAAAGAAATATGGATTCACCCCCCTCTCAGTATTTCCAACACCTTTCAGGGGAGTGATATTCACTGATTTGTATAACGTGGGGTAGAGCATGCCATCTTCTTTAGCAAGCCTATAAATGTTTAGGCCCCAATAATCTAAAGGTGTCTTTGAAATGGAGGATGGATTTTTCTTATGTTGTGAGGTAGCGAGGGGCCAATTTTAGATTTGAGAAAATAATGTTATGGTTACTTATGACAACCTTGGGGCTTATTAACTCTGCTATTATGTATAAGGGCTCACTTTCTTCTTTGGTCATATCCTTATTTACTTCCTCATCTCTCATTTCTTAAAGGGCCAACCAATATGCTAGTGCCATCAGTTGTGCATCCTCCAATATTTAACTAGGGTCCCAAAAGTTCACGTTTGTGAGGATCATGTTGTGCATATATAATTTAACTAACTTGGCCCTATCCTCAATGCTCACTTGTTGGTAGAAGTCAATGAACCTCCTATAATATTGAAATGGTAGAGAGCCATATCGTGCTAGTTTTTTGATTTGGAATTGCAGCCATTATTCTTTGAGGAAAATGGCATATGATCTGGATGGCTTCCTACATTGGATGGCCTCCATGGACAAGCTTGCCATGGTGTCAAGTTGCACCTCCTTTTCTTGTAGTTTCTCTCTTATCCTCTTGTTCTCTATCTGCAACTTCTCCTTCTTGGAAAATTCCTTTAGCCTCAGGTCAGCCAATTCCTTACCCACTTTTTGCATATTTTCCTCCATGAGGCCCACATCCTCTACTTTCTTGGATTTTACAATTTGCATCCACTGGTGAGGTTTTCCTCTCTTTTTTTCTAACTCAGACAGGAGAGGAATTGAAAATTTTTAAGGTATAATTCTCCCCCCTTAAAGAAAACTATAATAGGACCCAAGATCAGGATGTGGAGTAGGATATTGGAGTCCTTGTGGACCTTATCCTTCCTCTTGAGGTGTTTTTGTCCCTTCTTGTAGAAATTTTTCTTCATCTTACAATAACTTTGTTCTTTCATATAAAATATACGTTCTTTCCTGTAGCAAGGTGGTTTGTGACTTGTGTTGCTTGGTTGTTACTACCCTTGTGGTTGGAATTCACATGGGTTTCAAAGGATGCTTGCCCTTAGCTTTGAGGGAGGTGACCTCCTCAATTTTCCTTTTTCCTCGTCCCAATTCTTCTTCTTGGTGGCTAACTGATTCATCAATTGTGATTGGGTTTTTTGAAGGAGTTTGAGGCTTCCCATTTTATATATTGGTTCTCTTTCTTCTTTTAAAGTATAATGGACCTTTCCTGGGCTACCTTATCTTGGGTTTGACTTGTGTGCTAACGGTTTCCAGAGTATAAACTACCTCTTGTTTTGCATCCCCCTCTAAGAGGCTTATCTGTCACCTTTTATTTCCCTTCTTATGAGGTATAGAGGGATCTCTAAGAGTATCATCTGTTGCTTTTTATTTCCCTCTTCCTTCTTTCCCCTCTTCTCCAACCTATCCTTAAAACTATTCCTTTTATTATTCTTTCTCTTCAACTTCTTCTCCTTGTTCTTCAACCTCTCTTTCTTCTTATTTCTTACCTCCAACGCTAGATTTTGTGTTCTCTTCATGTTGTGTCATGGTTTGGGCTTTATCTCAGTGAATGCCTCCCTATCCATGTCCACAAAAATGGTCTACAATACAGGTCTCTTGATGTGGCTTAAGGAATTCATAATAATGATTCTTATGAGGACATGATGGGAAATGTATTGGTGCTTCCCTTCTCTCACCCTCTGGTTCATTTCAATCATGGACTAAAGGAGGAAATGTGGAATGTTGAGCTTTCTTAGAATGGGGAATTATATTTGGAACCATAGCTCATAGAGTAGCCTAAATTGAAAGGAATATACAACACTCAACCTCAATTCACAATATATGTACTTGAGGATGCTATAGGCCAATTTATCCCAAGGGTAATGGATATATCAAAAAACCTAGGAGACAGTGTTGAGATTGAAAAGAGGTTTCCTCTGGAAGTTGATCATATACCATCTCCTCATCTGTAGGCAAGGATAGTCATAACAAAAAATATGCAAATTCTCTTTCCCTGGTTTGTCAACAACAGTTAAATCAAATTGTTGCAATAGTAACAACCATCTAATGATTCTAGCATTAACACCAGGTTTATTCAATAAATACTTAATGGTTGTATGGTCAGTGTGAAAAAATCTAGTGATATAGTGTCCAAACTTATTCAAAGAGTGCACCACAACTAGGATTTCTTTTTGAGTGACCGTGTAATTGAGTTCAACCTTAGAAAGTTTCTTATTGATGAAATATATAACATAGGGAAGTATGTATTCCACTTGTCCTAAGGCTACTCCTACAAATTTTATTGATGCATTTGTGTGGATATGGAAAGGAAATGCCCAATTTGGGCCCCTATGGATGGGTACAATGGTCAACTTCTCTTTCTATTCTTCAAAGGCCTCTTGACATATATATGTCAAACAAAATCCAAATATTTAGCCAGTAATCCAAACAGGCATAAAGCCAATTTACTAAAGTCGTTAATGAACCTTCTATAGTACCCAACCGATTCAAGGAAGCTTCTAACATCCCCTTGTTTTGGAGGAGTAGGGACCCTTTTAACGATGGAAACTTTTTTTGGGTAAACCAGTATCCATTCCTTGGATATGGAATGTCCTAAGATAATCCTTGCATTCATTAAAAACTCATATTTCTTAGGACTTGATGAAATATTTATCTCAATGCATTTCTTTAAGAATTTATATATATTATAAAGAGCTTCCTGGAAGTCACATTCATAAAGGGTGAAATCATCCATGCATATCTCAACAATGTCATGAAAAAGGTTAGCAAATATACTCAAAACTTCCCTCTAAAAGGTATCAGGGGAATTAAAACAATTGAATGGAAGGACTCTATAGGAAAAGGCCCACAAAGGACATGTGAATGTGGTCTTGTCTTGGTCCTCATGGCTGATATGTATCTGGTTATACCCACTAAATCCATCTAGGAAGGAAAATAATATCTTCCCTTGAAGTCCATATAGGACCTAGGCATTGAAATACAAAGGGAAATGGTCCTTATTTTTAGCGTTGTTATGTTATCTATAATCAACAAAAATCCTCCACTTCCCATTCTTTTTGGGGTCTATGGCAAGAGGGGACACCCACTCACTATCTAAAATGGGGTATATCAACCCTGCATCCAAGAACGATTATAGTTTTCCTCTTAAAATGTCCTTAAGGGAAGGATTCATCCTCCTCTGGGGTTGCCACAGATGTTTGGATCCTTCCTTGATGTATATACGATGAGTAAACATTGAGGGATTCACACCTTTGATTTCCTTATAGTCCTAAGAAAAAGTATCAAAATGTTTCCTTAGCACAATGCATAATTTCTCTTCTTGCGTGCCTGAGAAAGAGGGGTTGATTTTTAGAGTTCTATATGCATTGACTTCCACAACCTTCGCATGATCTAGATCAGGATTAGCAAAGTATAGATCCGCCCATGGATTTCCCTTAGGTGGTTCTAAGGATTCTTATACCAATTCATCAATTAGAATAGTAGTGGCAGGTTAATTCTATAAGAGATGGTCAATAAGGGCATCTTCATCAAGCTACTTGCTTCCTACAATAGTGTCTAGGGTAAAAAATAGGCATAACAATGTTTGATAAAAGTCTTCCTCGTCCTCGTCCTCTACCCACAAGGGTAAGTCATTCTCAATAGAAGGTTGAGAAGTGGGATATAATACAAGCTGCTTTGAGATATTCCCATTCTTGATGGTAATTATCCCAACCCTGCAACTAATGTAGGCATCAATAGTGGCCAACCAAGGTCTCCCTATGATGATAGGGTAACCATTAAACCTGGTTTTGAGTTGGAGGACAAGGAAATTTGTGGGATACTCCAAGGAGTCGATAATTACCATCACATCCTCAATAACACTATACTGTGGATCTATCTTTAAGCTGTAACACTATAGTGGTGTTTCTCAATTCCCCTTGGAGGTTGAGCTTTAGTATGGTTTCCTTTTTCATAACATTGATTGTAGCCCCAAGGTCAACCAAGGTTTTAGGGAACACAATGCTATTAATGTGCACACCCACTACTGGGCTACCTGGATCTTATAAGTACTTTGGGGAGATCACCCTCCCAAGCATTATATTAGATAGTTGCCTAACAAAATTGATATTGGGAGCATATATTTTAATCCTCCCAAGCCTCTTGAAACACTCTTCCCTGATAAACATGTTGTAAATGGGGACATATTTAATGGCCTAGAGAAGGGGAATTTTCACACACAAAATTTTCAACGCAAAATTTAAGCTTCTTCTTGGGCATGTTATTTAGGTTGCACCAACCTTTCAGCATAAGGAGGTACATTGGCTTGAGGGGTACTATCTTCCTTATCTTCATCAACATCTTTAGGTGGAGAAGGTGGGTGAGCATTTGGAAGTACCTTCCCAAACCTAAGGTTGATCTCTTGGATTTCCATAGCATAAGTAGGAAAGATGTTTCCCCACTATAAACCTATTATTCCAACTTATTATTTTGGTTCAAATTGGGTTGGGCAGGAATTTGAGGTTTCTTAGGTGGGTTTTGGTGAGGTTGAGGAAGAGGCATTAAGGTAGGAGGTTTGGTTTCTTGAGGCCTCCATCCTTGTGAGGCTCTTCCCCATTAAAGAGGTGAAGAATGATATGGTTGAAATAGTTGGTTGACAAGCTGAGGAGGGTATTGAAGATTGTATGGCCAAGGAGAGGGCATGTACCATGATGTATGAATTGAAGGGTACAAAGGCTGGAAAGGGGTGTTTTGATTTGTATTGTAAGGAGGATATTATACACCCTGCATGCCTTGTTGATATGGACATGGGCATTGTGGCCTTATTTGGTTGATGAATAAAAGCTTCTCCAAGCCATTCTCATCCCCCTGGTACACAGCCTTTAGGCCTAGAAGAGAGGGGAATTTGTCTATTGTATGGTTCTCCTCACAGACAGCGAAAACCTCTATGGTGTTCAATGGTAACTCATTTATGGGATTCCTCTTAGTGCATCTAGGAAAAAATATGGCTAATGTCATTTCTGCTTCCTCTTGCTTCTTTTTAATTTGCATAGTATCCATATACAAGGAAAAGGTATACAAAATTTCACTATTAAAGTATTCCAACATACTCCTTATGTTTGATAGTTGATGTGGAGGGAGAAGAGTTCACCAGGCCTTTACTGGACCTGCCTCTCTTCCTAGCATCCCTAGAATGATTCTTGAATATTGTCTTTATGTCATCATAGGTCAGTTGGTAAATATTCCCCCCAGAAAACATATTGAAGGTCTCCATTGCATCCTCCCTAATCCCTTGGAAAAGTAGAATCTTGAGTTATTTAGGATCAAGGGTACAATTAACCCTCCTATAATTTAGCTAGAACCTTTACTCATAGTATTCTAAGGACTCATTTGGCCCTAGTTTCATCCTACAAATTTGATATTTTGTCTCCTTAGACCTACAATAGTCCTTGTACTTATAATTAAATGTTTGCTGCATTTTTTCCCAAGTAGTGATGTTGCCTTCAAGTAGACTCATAAACCAACACAAGGCTACATCCTTGAGGGTGGAGGGGAACAAATTAAACTTATGTTCATTAGAGGTATATTCATAGGTCCTACACACTACGACAAACTCAAACATGACTATGTTAGGGTCCTCATAGGCTAGGCCATGGAAATGTGGAATAGAAGTAGGGCTTATATTCTTCATCCCAACCTCCCCATTTATCTCTTGGATAGGAAAGAACTCATTTTCTTGTTTTCAACCATGTTTTAGATAGGTGATATATTCTCTTCCTCTCCTATGGTTCAAAAATATACAAGTTTCTCAGCTAGAGGATTTTATAACTCCCCTATGGTCAGAGAGGGAAATTCAGAGTCACCAAAGAAGAAGGATGGTTGAATTATTGAAGGGTGGGGGTTTTTGGTAGAAATTTTCCTCGATTATCCCTACTCCTATGAGGCATGAAATAACTAGTTTTTTTTTTTTTTTGTAATCTGTGTTTTATTCTTATTTTTTAATATATTTTCAAATTAGCAATGTTGATTTAGAACAAATGATGATAAAAGGAAAGAAATATAACCTATAAGTAGAAACAACGCCTACTTGGACACCTCCTCAACAATGATTCCAAAAAGTGATGACCCCATTATCACAACAAGATTGTCGAGACTCTCAAGGATACCAACTTAAGAGGTGAAAATGTTGTATGCAATTTAGGTCAAGTTCTACTCATTCAACCTTCAAGCAATGGAAAAAATCAAAGAACACAATGACCACTCTTTTAAATAGCTCAAGTAAGGGAATTCCATGAAAAATAAATTTCTACTCTAACTACATGAATGAAAACAATTGTTGTGCTTGCAGAAATGGAAAGTGCTATTCATAAGTTGTAAAATTTAACCCTAGTTGCAAGAATGTAAAGGTTATGGTAATTATAGAGATGAAAATTACTTGTCTATTTCCAAAATGTAAACCCTATGCTACTTGCATGAATGTGAATCATTATTATAATTGAAGAATGTGAAAAGTTTATTTGAAAAGAACCTAATCTTATGTAAGAAAAACAATTTGTAATTGAAATCCTAAGAGCATGAATTCAAAGAAATAGGCCTAATCTAATTTTCATTGGAAAATCACCCTCTTAATCACTGTGTTCTCCAAGGGACTTGGCTGGAGTAACAGAGTTCATATGCATTTCATAAGAAAATCATCATTATCATTCAATTTAGAAATTTGTCCCCTAACCCTAATTGCAGAATTATATTTTCAGTGAGGAAAAGTTAGCATCAAAGTGGTCTTGGGTCCTCCTAATTCATGTATTCAAAGCCTAGAGGTCATTATTCAAGTTAAGAGACAAAATTCAAGCTTTTGGAGTAAATATAGTCAAGTTTAAGGGCTGCTACAGGATTTCTACAAGATGTTACACGATTGCCTTGTTTTGCTATATGATTGATTTTGTGAGCATCATGAAGGTGAAAAAGGTGGTAAAAGGTAGGTAAGGGTATATGGAGTTTGTGTGAGGCTTTTACCAAGAACAGTACCTCTCATAGGCCCATATTGCACAAAACAAAATTCACACAGTGTCTGTCAAATAACCCTAATTAAGATTTCGGTAGAAAATTTTTGAGGGAAGTGTGGGATGAAAATAAAGGGGTTTATGATGAGAAGGGGAATGTAGGATGAGTGTGCCAACCTTGCAAGCCACTTATAATACCTTCAGACCAACAACAATCCCTCTTCTTACGCTTAAAATGATGATCAAATTGAAGCAAAATAAGCTAAGTAAGAAAGGATGAGTCAAATTTTATGAAATCAAACAAAGAAGGATTTTATTTCATTAAGAACTAATTTACCTTACAAAATGCATCTAACCTACATACATGAAAATTTAGAAAGATGATTTTATCTCCTAGATTGCAGAATCAGGGTATGCAAGAGACAATGAGCTAAAACCTATAAAATTGCAAAGGAAAACAACGACATATTTTTGGCTTGATGTTGTAGACTCCTCAACCACACTTCCCAAAAGAGAGGTGGTAATTAGGCCCGTAACAAAAAATTTCCTAGAAAATGAACTTCTACTCAAACAAGGAAGGAAATGTTGGTACTAAAATAATGCATAAATAAGATACATAAATTGAGATTTGAACCTTTGGGTTGCGACCTAAACCAAGGGGACTCAATCCTCTAAAACTAACTCAAATGTTGAACAATGATATGCTTCTTAGAAACATGAAATAAAGTTTAGGTACATAATGCAAAGGAAAATAACAATGAAAGTATCAAATTTCTAGCTCTTTATATCTCTTCACTACTCCAAAAATTCAAATCCTAATGAACCCTTAGGAATGCTTATTTATACTAAGATGATTTAGGGGAAATATCCTTGAAAATATGACTTCTTCCATCCAAAAGTTTGAAAAAAGTGGATCTAGCTCCCTTAGATCCTCACATTCACTTGATTTTATTAGTTCTAGTAGACCTCGAGATGTAGATGAGTGATGCTAGGGATCACTTCAAGTCAAAATAGAGTAAATATAGGGGACACGCCTCCTTCACTTCCTATAGATTCCTCTAGCGTGCCTCTGCTTCATAAATGTACTAAAAAATTCTGTTTTTCCTCTACATTAACCACATTAGTCCATGAGTCATGACAAGCATCCTTTAGTCTTCATATTAAACATATTATGGCCAAAAATATGTTAATTAATGCGATAAAAGAAGAATTTGTAGGCTAGAGGATGGAATTTTTTTAGAAAATCCACATAGATTCAACTGATCTTTTAATATGTTAGAAAAAATACTTGAATCCATTCTAAAAATTGCAGAAACCAATTATGATCATACAATCACATGAATAAGAAAGATAAATAATTTCAATCACACAAAACAAAGATTTATATGGGGAATGCCTCATCTAAAAACCACTATTTGTATATTGCATTAAGTCAAGAATATGAAACAATACAATGCTTCTCTCAGACTTGAGAGCTCTCTGCACTATCTCTGACTGTCTCAATATGATCTGAGTAGGTTTGGTCCAATACTTAACCAATTACTCACCTTGGTTAGAAGAACCTTTCTCACACATTCATGAGGGAATTGAGCCCCTATTAATTAGGAAATTCCCATCAATTGATTGCATAATATATCCAAGGCATCTTGATGACCTTATACATGAATTGTATAATTTTCTAATTATATAACTGATAGCCTACTTCCCTTTAACTCCAATATCAACTTTGTCACTGTTAGAACTGACATGAAACAACTATCTATAGTGAATTATCAATTATCTGATTGATCACTGCATGTGAATTAAATCATATTTAAAGATGCAGACCTCTCACTAACTCATCCATCTGTTAGAACTAGTTAAACTGATTTTAACTCAAATAAACTAAGTTAACTAATAACAACTCAAAATAAACTCACCAAGTCTCCTAAAAAATAGGAGACACTCTACATGCCTCTATTTTGACTCTCAACTCGAATTAATTGAACTAACTAAGTCTTCCCAACTTATTTATCTTGTACAAGATGTCATGTGATGTGGAATTACGATTTCCTTCTAATTTAATTCAGGGAATATTAAACTAGAATTCCTTTTTTTTCCATTTAGATATTTCTTGTTGCCATTTTCAACACTCCCTCTTAGCAAGAAAGGAATTCAACTCTATCCCGATTTGGTACCTTTGGAATGTTTTGCATGCAACACTTCTCTCTATTTTTGTTCCTACTACAACTTATGAAACTAAAAATCATCAAAATTGAATTAGTATGATGCATCTGTCATCAGAGTCTCTCACTGCTACTAGCTACTACAATGTTTACTAAAAAATCTGCGCTGTTGCTAACTTTTCACTAAAGAAAACTCTGCTCTACGCTCTCGAGTATCTGACTACTGCTAATATCTGCATTTTTCACTCTGATGTCTGATTGTATTAATCACCACTGATCCATCCTGCTACTGTGTATTGTGGGATTCCGTAGCAAGGTATTAACACATATTTCATTAAATTTGGAATTAAATAGTGGATCTAGAATTTCAAAATAACCAAAAAACTCAATTCTATGAATGTCCTTGTAAAACAAATTTTCCAATTTTAATGAAATAGTTGTTTATTGATCCATGAGAAAAAACACCTCAATGGATCCTGTCCAAATTTCTACACTCTTGGGGCTATGAATTCACATCTCCCCACCTCTCTCCTAGAGGTATGGCTGCATGTGCTCCCTCTGCCCACTTGGCTCGAAATTTACTCGTACTGGAGGTCTCTACTTGAATGGATGCCTCCACTCAGTCTCCTCTCTGATTCTATAATTGTGGCCGGTCCAAAAATTTATGAGGCTTCATATGATGTTTCATTTTAAGAGGAAATTCATGCTCCATCTCAATCACCAAGTCTCTAACCTTCTACTTGCTACTCAAGGCTTTGCATGCATGTTTGACCTCAAGAGCATACATGTTCTTGACTCGCACACCGATCTGTTTCACCTATGCGGCGGTGACTTATCTAAGGAAAACCTTTCCTTTTCTAAATATCACATCATAACCATGATCTTCTAATACCACTACGAAAACAACAACAATTTGGTCAACAATAAACAAAAAGTTATTAATATCTCCTCACATGAATTAAAGAGTGAAGAAGCAAAATTTATAATGAAAAACATCATTTCAAGAGTAAAATTCATGAAGCTCTTGAAATCATCAAACACCCTCACAACCTCCATAGGGATGGGGGTTTGAAGGTTAGTAGAAATTGGATTCTCATTCTTCCTCGCTCTACTATGGAATAGTACTGCTAGCATCACCCTTATCATTTTATCCCATTTCCCATACATGTCATTATGCTTTGTGCATTGTCCCCCATTTAAAATATCTCATGATTTTCTTGAATCTCACCCATTTTCCAATGCCCCCTGCACTTCATCCCTTAACCTAAACATCCTTTAATTAACCCTTGAAACATTTTTTTCTAAAAAACTTAGCAAAAGTAACCTAACTATTATTAAAACATTCACATTAAATTAATCACATCAAAATAATTCAAAAACTCAAGCTTTATTATTATTATTATTATTAATCTATAAATATTATTAGTAATAGGACATACTATTACTAAATATTATTATTAATATTAATAATATGGCATTATCAATTTTATTAATAAGACTTCTTTACATTAGATCTTTTTATCACTTAGAAGCATAAATCAAATCTCACCTAAACCACATTATTATAAATTTAAATCAATTTGTACTCCAAATAAAAAAATCCATTATTAATAATAAATAATGATAAGCATTTAAAATAAGATTATTATTAATAATAGGTCATTATAACTAAAAATTAAAACAAATTTTCATAACAAATTATATTAATAAATTAATAAAAATGAAATGAAATAAAATAAAATAAAATATGTTAAATAAAAATTAAAGATTATTAAATAATATTATATTTTTTTGGTAAGCTCTTCCCTTCCCCTCATTCTCTCCATTCTTTCCTCCCTGTATTTATATACCTTTTTTTCCTCTCTTCTTGGCAAGTTTTGTCCTGAAGACGAGTCTTGTTCTAGAATCGAAACATAGACATAAAAATGAAGACTATGGAAATTCCGAGCTCTCTAGCTCAACAAGATTCTTCTTTAGACCTAGAACAAACAAGACATCTATGCGTTTAAGAAGGGATCCATATTCCATCTGAAAGGTGACTGTATCTATTTCGGTCGCATTATACCTCTTGTCATCTCCAAACTGTATGTTCTTCTTGAGGTCTTTCTCCTCCAAGTCACTAAAGAGATCTCTATTCCCCGTCAGATGGAACGAGGAACCACTGTCGAGATACCACATGCATCCCATTACAGTGTTGGCCATGCATGCAATGAGAGTGAAATCAAGTTCAAAATATGAAGCTAGAGCTTCACCTATTGTTGCTACTACATGCTCCTTCTTTCTTGCCTTTATGGACATTTTGAAACATAGTGCCCGGACTTGTGACAGTGAAAACAATTAATGATGGAAAAGTCTTTATTTTTCCCCTCTTCACTTTGGGACTTATTTCCCTTGGATTTCTTTCCTTTTCCAAAAAATGAAAAACATTTTTCTTTGTCTTTGGAGAGATCCCATCTTTGGTGTTTCGCCGAATTTGTACTTGTACCAGGTCAGACCACAATTGCTCCCACTCTGGTAGCTTCTCCTTGCCATTCATTGAATCCTGGTAGTTGTGCCAGCCATTGGGAAGGCCTAGAAGTTCTAGGCTCACCATATCATCCTAGGAAAATTTCACACCTACACTTCCAAGCTCATCTAGACATTGAGTGAACTTCGCCAAGTATTTTGGTATTGTCCTGCCCTCCTCCATATTGATCTTTCCGAGCTTGTCCTTCAATGTCAACTTCCTGTGGTCACTGTTATTGTAAAAAAGATCTGTTAAGGCCTTCCACATAAAATATGGAGTTTCCTTTCCATGGAGGTTGAAGAAAATATGATATCAAACTCCTTCTAACAAAATATTTCTTTCCTTTGCTACAATATTCTTCCATGCATCAATATTTTGAGCATCTGCTGTTGCAGGCTTGGGAATATTGTTGTCTATGAATTTCTTTAGTCTGTTTTCCTCCAATATTTCCTCCATCCTGTCCTTCAGAGCTATGTAATTTAAACTAACCTCAAGATAATATTAGAGTCTCAATCCACAAAAAGACATTCGAATCTAATGCTTGTCCTAAAGAATAAATCTATAATTTCGATTCACCTTTTCAAAACAAACTTTGGTTCTTCTCTTCTATAATGATTCCTGATCTAATACCATGTAGAAAATGCACATAGATTCAAATGATATTGTAATATGCTAAAATAAAATACTTAAATATATTCTAAAAATTGTGGAAACTAATTACGATTGCATAATCACATGAATAAGAAAGAGAAATAATTTCAATCGTACAACACGAAAATTTATTTGGGGAAAGCCTCAGCTAAAAACCCCGTTATATATATATATATATATATATATATATATATATATATATATATATTAAGTCAAGGATATGAAAACATACAATGCTTCTCTCATGTTTGAGAGCTCTCTACACTATCTCCGACTATCTCACTCTGAATTGAGGAGGTTTGGTCCAATACTTAACCAATTCCTTGCCCCTGTCTAACTAGAATTTATCACACATTCTCGAGGGAATTGAGTCTCTATTAATTAGCAAATTACCATCAATTGATTGTGAAATACATCCAAGGCATCCTGATGACCTTATACATGACCTGTACAATTTTGTAATTATACAACTAATAATATACTGCATTTTAACTCCAATCTCAACTTGTTCACTCTTAGAAGTGACATGAAACAACTGTTTATAGTGAATTATCAATTATCTCATTGATCACTGCATGTGAATTAAATCATATTTAATTCATTGGACCTCTCACTAGCTCATCCATTGGTTAGAACTAGTTAAACTGATTTTAACTCAAGTAAACTGAGTTACTAAATACAAATCAAAATAAACTCAACCAGGTCTCCTAAAATGTAGGAGACACTCTACATACCTCTAGTTTGACTCTCAATTTGAATTAACTGAACTAACTAAGTCTTCCCAACTTAGTTAACTCGTACAATATGTCATGTGATGTGGAATTACAATTTCCCTTTTGGTGCCATTTTCAACAAAAATGGTCTTCTAATATACCTATTGATAGGACCCATCATGAACCATTAGCCATCATTGATTTGGATAGAGTTTTTAGAATTCAAATCTTAAATTTCATCGATGTCTGATGAGTCCATGGGCCAAGTTTGGAATTTAACCTAATCAAAAATAAAAATAAAAATAAAAATTGAAAATTTACCCCACTGATGATGGAGGATGTATAAAACAGAGCCAGTGCATGATGTGGGATGGTGAGGTAGCAATGATGTTGAAGGTTACATGTGGACTCGGTGTGCCACATATTACACATGTTAATTGTACAGTAACACTAACATGGCCCCAAGTGATAAATATTCAAAAGACCATATCTTGGTGTTCCGAACTAAGTTTTTAATAAAATTTATATCATCAAAATGCTCTAAAAAAGTAGAAGGTGATGGTGGTCTCAGAAAATAGGTTTTATTTGAGTAAAAAAAGTGAAAATTTTATAACCCCAACCTCCTTAAATTCAACCATGAGGTTAGGTGTGGGGTGTGGTTGTTGCAGTGTGGTACTGAAGCTAATAATTGAGCTAGAAAATACACAAATTTAGTACCTAGTATCCTTTATAAGACACAAATTTAAATTTCCTTGTCACAAGTGAAAAAATGAATAATCCTTTTGTCCTTATTTCTAAACCATGAAGGAAAAAAAATGGGCATGATGCATCAATTATTGACGAACCCTAATCAGTTATAGTTATAAAAGGAAATTACGCTATAAAAACATAAGTTATACCTAACAATATTTTGAGCCATATAAAATCACAGATTGTCTAATAGATCATAGTATACATTATAAGTGAAATTTTAGGTATAGGTCATGATATATCATACATATGGATGCCATTTCATAGGAGAAACATCTCCTCTATCAATGGATTCAAATAAGAATTCATGTCTCTAGCTTAATGCTTTCATAGAAAAATAAGAAACAATATAAATTGATTTTTCCATGCCATTCAAGGAGGGATGTCATAATATGATAGAAGAATAGACTATAAAGAGGACTAGGTTCATTCCATCCATTTCTAAGTCAAATATTATATTTTATCTCTCCTGCATAATTTTGTTAAGACATGTATTCTCTATGTGCTTCACTACCTCAAAATTTGCAAGATTGAGTAAAAAATCTTTTCCACTCCATTTTGTTGCATATAAGTGCATTTATTCAATCAAATATATATAATGAAATATGCATTGCAATATTGGAATTAGTTTTTTTTCTTTATAAAAAAAATCATGTTTGTTCTATTCATTCAATATAAAATTTCACCTTCAATTTTTACATATATGTCAACTGAAATACATTTCACCACCCCTTCATTCATATCTTATCTACAAATGCCAAGAATAGCTCTTGTTTCCCCTTGAAAAGTACATAAAAATGATATTGGAATGTCAAATAATACATAACAATTATAGGGCCTAAAGAACCCTACAAAATATCATTCCGACAAAGCCACAATATAAATTAAAAACAAGCATGAGGACCAAGTAAAAACCATCCAATATAGTGAAAGTACTCAGAAAAAATATTGAAATTTCTCAAACAAGTCCCATGAGTCCAAGAAATATGAGGAAAAATATCCAAAGGAACAAGTTTTTTTACACTTAACACAACCTGACAAGCCCACCCCAGAAAATTCAAAACTGCAAGAAGTCATACTTAGTAAAATGGGACAAGTGAACTAACAAAGTACCGAAAAAAATAGTACAATACAAAAGTGACCTACTCCTCAAAGAAAGTGTAGCATCCAAAGTGGGAAGAGAGTTTAGATCCTTAATAGGGAGGATAGAAACACCCCGAACAGCGTCATGATCGTGAGAATGATAATGGTCATTTGTTGAATGAGTAAAACCATGATAAAGATGATAATTAGATAGATCCTTGAAAGAAGTGAAGGAAACCATATCTTCCTACCCTCCAATAGGATTGAATATACTAAAAGAGGTAATTTATCAATATCTATGCCTTGAACTTGATGGCATATGTACTAGATTGATCCACATTGCACACCTCATCCACACCACCCTCGACACCTACCTTATGAGAAATGAGAGGAGGACCCTCCACTTTTTTTTTCCAATGGAAAAAATCTGTAACTTTATATTAAATATTAATGGAGAGTTACATTTTGTAGATGAAATTAAGCATTCAAGATGCCCAAAGGGCCTTTGTGCTCAGGCACACATCGTAGCGAGGCTACCCAAAAAATTACATATTACTAGCAGGGCTGGGATTTTTACGCTTTCCTTTTCTCTTTTGGACAATGTACCAATTCCCTGAATGCATGGAGGAAGGAACCAAGGCCAGATCATTGTTCATTACAATTTTCTCTTTGTCTAAATCTAAACTTTCAGAAAAATGAGTTCTCTTTTTTGCACCTAAAATTTCAACAGATCGAGCTTTAGTTGGTGTAGATTCCCTCATAGGATGTGACACATGTACCATCGTGTTGGGTTCAAATTTTTCTTGTGTTTCACATTCTTATATCCGTAAATTAGTTGTATGTTGTCTACTCTCGCTTTGGATGGGTATATCCCCTTCTTCTTCTGTCTCTTGCTTTGGTTCATCTGAGGGAAATTTCCATCCTTTGGTTACTTTTCCTGTTTTCTTATTTTTCTATTTTCTTTTTTTGCGTCCGGGCATGTGTTTTGAAAATGACCAGTTTTCCTACATATACTACACCTAAATGCATTGTTTTCATAATCCAAATGTTGAGTCCATTTTTGTTGATTATGTTTCAGATGAATGCTTCCCGAAAGATCCTTACTAAGGTCCACTTCCACACATATTCGTGCGAAGGTGAAGATTCTCTCCTCCAGTCGTTGAATATCTATTTTTATGTATCTCCTGATGTTGTTCCCAATGCCTTCCAGGATAGTTTCATTCCAAAAATGAAGTGGGAGATTGTACAACCGAACCCATACTGGCATTCTGGTTATCTCCATTGTGTTTGCATCAAAATCTAGGGTCCAATGTGTGATAAAGAGTCCGGTAGAGCCCCATAACCACGGTCCTGCCCTTAGAATGATATCTCTGGCTTCCTATGAGCGGAACTTGACTATAAAATACCCCTTGGAACAGAGGTGGATGTCACAATCCATGGTCCATTTGGTGAATATCCAATGGAAAATATCCATTGGTTTTGGCCAGCAGTAGTTAAATCTGCATAATATTGCCTGTGAATCAAAAGTGGAGTGATGTTCATCAATCTCTGGTGCATCAATGTTTAGTTCTGGCATGCAATTCAATTACTCCACAATGTATGGTTTGGGGGTGCTCTCAGCGAGTTCATGAGGTTTTGCTACTTTATTTCCCCCCTATAAAATGTTCCTGTGTGAGGAAACATTTTGGGATTCGATTTTGGAGATGTTGGATCCCCTCATGTGTCTATTGCCTTTGTTCTGTTCAGATCCAATGGATGAGTTTTCTCCAGTAGCAACACCCTTAAGTCTTAATTTCATAATGATGGAGGAGTTCCTTTGGATGTGGTAGTATTCTAATTGGGATTCTCCCTAGAGTAATTTCCCTGATAGAATTAGACTTTGTTTTGTGGCCAGGATGCATGTAGAATATTGAATATTTTTCTTCAGGTCATTAACAACCACTGTATCTTGTACCCAAAGAATTTTGGATTTCCCATCTAAAATTTTAACAAAAATATGAAACTGGGTCTCTGAATCATAGACCTTTCCTCTTCTATCTGTGATGGGATTTTTTTTTCTTAAGCCTAGGGGATAGACACTTCCAACAGAGCTGTCTTTAGGTCTAAGGGAAATAGAGCCATCACATATGAGAGTCGTGTTGGGGGGGGGGGCGTCCCTGATCCACCCCCACAAGCTATGCTGCATAGGAAGAATATGTGTTTCAATCTCTGAAGCTACCCACATAGTGAAATGAGGAGCCCATCCCTCAAATATCTAGGCATTACAAGTAACAAAATAGAAATAAACCAAATATTCAGGACTTTGGGGAAGAGATGATTGGTTTGAGCATGCCCTTTTGATCTGGTTGGGCCTATGCATCAATAAGGGAGCCCCATCACCTATGTCTCTGTGCTGTGATTGTGATCTATGTAGAGAGCTTACATAAAGGCTAAGGAAGTAAGTGGGAGCCTCCTCTACTGATCCACCCTAACCATCCAGCAGACAACTCTTGGTTTGATCCACCGATTTCCTTTCTTGATCTCCTATCCATTTGCATGAACCCCATCCTTATTTGAAAACTTACAACGATATGGATCTTCTAATAGGGTCCAGGTCTCCTAGTCAACAGCGGAAAAATAGGGCCTGATGTCTACACCCCTTAGACCCAAAGGACCTTTGTTCAAAATCCATGAAATTTCGGGTCAAGTGCAGAGTATGTGCTTTGATAGTGCATCTCATTGGACTCCCTAATGGCTATTAGGTTCTTCCAAGATGGATCACAACCTTGGATAGCCACCACCGTGCAACCAAAGCTTCTAGATGAGCTAACCCTAACACCGCTCTCTGCCGCCATCGCTCTCTCCTCAGAGTTTGTTCCAAAAATTTTAGAACTTAATGTTCCTCATCAAGGACCCTCCACTTGCATAGGAGAGGTCAAAAAATAAAACTCACCAACTACTAGTGCTCCACAAAAAGGTTTTCTTGTAACTATAGAATAAAAACAAAAACCTTGACATCCTTAATGGCATTGAGCAAAGGAAGAATAAATGAAATGCTCTATGAGATGTCACTATGAAATCAACAACTAGCTCATTTCCTTCAAGGAAAATAAGAAATACACTAGTAGAAGAAAGAGGATGGCCCTCCTATATAAAAAATTGAAAGCCCTCTCCAAAAGGTTTATTAATATATATACCATCAATAGGATGCATAACTTAGGATACACCAATGAAATCTAAAATAATAAATGAACCCAAGGTATGCTTAGAAATTAGATCTAGCACCTATGAGGTTAGATACAAAATAACATTCCTTTTCTTCTTGTACGATATATTCCACTAAGGAGAATCATGAAAAATATGACCAACAACATTTAGAATAAATATTTGAATAATATCTTCTCATAATCAATAGATATACCAATGCAACACCCCACACTCTAGAGTGAACCAATTTGAAGACTTCCATTCGTACTCGGAAGAACTAGCACACAAGGAACCCCTTCCCCATCTAAGGTTTCCAAACTAGATTGAAATAACTTCCAAATAGTATCCTCAATAAGTTTCAAAATATTGAGCCAAACAAGATTAGTAAACCATCTATGTGCACCCATAATGACTATAAATCACAAAATTTCATTGATAACTAAAGATACTCAAAGCATGGGAAAGTGGCCAAACCAAATTCATCATTGCCCTAGTGAACCTTCTATAGTATGAGATCTTGATCCTCCATACACTCAAAAATACAAGAGAAAAAAATCTTTAAAAAGGGAAAGTTTAACCTTACCCAAAATGAGGAAACTCCAAACTTCATTGAGCTATAACGATATATTAGGAAAAGAGGGATTTCACCCATACAAATAACAATAGAGGCCTTGATCTTGCAACATATTAACTCCATCAATACACTCAAATGGAATTCTTAGTATGAAATTTCTTGGAAGGTGTACCAAAAATATATCACTTAAGTCATGAGTGACTAGTGACCCTAACAATAATTGTGGTTGCCTATACTTCAGATATACAACAAATATGTGATAAAAACTTGCAAAAAAATGGATGTATGCAAATCTAAATGAACAAACAACAAAAATAAATCCGATGTAATAACCCAATCCTGGAAAATATTTGAAAGAAAAATAATTTATTAATAACACATGGTGAAGGATATTTACAAAGGTCCGTAAGTCCCCCTCAATGGGATAGGTCCTTTGAAGTCCTCATTGCTTCAATATTCATATCTTCCTCTCTCAAATTTGTGAAAACCCAAACAATGTAGAACTCAAAACTGGGAGCTCAAAAGGTATGTGATGATAATGGTGACAATGATAATGATCATGCTAAGAAATGAATGAAAAACACTCTTATTTATAGTAAAGTATTGGGTTGATCTAAAAAATGGAGAATAATAAAATATTATTGACCAAAATCTAGATCTAACTGCTTGGAATACATTATTATATTTTGGAGAGGGAAAATATATTTAAACTGGTTAAATATCTTTATTTAGAAATAATTAACAAATAAAATGTTTTATTAATTATTTCGCGAATAGCAAGGAAGGTGTGAAACCAATGATGGTGTTAAGGAACAATAAATAAATTATGATTTATTTAATTATTCCTAGGCAATTTAGTCAAATGTGACCAGGAATAATTATCAAACAATGATTTAATAATTATTTCTAGAGAAAATTAAATAAATAATGGTTTATTTAATTATTCTCATGGGTTTTAATCGAAAATAACTTAATAATTTTTTTTTATTAAATTATTTCTTATAGTGAAAGTGATTTTACTATGGTGCAATTAAACTCACGTGGCGTATTTCAATCCACCTAGTTAGGAATGGCTAGGTTATCATTTTTTGGTGATAACATGAATATCAATCACCTTTCCTCCATTTCTAACATGAAAGAAATTGTTGTACAAGTCTAAGGATCAATAGTCTTAATGAAAGAATCTCTAGAACCACCAGAAACCCCAAAATTAGGATATAACATTGCCATTCCACCACCAAAAGACTTGAGAAAAGTACCCTTGTTAGGAGCGCTAACACCTTCATCCTCCATCAAGCCCCCAAGGCTTTCAATATTGGATTTTTTTCCCTCACTAAAATTCATGTTTATTATATTCATTCAATATTAAATTGCACCACCAATGCCTACGTATATGTCAAGCAAAATATATTTCACCACCCTTTTGGTTTGAGAAATATATTTTATTGTTTACAAACTTTAAGAAAAATTATTGTCTCCCCCCAAAACATACATAAAATTGATGTTGAAATTTCAATTAATACACAAAAAGTATAGGGCCTAAAGGCCCATGAAAAATATCATGCCCTCAAAGACACAAGATAAACTAAAACAAGATTGAGGACCAAGTACAAACCATCCAATGCCTCAGGGGTAGCTCACTTGGTAAGGCATGTAAACATGTTATGTAAAATATTATGAGGTAATTTACTCAATCCTCTTGTTAAACAATTTCCATGTTAGGGGAAGGCGTGGCTCACATATTGGTTATAGTATAAAAAATAAAATAAAATAAACCCATGTCACACAAGTACAAGGCTACCCTAGCGGCTAATTCCACCAATCAAAAAAATAAAATACAAACCATCCAACAAAATGTATGGAATAAGACAAAGTCTTGAGATTTATCAAATGAGTCCCATAGGCTAGATAACATGGAGTAAAAATTACAAGGGAACAAACATTTTTACACTTACTGCAACAACACAACCCTACACAACAAACTATAGAATTAAAAGAAGAGTCATACTTAGTAAACTGGGACACCTACATTGACAAAGTACAAAAATATTTAGTAAAATATGGAGGTGATTATTTGTAATTTTTCATAGATATTCCACTAAATGGTTTGTTACAAAAAATTCACTAAAAAATAAATTTAAATTATTCTATGAAGGTTAAATTCCTTTTTATTTCAAGTTTGTTAATTACTAACTTGTTGTTCATGCATGGAATATATAAAATCCGGAAATAGATAACAATGAAATACAATCACACACCAAGAGTGATGAACACAAATATATTCTTTGGGAAAACCTTATGGGAGAAAACCTAAATAGAAGGTGAGGCTTCTTTACACACTTTTTTCTGAAATGGAAATAATTCAAGTGCAAAGGAGAATGAACTCTCTATGGAGTTAATTTAGATATCTAGCCTAATAAGCTACGAAAAAACACTAAATCACTCTATTATACTCTCTCACTCCCACTCCCAATTGATTTTCTTCTTTATGGAACAATATATAATCGAATAGAATAGTACCCCCTTTTTTATCCTAATGGCCCAACTATAACATAGTTTGAAATCCAACTAGGGGTCAATTATAATGCCTACATTATCCTATTATATTACATTATGTTATGAACCTACCTTCTAAGTGACTGACTTATATTAAATTATGTTATATCACTCTATTATTCTCTCTCACTCCCACTCCTAGTTGCTTTTCTCTATTATAGAACAAGATAAAATCGAATAGAATGGAACCCCATTTTTATCCTAATGGCCTAGCTATGACATAGCTTGAAATCCAACTAGGGGTAAAGTATAATTCCAATACTTGATCCTATTATATTACATTATTTTATTAACCTACCTACTAAGTGATTGACTTCTATGCTTGATTTTGATAATGACGATTAGTATGTGGCTCCTAGAGACAACTCCTGGGTTGAGGATAAGGGTTAGTGCCTAGGAAATCTCAGTGTCTCTTGAAGATAAATCAGTGTTGCTAAGGAGATAAATGTAAAATGATTTGAATATGGTTTAATTACCTTACACAAAGGGAAATTCATTATAGGATTAAATGATATGTCATTACCAAGAATTAATTTTCAGTTATGGTGGCTAACGTAGAGAGAGTGAAGCTTCTTTAACAATTGTAGTATAGGTGAGATAATAAAATAAAGAAACATAATGTAGAGGGTTAGTGGTAGAATCTTGTGAACTCAATTCAAGTAGAATTATAAAGAGACAAAAGGGGATAAAATCATAAACTATGGAGTAGACTTTAAGTACTTAAATATCACACACTACATGTACCATTTCCTTGACATGACATAGACAAATCCTTAAATATCACAAACTACAGGTACCATTTTCCATGACATGACATAGATAAATCTGATATACAAGGATGAAATCCAACAACTACAATTATGTAAATTCTTAGAGGAAAGAAAAACATATGAAAATGATAAACAAAGACAAGTCACATAATCCACATATCAATTCTTGGAATCATCAAAAACATCTTCATTAATATTTAGGAACAACATACATCTTATAAAGCTTCAAAACTTGCAATACTTACAGAAAATTACAACCTATGGAATATAAAATTGAACCCTTACTAATGATTTCTTCTTCCCCTTTATATGGAGATTCCAAACAAAAATAAATATCTAGGATACTCAACTGTGCGAGTGTTCCAATGGCCTATATGTCCTAATTGTTTCATAATAAACTTGATTCCTTCTTGAAAATAAAATATTTACAAAATTTTGAAATGACACAGGTATGCCATGGTTTCCAAATCATGAAAATATTCAGTGTTGGCTCACTTGATCTCTCCAAGTGGACCCATGATCCACTACTAGGACTCATGGTGGGTTAACCAACTGATCAAATATTTTCCATAATTTTTGAATGTCTAGAAGCATCACCAACTCTAGTGGGGAATGAGGCTTGATTTACATTTGGCTACTGAAGATAACCTCTTGCAATGGTGGCAGCATCTGAATGTGGATGTTTACGGCAATTCTTGAGGAAGCTCTCAACATCTGGAAGGGAATCCTATGGACAACTGGAGATGAGATTTGATTCAAGTAAGGATTCATTAATGGATTCAACTATGAAATTTGACATTTCATGAACATTAATAATAAATTTTTTAATTAAATGTATATTAGATTTCCATCCCTTAAGAATGTATGATTTATGTATTTTGTCGATTTTGGGAAAGTAGAATTTCCTCCCTTCAACATTGTTTTTCCATTTTAACATTTCATTGAGATCCTTCTTGGCTTTTTCATAATATGAGAACATTTCTACTAACTCATCAGTCATATTATTTCCCAATCTCTACTCAATTTCTCACAAAATAATTATTGTTGCCTCAGTAGCTATACATTTAAATCACGAGCCTCATGTTTAAAATTCTTCAGCTGCAGGGTATCGACCTATAATTGTTCTATTTTTTACTAAGATTCTTGAAGTTGTTTATATTTTTCCTTAATATCCTCTTCATCTTGAATCTGAAGATATTTTAACTTCTTTTGAATTTTTTCCAATGTAATATCCTTTTGAAATTGAGCTTGCCATTGTGCTCTCAATTTTTCTTCCTTATTGATGAATGCTTGTTCCATAGTGGCAATATTCTAATCCTTCTCCATTAGTTATTATTGTACGTTAATCAATTTTTCCTTGGTGGTAGAAGCATATGAACCTCTCAATTTTGTTAACTTACCAAGTTCAACAATAGGGGAAACTGGAGTATCTTTCTAGAGAAATTCAAGAGGGAAAACTTGTGAAGCTATCCCTAGGACTAAGGCCTGAGAATAATCTATATTCCTTTTCTTAATTCCTCTTTTTACCACTGCTTTATGCATAGGGCTATAAAAAAATTCCATTAGAGGGATCTCTTCAATGTTAACAAATATATATATGAAGTAGGATTGACTGTGTTATCACTTCCTCTATTTCCCAAGCCTGAAAAAGGAGTCTGATGGAGGTAACCTCAAACCAATATTTAGATTTGGTAGCTAGACCTACCAAACTAGAGAGGTCTCTCTAAATGTCAATTTCACATTCAATGAGGTGTCTGTAAAGGAAATTATCTTAGGCTAGATATAATCTCAGTGATTTTTATTTAGGGTTTTGTTTTTAATTTTGCTGGATAGGGAGTGTGAGCCTAGGAAATAGGTCTAGGTTTTCAAGATCAAATTTCAAATGCAAAGCTGTAGAGATGAAGACGAGGCCAATTAGGTATAATTAGAAACACACTTATATTGTCATTGTGGTAAAGGTTTTGAAAAGGAGTCAGAATGAGTATATTACATGAGTTCATTCATTAGAGGAAGTAGCACAAGTTTATGAAAAAATTACAAAACATAGCACAAAAAGTAAGAATTATGTTTATCGGCTCATAAGATTTATCATATAGAAGCATACATGTGATTTCATGGAAGCATAAACATTCAATTTGATGGTTTTAATGAGAAAAAACAATGCTAATAAGCATACCAATGAGAATTTTTATGAATTGTCTCAATTCAAGTTTGATGGTGAGGGTGTTACATCCAATGTCGAGCATGCATATATTTTCCTTAAGTTCTATGAATACTACGAAATCGACTATGAATATACGGCTTGTAATATTTTCAGCCTCAAAATTGAAGTTAGAGCTAGATGATGGTGTCACACTCTACCATTTGCTTCCATTCATTCTCTTGAACACCTCATCAAGGAGATTAATCCAACATTTGATAGGTATGATTAGTGGGATGTTCCTAAAAGAATTAATAAACTGAGAATGAAGGCTAATGAATCAATTAAGGATTTATCTGACTGATTCCTTCACCTTTGTTATGAATATCTTGAAGGAGACACAAATTGGGATTTCTTTAAATAAAATTTTTAGTGTTTGGTTCATGTTTCTCTGCGTAGCGAATTTGAAACTCCTGATGTTTCTACTTCCCCGACTATTTTAAATCACGAGAAAAATCTAATTTTAGAGGAGTAACGTATTACTCCTTTTTTTCCTTGTCCTCCATATTTTTCCAGTACCTATCAGGGTGCCTCTATGCGTTAATGCTGAAGTTGGGAAATCTATGAATCATATCACTGATGTGCTTCTTCAAACTTCATCCACCTATCATGATTTAGATCCATTGGAGGAAACCCTGTAATGGTTCATGGAGCCTAGGGTGAAGGCTAATCCTTTCATTCCTCAAGATGAAATTAGCACTCTTAACTTTAATCTTGAATATGTTTCCACTGAAACTGTTACTTCTTCAAGGGACATCTGTGATCGCCTATCATCTACATGATATGACTCTTTGTACTATGATCTGCTTCATCAATATGATCCACTAAATAGTTCCTCACACTCCCTTGAGTTTCAAGTTGTTGGTCCAAGTTGTGATTTGGTACAAGGCAGTCACATTGAACAGGTAGAGGAGAAGAAAAGTGAAGATTATTTCTATATTTCTTCTATTTTTCAAATTCCCCCATGTTAATATGATGCTCTTACATTCTTGGATGACTTGCAATCTCCTAATCTCGACAGTGAATCAAATGAAATAAATTTGTTTAGATCTGTAATCTTAGGAAACAATCATTCTCATTATGATGGCTCTATCAATGTATGCGATTATGAATGCCCAAGTTCACCAACTAATCTTTCGGTTCCTCCAGAATATGTTGGCTTGAAAGAATTAGATCTAGAATTTGATTCAGTCAAAGAATATGTTATTATGGAAACTTCCTCTTCATCTCAATATCCCTTGTTCTCTCATGTTTTTGATGCATCTACATGTGATGAAGATACTCCATGCTCTTCAATTTCTTCATCAGATGAGTTCACTTATCAATTTAAACAAGGTAGTGAGGTTGTCAATGATGAAGGACAAACAATCATATCATTGAGCATCCTTTCCATCCTATATAATGATGCAGGAGCAGTTAGAATTAGCCAACAATGTGATGGGTTGATCACATGTTCTGGCTAACTAAGGGTTGGAAGACAAGTGCTTAGTTAAATTTTAATTAATCAAACGTATGTGAGTAGTTTATTTATTGTCAAATTCTGAGCAAAAAAAGGAAAAGTGGCAAGTTGATCCTCCTTGCGTGGATATCAAGCCATGGAGTTTAGATTATTTGGTTATAATAGGATGTGAGGATTTGAACATAAATCTAATCTAGGATTTTGTTGAGAGAAGAGAGGAGTTGAATAGATAAATTAGGGACTGTGAGAGATTTTTGGGATTTGAACTAAATTAGTTCATGAGTCCTTTTCTTGTATAAATTGTAAGCTCTCAAAGCAATAAAGAATAGATTTCTGAGAGAGACTTCAAGGTAGGATAGAAGAAGGGTTTTGTTTGTAAGCCTTCGGGCAAATTAGAGGAAGAAGGCCACTGATTGAATATCAGGCCAGAGAAGAAGATTTACTATGTAAATATTGATTTTAATATAGAAACTCAATTTTCTGGGTTTGTACTCCATTTCTGAGTTATATGGTGTACTGGTAGAATTGATAGAACCAGAGGAAGTTTGTCAATTTTACATTGGGTCATAGGATTGATTAATTACATGTGACCGTGTGTTTAATTGTTACTATAGAACTGTGTAAGTCGATCACAGAAATGAATGGATCGATGCTATTGAATGAAATTTTGGTTTAAAAGAGGAGCATAATACAAGAAATGGCGCAGTGATATGAATTGATGGCTTGTTTAAGCACGAAGGTTCAGGATTGAAGAGCGAAAGTGAAATGGTCGTGAATTTCCGCAAGGAATGGAACCATAGTTTTATTCAAAATCTGAGCCAAGTAAAAGATGCGTTGAAGCATGGGATTGCAAAGATCCTATATTAAGAATTGAATCGGAATGGTGCGAGGAGCATAAATGGTTATGAAGGCCACAGGTTAGAGCCATAGCTCTAACTCGTGCAAAGGTGTGCGTTGAGATCAGAAGCCAGAACCATGAGAAATCATGGCAGAATTATGTAACTCGAATCGAAAGCAGTTTCGGAAAACAAATATGGTTTTCGCGTGAGGAAAGCCTGGTAAGTGGTATTTTTAGGATTGAACATGATCGAATAAGCAACGAACATGTAGTGTGGAAGTGGTATTCAATTACCACTTATTTCACTTGATTTTTATGTGATAAGTCACCGAGGTCGAACGAGTGCAATTTCCATTGGATGATCTGATCCAAGGATCAGGCAGTGTTCACATCATCAAGTTGTGAAGAGGTTACGGAAAGGTAAGTGGTTTGTCAATATTGTGGGACCCAACATTAATATTCTTGGCTCGTGTTTCAACCAAAGTCGCTCGTGTTTCAATCAAAGTCGAACTTAATATAAGCGAAATGTTATGTATGGGCGAACATAATACATGTTGATACTTTGATAAACTTTATCAAAGTCGAGGGTAATAAAATGCATTCATAGATGGTGGATTGATAAGAATTAGCACATATATATTAATGTGAGTGTTAGCCGAGGTTTATACCTTGGATTTATTAAAAAGTTTGAATGCTGATTCGAACTCCCATGAGGTGAGGGCGAAGATTAAATTGGGTTTTATTGCAGATTCGAATATAAATTCGAATCTTCATGAGATGGTTTTAGTATATGGTTCTGTCCATAAGATTTAAAACAGAAGAAAAACTTCCACTCGTGAAATTTTCATTGTTGGGTTTTACAATAAGGTTTTAACCTTTGATTGAAGGTAGCTTCCGCATATATTTAAAGATGCCCAGATTGAGAAATAGGTTGGGCGCATAAATGAACTATGAATTTTTATATGCATTGGAGAGTGAGAATGTGGGTATTGGTAGCTCAGGCTGCTATCAAGTGGTATCAGAGCTAGACTAATGCTCTGTGGAATTGATTGACAAATATTGTATGTTATTCATAGCATGTTTATGATTGGCATTGTGATGAATCCAATATAGAGGAAGCACATGATACAAGAGATTGTATGCAGACAATGATAACTTCAGCAAAGGCAGATTGTGAAAAAGACTTGAGGAAGACAGAATCAAGTAAAAGCTTTGATTTTTAATGATATGTGTATGTGATGAATGCAACAGCAGAAGTTTCAGCTAAAAATCTGTGACAAAGAAATGAATGAAGAAATTGCAACAGAGAAACTATAAGAAGTGAATATGGATGTACTCAACTGAAGGGAAATTCAGTTAATAGAAGAATTGAAGTGCAGACAGTGGAAAGTAGAGAAACATGTGAATTTTACAAGCCAGTGGAAGCTCAAAGAGATCAATCATTTGGATATCTCTCAGGTATGAGCCATATTTTGATTTTGGTTCCATTTAAATTATTTCTATAAGAAATAAAATTATAGCAGCAACACACAGTAGGAGACTGTGTAAAGAGAGAGAAGAGTTGTATTAGTGGTAGAGAACCTAAATATTCCAGCTAAAATTTGGATAGGGAGAAAAATTGAAATGTTCTCAAGAGAAGGTGAGCGAAGGATGTAAGCCTAGGAAGAGCAGAAGAAGAATGCTCAAGAGGTTCCTGAATTAGAGAACTAGATCTTACCAAAAGACCAAGTCTAGAGAGGGATTGGTGAGGTAAGTGGCAATAAGCAGGATTTGCTGTTTCAGAGGCTTAGTGCAGCTCATAGTGAGTGAGGAGCTCATAGAGATGGAGAAGAAAGTGACTACTAATAGTCATAATTGGGGTTCAGAAAGAAGCCACAACAGAATAAAGAAAGGTGCAAAGGACAGTGGCAAAGGTAAGGGAATGAGTCAAGAAGTATTTGACAGAGAAGTTGTAGAATTGAAAGCAAGTGTTGATGAAATAATACTGTTGTTTGAGAAGAATATGAAGGACCAAATTTATGGCTGGATTATGAGAAGCAAGAAGATAAAGTGGAAGCTGTTGCAAAAGTAGATAAACAGAAGAATGTACATCAGATTAAGAGAGAAACTTAGAACAATTGAGTTAGAGATGGAAGATGACTACTATAGACCTGAGCAAGAAGATTTATTTACTGAGGAAGGAATCATTGATGAATTTTTGAACTATTGGGCAATTTCATATCAACAGAGAGATGTGATGATTGAGACATCAAAGAAAGAAGAGCCTAGTATTTTTGAAATTGATGATTTTTGTATGTATGCAGGTGATGAACAATCTTTACAAGATAAGTTTATGAAGGTTGCTGAAGAAATGAAGATGTTTGAAGAAGTGACTGTAATGGAATAGTTCTTGGATGAATATGTATTCAAAGACACTATAGATGTACAAATTTTGAAAACTACCATGAAAGTTGGAAGCGGTGAATCTAATGAGATCTGGTAAAGGAATGACAAACAGTCTGAAGACAAAAAGAAAATGCAGATTGCAAAAGAAGAAACTGAAGAGAGGTATGAAGATAGCCTTATGACAGGAACAACCAAAAGTATGTATACAGTGAAACCATTTGAGGTAATGGGATTATCTCTTTCATGTTTACTCAAAAATTATGGAGTTGTATTGATAATTGATGGACAAGAAATTGTCTTGAAAGAAGATAATGGAACCTTAATGGAGAAAGATCTTACTAAATATTATACTGTAGAAGATGGTATAACAGATATTTATAAGAAGAATTCAGTCCAAGAAGGTATAGATAGTCCAGGAAAGGCTATGAAGAGAAAAGGAAAAGAAGATAGTCAAGAACATAAGGATCAGTTGCCAAAGGTTGATGCACAACAAAAATTTGAGGACAGTATTACTTGTACAAGTTGCAAAAAGAATGAAGGTAAATGTAATCTACAAAATGGTTAGAGACAGGTAATCTCAGAAGATGAAAGTAAGGATGTTTTCATGAATGATGCATCTACAGTGAGCAGCAAAGGGTTTCAATGGAAACTAATATTCATGGTGTTAACAATAATTTTTATTCTAAAAGGAACATTATCAGGGAAGGAAAAATATGTTGTATATGATTTTGTTTCATGTCCAAAAACAAAGAGGATGAGAGATTGGAAGATTTTGATTGAAAAGGAAGAGGCATGGAAAAGACAAATTAGTGGCTTACAGATTTGTAAGGGAGAAGAAGGAAGAATGAGGAGAAGTGTGAAAGGAAGAAAATATAAGGAGAAGAGAAGAGAATTTTTTTTTGAAACTAGGCAGCATTCAGAGGAAAGTGAAGACAAAGAAAACTATTCCATGACAAGACAATATGAAGAAAGATATGACACTTTTGATATGTCATATGCACATCAAGAAGATGACAAATCAGAGAAAGTATGTAGTAGAATTGCTGGAAAATGCAATGCATTTTCTGATTTCGAATTATTAATTTTTGAATGTGTTTTCAGGATGAAGGACAAACTACCCTTGGAGATATGTTTGTTTATGCAAAAATGAAGAAATATGTAAATTCTGAAAATGTAGAAAACCAGTTTTCCTTATTGGAACAAATAGGTGATAGTAAGCATCTGATTGATTTAAAAGTTCAGGATGAAGGAAGGAGAGTTGGCATAACTCTTAAACAAATCATTGCAGAAGAGAAAGAAGGTTGCAGGAAATGTGAAAGTACAGTCCACAGAAATATTTTGTTTTTAATTCAAAGGAGGTTTGAATTTCAAAATTTTACCCTGAGTATGCAATTAAAAATTTGGATGAACAATTCAGGCATATTTTATGTAGATATGGAGGTATTTGAACCAAGTTCAATAATTGAATTATTTGTAGTTGATGGAAAATATGTAGTTGGGAAGTTATATGTTCTTGTATCAAACAAGAAAAATATTCTTTTGAGATTGGGAGAAAGTTACTTCAATTGTTGGACAAGTGGATGGTGGAAATTACAAAGATGATAAGCATAAGAATTTTCCAAAATCAGCAAGTCAGTGAAAGATGGAAGAATATATAGGACAACATAAAGGAATTGATTTGTGGATAGAAGAGAATGCTAGTAATCAGGTCAAGAATCAAAATGAGCAGTCAGGTACAGGACATGAAGAAATACATAAAATTGGAACTCAATTTTATTGAGATAATGCCAAGACACTAGCAGATCAGGGAGCAGAAATTTATATTGTTTGATAAGTTGTTTATGCAGGATATCAGCATTAAAACATTATGCAAGAGAGATGGTTATGATAGCAGAGCAAAAGAACATTCACAACACAGAGTTTTGCATCTAGGAGAAAGAAATAAGGCAACAAATCCACCTGCAATTGAAAGAGGACAGACAGCCAGTTGGAAGATAAAATTTGGTGAAGTTTACAGCAAAAGTAGTTGGGTGACTCATGAATAGGAGTCCATGAAATTTTTCAACTTAGGGAGTCTGATGTAGGAGAAATTAGACTTAGCCAATAATGTGATGGGTTGATCACATGTTGTGGCTAACTAAGGGTTGGAAGACAAGTGCTTAGTTAAATTTTAATTAATCAAATGTATGTGAGTAGTTTATTTATTGTCAAATTTTGAGCAAAAAAGGAAAAGTGGAAAGTTGATCCTCCTTGCATGGAGATCAAGCCATGGAGTTTAGATTATTTGGTTATAATAGGATGTTATGGATTTGAACAGAAATCTAATATAGGATTCTGTTGAGAGAAGAGAGGAGTTGAATAGATAAATTAGGGATAGTGAGAGATTGTTGGGATTTGAACTAAATTAGTTCATGAGTCATTTTCTTGTATAAATTATAAGCTCTCGAAGAAATAAAGAACAAATTTTTGAGAGAGAATTCAAGGTAGGATAGAAGCAAGGTTTTGTTTGTAAGCCTTTGGGAAAATTAGAGGAAGAAGGCCACTGATTGAATATCAGGCCAGAGAAGAAGATTTACTATGTAAATATTGATTTTAATATAGAAACTCAATTTTTTGGGTTTGTAATCCATTTCTGAGTATATGGTGTACTGGTAGAATTAATAGAACCCGAGGAAGTTTGTCAATTTTACATTGGGTCATAGGATTGATTAATTACATGTGACTGTGTGTTTAATTGAGACTATAGAACTGTGTGAACTGTGTAAGTCGATCACAGAAATGAATGGATCGACGCTATTGAATGAAATGCTGGTTTAAAAGAGGCACATAATATAAGAAATGGAATCGTGATATGAATTGATGGCTTGTTTAAGCACAAAGGTTACATATTGAAGAGCGAAAGTGAAATGGTCATGAATTTCTGCAAGGAATGGAACCATAGTTTTATTCAAAATCCGAGCCAACTAATAGATGCATTGAAGCAAGGGATTGTAGAGATCCTGTATTAAGAATTGAATCAGAATGGTGCGAGGAGAAGAAATGGTTATGAAGGCCGCAGGTTGGAGCCATAGTTCTAACTCGTGCAGAGGTGTGCGTTGAGATAAGAAGTTAGAACCATGAGAAAGCATGGTGGAATTATGTAACTCGAATTGAAAGCAGTTTCGGAAAACAAATATGGTTTTCACGTGAGGAAAGCCTGGTAAGTGGTATTTTTAGGATTGAACGCGATCGAATAAGCAACGGACATGTAGTGTGGAAGTGGTATTCAGTTACCACTTATTTCACATGATTTTTGTGTGATAAGTCACCGTGGTCGAATGAGTGCGATTTCAATTGGATGATCCGGTCCAAGGATCGAGCGGTGTTCACATCATCAAGTTACGAAGAGGTTAAGGAAAGGTAAGTGGTTTTTCAATATTGTGGGACCCAACATTAATATGCTTGGCTCATGTTTCAACCAAAGTCGAACTTAATATAAGCGAAATGTTATGTATGGGCGAACATAATACATGATGATACTTTGATAAACTTTATCAAATTCAAGGGTAATAAAATGCATTCATAGATGGTGGATTAATAAGCATTAGCACATATATATTAATGTGAGTGTTATTTGAGGTTTATACCTTGGATTTATTAAAAAGTTCGAATGCTGATTCGAACTCCCATGAGGTGAGGGCGAAGATTAAATTAGGTTTTATTGCAGATTCGAATATAAATTCGAATCTTCATGAGATGGTTTTAGTATATGGTTCTGTCCATAAGATTTAAAACAGAAGCAAAACTTCCACTCATGAAATTTGTATTGTTGGGTTTTATAATAAGGTTTTAACCTTTGATTGAAGGTAGCTTCCGCATATATTTAAAGATGCCCAGATTGAGAAATAGGTTGGGCGCATAAATGAACTATGCATTTTTATATGCATTGGAGAGTGAGAATGTGGGTATTGGTAACTCAGGCTGCTATCATATAATCTCCTTTTTTGCATAAAGAGAAATCTTCAAATTAGCGTGCTCATGAAATTTATCTGATTTATTCATCTCTATATTTGTGATCAAGAGAATATTTTGACTTGAGTAATTTAGTTGTTGAAGTTGTAAAATCTAGTCAAATCACTGAAAAAGATGGTTATTATGCAGTCAGTAGTGGTCTTACTAAAATCTATGGTAGTAGTTATCCTTACACCATGCATGATCTAGTTCAATCTTCAAAATGTGATTTTAAAATTCTTGAAAGTTTCGAGATTGTCAGGAAGTCGAGGCACTTCAACTTCCGTTGATGTTTATGTCAGGATCTCACAACTCTTGTAAGATTCCAGAACTAAGTCAAATATATTTTTCCTCCCAAAATTATTCTCTTTTCATGGTTTCACTCAATGTAAATTCCTTCTAGAAATATGTTTGGTATTTCGGATATAGTGTTTTGAAATTTCAAGATTCAGCCTCTTATCGCATTCAAGATTTTGTTTCAGTTGATTCATCTCCATGCAAGACTCTTGTTCTTAACTTGGGTTTGGAGTGTGTATCGCTCATAAAGGCATGGAACTACCAATTTGATCATTTCGAAGACTATATTTTTCCAAAGGAATCATGTCTATCAAATGCATTCCAGAATAGTCAGCTCCTGGTTTTTCTTGTGAACATTATATTGCTAATATTTTTCTTCATTGCACCTGAAATTGTCTTGAGTGCTAGTGAATGCATGGGTTATTTGATGAATCAAATTCTTATTCATTCATTTTACCCTGACTAGTTTCATTTTTTATCTATAATAGAATTCCTTTTCACTTCTTTCGACGAGTACGATGCTAGTCCAATGTGTAACCAGTTACAATAAAACAATTTGTTACATTCATTAGGTGAGGAAGATGATTCTATTATTTAGAGAATTTGAAAATATGTTCAAATTGATATATATATATATCTATATATATATATATATATATATTATCTTCTAAATGAGAATCTTATTCCACAAATCATTTGATCATAATATGAATTGTCATTTTTTGTATCATTTTCCGAACAGTATATCCGATGACAAGCATTTCAAATTGAATAATATTTATGGTTTAACTCACTACCTGGATACTTGTCAAGTAGTTGAGGCACTTAAACCTTTGTTGATGGTTATTTCAGGCCCTCAATATCTTGGAAAGCCCTTCGAACATGATCATATCCATTTATCCTTACAAGATTCTCATCTTGATCCCGTGCTTTTAATTGAAAATTCCTCTTGTCAAGGATTTCAGGGTTTTCAAGAGGATTTCCTCGAGTTTCATGATCTAGTCGCTGAATGGTTGGAGAAATATTACCTATAAATATCTGTCATATATAACAAGTTTCTATCTTTTCTCATGCTTGCTAAGGTTGGTAGTATAGGTGAAGATACAATCGCAAGAAGTTTCTGAGGTTTTTTTTAATAATGGTTTTCATCGAAAAGGTAAAAACACGAGCTAATTAGAGGTAGTGTCCATGGCATATCTTTTTTTTGACATGCAATAACTTCAATTTTTGTTGCAAACTCTTATATTTTTTGTTGCACATTTCTTTATATCATTTTTAATCGATCATATATTTGTGTATGCAGGTTGGGAACAAATACAGTGGCTACATTGGAAATTTCATTATACATGACCCTGACCTTCTAGCTAGTTAGGTTAGGGATATGTATATATGAATATTAGTTCCCCTTGTGCATTCAACCTGCACTCATTTTTTGTAGTTTTTTTTTTGTGTTTTCTAACTTTTGTCTTGCATTTATGTTTTTGGTTTAGCCTCTTATTTCTTCTTTCTAGTTTTGTTTCCTTTTTTTGTCTTTTATTTTTTGTTTTTTTTAATGAGACTTCACATGAAGGGAGTTCCCTTTGGCTCGAAAGACAATGTGGAAAAATAAAAAAGGGGCTTTGTGACACCACAGCATTTGTATAACCTTTAGTCCTTATTCTCTATCTTGGTCACACCTTTTGGTCGATGATGTTTTGATGGAAACTATTATCCTTGCATGAGGAAAGCTTTTTATCGAACCATGATATCCGTTTCTATTCTATAAACCTCATGCCTATGATTGGTTCTTTACATTCTAGTGTTTTCCTCGCTAATCCAATTAAATAGATAATGACAAGGGGAAAATCTAAATGAGTAAACCAATATCAGAGGTATTACATATTCTTCTCTGAAGGAAAAAAATATTCTACTCTCAACAAGTTAGGATTCCTCTTCCACCCATGAAATTAATAAGTTTTGATCCACAATCCTATATAAAATAAATAAATAAAGGGTGAAAGAAGAGAAAGGATTCCTACGCAGGGAGGTAAATCAAGCAAGTCCATTTGGGTATTTTCCAAGCTCACTAAGACCAAAGCAATGTTTGTGTTCTTGAAGTGACTCTTCTGTAGTACTGTCCAGACTTGTTGGTAGTGGAGCAACACAAAAAATGAAAAACTATACTCTGAAAATATAAAGCTCGTGTGCTACATTACCCTTCTCCTTTCTTGAAATGTTGCGATATCGTTGGTAATATAATTATGCTTAACCAAGAAGGAATGGAGGGGACATGTTGCATACATAGTAAGTGGGGAAGCTGGAATGATCCTAATGATGAATCAATACTCTTTGATTAACTAGACCCTGCACAAATAATCTACCAAGGTAGAGAAGATGGAGTTGTACTAGTGTATCGCCAAGTATTTTTGTTGTGAAAAACACCCTCCAAAATCTTGCCTATACTTGAATGTTGGAGCCTACTGTAGATATTTCAATCAGTCATTCCATAGTAAATTATTGGTCAATTGCTATTTTGTTAATACTTTAATCTCCCTTCTTGGTTATAAGTGTCGAAGTCACCTTCTCACACATGCTCAGTCTGTAATGAATTCATGAGTGCATTCCTTCATGCAAGTTTGAAATGGCCTAGCACATTCCATCAAGATAGTGCCTATGCAATTTTAAACCCATGTCAATAGTTAGTGCACATTTTCATTGATAGTCTCTCACTTTTGGTTACGTTTGTACTTCTATTTCGAAGATTTTTTCCAACTATCGCTTTTGTGAACCTTCGCTTTGGTGAGTGTCATTTTCATGATTTTGATTATCAATTTTGATTTATTTTACTTTAATTATTGTCTTTTTCATGTTATATCCTCTCTGGAATGTGTCTTTTTCACTGTCGACATTTGCATATCGCAAGTGTCATTCATAATTTTCTCTTCATATAACAAATGTCATCGTTTGGCATGGGAGGTATTTCTTATCTTATAAAATGTATTTTTCATTTCTTTCAATGGGTAACCTTGGTGCTAAGTTAGTCATTTTTACCATGTAGACATGTATTTCATTCATTCCCATATTTTCAAGCACTGTCACACAAGTGTCATCACTGTCATCGCAAAGTGTATCTTCAGTGTCACACTTGGAGTGAGTTGTCACAATGTTATCACATTGAGAAATTTATGTTTTTCATGTGTTTTGAGTGTCCTATGTTGTTTCTTAAAGTGATCTAAGTGTTTAATCATGCTCAAGTCATGATCTTGTCCAACTTCATCTAATTGATCCCACAATTAGTAAAAACTAGGAAAACTCCCTGATTGAGCCACTCAGCTTCATCCAACCCTCCTAAAGTATGCATTGCGTAATCATAGTCATTAAGAAACATCCTTGTATCTTGGAATCATGCAATGTGTAGCCTATACCTCCTAAAACTGTGCATTACGTAGTCTTAGTGTGCATTTCCATTCCTTGAGCTCTAGAACTGTGCAATCCTTTCCTGTATTCAACTTTCTATGCACACTATGCAATCTCAAGCATCAAGAGTTAGCCTTGGGCTCTTGAACTGTGCAACTATGTAATCACTTGGCCTTTTCCCCTCTTGACCTACACATTGGGAAAATTTAAGTGTCAATCCTCAAGCTTGAGCCCTTGAACCCATCAACTGCACTATCTCCCATCTAGTTCTCCTTTTTGAACTGCACATTGGGCAACTTCAAGCCTCAAGCTTGACCTCCTGAGTCCCTCAAATGTGCAATCATTTAGCCTAGGCCTTCGAAGATATGCACTACGCAGTCTCAAGCCTCAAGACTCCAAATTAAGACCTTGATTCCCTCAACTGCACTGTCCCTCTGCACAGGCCTTTAGAACAGTGCATTGCACAGTCTCAAGCCTCAATCCCAGACCTTGATCTCTAGAACTATGAAATCCCTGAGCTAGTCACTCAACTAGTCACCAGTTCTAGCCCTAACAAGTGATTTCATGAAACATGTTATATTAGGGGTTTATCATAATAATGTCATCTTTTCATGAGTGGATTGTTGTCACATGTATTGTTTCACACTATGACAAGATGATTATGAAGGAGATGGAGAAGGAGACCATGCTAGAAGGCACTTGTGGAGCTGAAGAAACCAGATGATCATCAAGAGAGAAGATGAAGGAACACAGGTTACAACAGAAGATATAATATTAAGTTCACATTGAAGACTCCTTATCTTCGAGTCATGAGGAGGAGGAAGAAGAAGACCATGCACCATATTTCAAGAAGATAAAGAAAATATAAGAAAAGGGTGACTTGACATTTCCATGTCATCATGCAGTCCATGTAATCAATTTCATTCCATTTCATATCATGAGTCATCATGTGCCTCATCATTTTGTGTATTATGAAAATTCAATATTATGGAAACGTAATGTAAAGTGGAAGTCCAGGAGTCACCATTGTAATGTGAAAATTCATGTAAGAATTCAAAAGGTCTTAGAGAAGTCAAAAAATCATGAGGGTAGTTTAGGAGTCACAAGGGAGGTATATGATCACCCCATTTGTTATATATACACCTTAATTATACATGCAAAAGGAATTTTCACCTTGGCTCCTCCTACTAGGCATTGGAGAGGAAGAAATTTTTTTGGAGGAGCGAGTGAATTCTCTAATGCTCCACTATTGGAGCTAGTGGTGTTCAATGTCTTGATGTATCTTGGAACTTTTACTTAATTTTTAATCTCATTGAGACAACAAGTTTTCATGCATATGTCATAAATATTGTAGGAATATTTTTTGAATGTTTTTTTATGTATGTTGTTTTCATATGTACTAAGGAAATTGAACTATTTTAGTGGGTTTGGTACTTAGCCTGTTGAAGGTGTGTTGCATTTTCTTTAACAATCATTGCTTCCTTGTGAACTATTCCATTGGTTGATGAAAAATCCATCCATATGTATATGCTCGTGAGCATTTTCCAGATGAGCATTATTACTTGTCTTTAAAGGGCCCACTTTTCTCTTCCCTTTTGGTAGAAGGACCTTGATACTTTCCATAGCTAAACATTTCACAAGGCATATTTACTTGCTGATCTGAAAATACCTATGTATTACTCTCTTGTGTTGAAATTTGTAGCCAAGGAAAATCTACAAGGATACATGGCATCCGGGCTGATCCTTCGGATGGGTCTCCTACTCCAAATAGTGTGAGGTCTAATTGGGACTTCACATTAGGGATACCCCCTTGGTTGATAGATTTTCAACACTGCCAACAATAGGGTAAGAGGAAGAAGATATTGTGAGAATTATATAGGTTGAATAAGCTCACATAAACATTAGAAATATTTGTTTTATTGAATGTCTTATTCTATAGCTATTTTTCAATTTGATTGACATTATGGTTTTTTGGGGTGATTGGATGAGAGTATTTCCCTACCATAAAATTTTATCTGTTTCATGTTTGCTTGTTTCAAGTATTAATAGATTCTATATTTCTCATTCACTTTATTCTAAAGTGCATGTCCCCATTTGAGCCAAGGCTTATCTGTGATATCATATGAGGGCTAACCTTTGTGATTTTCATCACAACATTGATGATTTTTATCACACATGTCACAAATTTGTAGAATGGAATTTATGGGGAAATTGTTATGGATGCACACACATTCCTTGGCACCTGCCTTGTGGAATTTACAACCACTACCAATATTTGGTGTGTGGTGTCTAGATGAGAGTTTTTTCTATCTCACTTATTTTTTTATAACCTAAGAAAACATAATGATTTTTGTTGGTTTATATGTAGGTGCCTTGATTTAGTATGTGTATTTTCCTCATTATTTGATAATGTACCATGGTACTTGGTTGTCATGTTGAGCACCCTAGAGCACATCACCATGGAAAGAGTATTTCTGGTTATTTATTATTATTATATCTCGATTAGATGATATGAATTTTCATCCTAGTTAGAATCATAATATCTTTATGGATGCTTGAATGTAGCACATTTGCTATTTGAGGGTGTTGTATATCATCGCTCAGACCTTTGATCAACCCTTAGCTCATTTTTAGAAAGGAATAGTCATGAACTAAAGTTTTTCATGATTATTATTAGTTAATTATTTCCCCTAGATGTGATGATTTAATTGTTGGAAAATTCACTATGGTTCATGCTTATTATCATGGAGAATTTCTTTCCAACACATATTTCAATGGTGATCTAGAAATTTCCCCTAGTGGTTTCAACTCTCTATAGGATATTAGTTGAGTTTGGTAGTAAGGTCACACCCTTTGGTTGGTTGGTTGCTTAAGGGAGTAGATAAATCACCTTATTGGCATTAATTGCACATATTTGCAGGCATGGATACCTTTTCCATGCTTTTCTAGGTCACTACGCTTGTTTACCCATGTTTTAGAAATTAATGGTGGTTTTGGTTGATGGTGTTCTTTAAAATGCATGGTTTTGGATATATTATTTTTATCTTGGTGAGCATGTACTGTCTTACGTTTCTTCATAGGAAAAATAAAGGATTTTTCTTGTTGGTTTATGAAATTCTAATCACTTTGACACACTTCAACATAACACACTATTCAGGATTAATTTGATTATTTGTTAAGGGGATATTACAACTAATATTATACATTCTGCAAGGGTGCACTTATCCCCTTGATTATTTTATATCCTTTGGTAGATGTGACATGTTGACCTATCCATTCTCTAATTGAAGCACTCCCTTTTGTGTACCTTTCGCAAATGTTTATATGGATAACATGATTTATGGCATGTTTTTTGAGCCTTGAAGGTAGCATCCTAACCACTTTGTGCACATTTATTGGGATCATTCCATTCCTTTACTGGTTACTTCATGCTGACTTGTACACTCTCCAAGTGGATTGATTTAGAACATATGTAGAGGCATTGGTGGCTATGTTGACTCATTCTAACATCAAATCCTATTCATTTAGATATATTTGGATGTGACTTATCATCATTCTATAGGAACAAACCCTTCAATGATTATTTTTTATTTTTGAAGGTTCAATGTAGGATGCCACATTGTTTAAATTTCTTTATCAATTCTTAGCTAGCTTAACATGGTCAAACCCTTGGCTATATGGAATTATGCCTTGGATATGGATGAATTTATAACATCATGCATATTAATGGTGTGACCTCCCTATAGGACTCTATGTGACACTTGGAGGTTATTATTTGCAAGTTTCTTAAGGATTATCAGTGTAGTGACTTCTCTTGGAGAGGCCTTTGAGGGTGCACATTGGAACATTTGATATGGTCTTCCACCACTTTGAGAAGTCAGACCACCTTTTGGAGCTCATCTTGTTGGAATTGATACATGTGGCATAACCAATACTCATCCACAAATAGATTATTACTTGTTTTGAATTGTCTGTTCACGTTGGTTGGTGAGTAATAGTTTTTTTAATGCATTTTGAGATGATATATAATTTTAACATGTATAGCATTATTTTATTGTTGAGAAAGTTTGAGCCTAAGCTCTATATAATAGAGGTTCCTCCCACTTGTAATGGTTGTTGAGAGTGTTCATAACTTTGCAGACCTACTAAAACTTGTAAGGCCTAATGGAAATTGATGGCACATGCTTGTTGTTTTGAGTTACTTTACTTGGAGTTTTATTTGTGAAGCTTTAATGCCAATTTTGTGAATGTTAAATATTAATTATGATGCCAAAGGTGTAACAACCCCAAGTTAAATTTCATGTAAATAAATAATTTATGGACACTATGAAAGAAAAAATAAAAAAAAGGTCATGGGACACATATTCCAAGATAAATGAAGGGAAAACATTACATTGGGATCCACTTGTGGTTAATTATTTATTGGCTATGGAAATTGGCATTGAAAAGAGGCAAAATGAAGTAAATGGTAAATTAATTATTACAGGCCAGCAAGGGCATGAGACAAAAATGAAAAATAAATAAAGGAAAATGAAGGAAATTCCACTTCAATAGGTGGGGAAGAGGAATATACAAGAAAATGATAAAAATATTAAAATCATATGAATGCAAGGAAAAGTGACGAAAAAAGGAAAAGAAAAGAAAATAAATTGGAGAGACAATATTCTAGCATTCTCTTTGGGGAGAAGAAAGGAAAAAGAAAGAGAACACTAGAGCACTGGGATCACTTGGACACAAGGAAGAGACAAGGAAGAGACAAGTAAGGAAAGCAAGGACCGCAAGATGAATTTGTGTGACATCTGAGAAGAAGGCCCGAACAATAGCTAGAAAGGGCAGATAGAATCAAATAAAAGAGAAACCAACATAAGGATTTTTGTAGGTAATAATGTGCATGTTTTATTATCTTGCTAGGATTTGAATGCATGGTTCATGAATTGGTTTTCCAGTCATTTTTTTTGTCATTAGCATGGATATTTTCCTATATTGGTAGTCATGTACAATCTTGCCTTATGCCATTTTCTAGATAGCCATGATGTAGTGGGTTCCCTATTTGGATGATATTTGGATGCCAATAGATTTTGGATCCTAATTTGAGGTGGTATCAGGAAATAAAAAGGGTTGAGGTGGGTATGGTTTTCTCTAAGAATCCCTTGATAGGTGGGTGGAGATAAGAAAAATCATTTGGGTATGGTGAAGAAATTTTAAGTCATCCAAGCTTGTTTTGGTTTTGGTGATTTCTGGACCTGGGGTTAGGTGAAATCACTATGGCTTGACGGTGGAGGTGGTTTATTCTATATTCCCTATTTGGTTATTTTTTGTTTTATCCCATGTAATCCCAAATTTAGGATTGGAATATGGCACGAGGGTGATTGGGCTGGAAGAAAGGATTGGTTCAACACAATCTATGATTGGGTGGCATGTGGAAATCCCTGACTTGGTTGGTACAACATATGTTAATATGTTTTATTCTTTAATGAGGATCAATGAACACAAGTTTTGGTTTAATGAGTTTATTATGTGGTTGGTTTTTCATGGCTCCATTACTAGTTAAGTGTATGTTACATGCATAATGTATTTCTTGTTATATTATGTGCTCTTTTTATTCATTTGTTTCATGGTTTGAGAGGATCTTGGATAATTTATATGGGTGCATGAGCTAATCTGTGTTTATTGCATCTATTATGAGAGGGCATCAAGCCTTCTTGATGAACATATGATGAAGCTAATGTAAACAATGAAGAAACTATGCATTCATGACATATATGTATATTGTCATAAAGTATTTGTATAAAAGAATACCATGTGATAGGAAAGAATAAGCCATGATTGAGCCCAAGAATAGAGGATGATGACTCATACATATTTTTGATAAATTTATGGAAAATTTTGGGAAGTTGGATTGAAAGTTGGGCTAAAAAATTATGTAACAAGTCCGTAGTTACACTATCTGAATAGGGAAATATCAGCCACAACTACACTGAGGATGGGTTATCTGTGAAATTATAGGCCTCTGGTCGCAAATACATGGATGTATCTATGCGGATGAGAAGTAATATGGATTAAGGATTACTTCAGGCTCAAGGAAAGTGATCACAAAAAATATTTAGGTTGTAAGTAGTGTGATCATGTGTCTTTGAGTATTTGCAAGTAATTTTGGACAAGCGGACCCCATTTTCGTAATTTCACCTTGGAAGTTGGGTCATCCATAGTAACTCTCAACTCATTTTTACCTTGGTAAGCTTGTTAAAATGGGTAAATGTGGGGTGGGGTGTTAGAAAAGGGAAGGGTTTAACATCCACAATGGAACTAAAATAGGAGTGAAAAATCATTTCTCTAGTTTATTTCTTTTTTTGAATGAAAATAATCCAAGCTACATCTAATCTATTAAAAATTTGTTGACTTAGTTATTCTTAGTGAATTTTATCATTGAGCCTAGCTTGAAGGCGGATCTCTAAGAGGCCCCATACTTCATATTTTTCTATATTAATTTCCATCGGTTTGGAGATTGTTGTACCATGCATTTTTGTACCTTGATTTTATATTAAAATGTTGTTTAGATACTCCATTATTTTTCCCTATTGACCCCAAAGTTAGCCCAATAGTTCGTTATGTTTATCGCATTGAAACCAAAGTTGGCCCAAACTAGAATATAGGCATGTGTTCTCCTTTTCAACCTCAGACATTAAAAATATATATTTTGTTTCTATTTTTGGAAATTTTGGAAATTACAACTAAAAAAATTAAAAATCAGATAATATGGAATAGTAATGCTAGCAACACCCCTATCATTTTATCCCATTTCCCATACATGTCATTGTGCTTTGTTCATTGTCCCCCCTCCAAAATATCTCATGATTTTCCTGAATCTCACCCATTTTCCAATGCCTCGTGCACTTCATCCCTTAACCTTAACATCCTTTTATTAACCCTTCAAACAAAATTGTCTAAAAAAATTATCATAATTAACCTAACTATTATTAAAAATGTTCACATTCATTTAATCACATCAAAATAATTTAAAATTTTAAGATTTATTATTATTATTAATCTATAAATATTATTAGTAATAGGACATACTATTACTAAATATTATTATTAATATTAATAATATAGCATTATCAATTTTATTAGTAAGACTTCTTTACATTATATATTTTTATCACTTAAAAGCATAAATCAAATCTCACCTAAACCATATAATTATAAATTTAAATCAATTTGTACTCCAAATAAAAAACTCTATTATTAATAGTAAATAATAATAATAAGCATTTCAAATAAGATTATTATTAATAATAGGTCATTATAATTAAAAATTAAAACAAATTTTCATAACAACTTATATTAATAAATTAATAAATATAAAATAAAATAAGTAAAATAAAAATTAAATCTTATTAAATAATATTATATTTTGCTGGTCGGCTCTACCCTTATCCTCATTCTCTACATTCTTTCCTCCCTATATTTATATACCTTGTTTTCCTCTCTTCTTGGTAAGTTTTGTCCTGAAGAGGAGTATTGTTCTAGGCTCAAAACGTAGACATAAAAATGGAAATTGTGGAAATTCCGAGCTCTCTATCTCAACAAGATTCTTCTTTAGTCCTAGAACAAAAAAGACATCTATGAGTCTAAGAAGGGGTCCAAATTCCATCTGAAAGGTAATTGTACCTATTTTGGCTGCGCTATACCTCTTGTCATCTCCAAACTCTATGTTCTGCTTGAGGTCTTTTTCCTCCAAGTCACTGAAGAGATATCTATTCCCTATCATATGAAACGAAGAACCACTGTCGAGATACCACATGAATCCCATTATAGTGTTTTCCATGCATGAAATGAGAGTGAAATAAAGTTGAAACTATGAAGCTAGAGCTTCACCTATTGCTACTACTACATGCTCCTTCTTTCTTGCCTGTATGGACATTTCGCAAAATAGTGCCCGAACTTGTGACAGTGAAAACACTTGATGTTGGAAAGGTATTTATTTTTTCCCTCTTCACCTGGGGACTTTTTTCCCTTGGCTTTATTTCGTTTTCTAACCAATGAAAAATATTCTTCTTTTTCTTTGGAAGAGGTCCCATCTCTGGTGTTCGGCCAAACGTGTTCATGTACCAATTCAAACCACAATAGCTCCCACTCTGGTAGCTTCTCCTTGCCATTCACCGAATCTTGGTAGTTGTGCCAGCCCTTGGGAAGGCCTAGAAGTTCTAGGCTCACCATATCATCCTGAGAAACTGTCACACCAACACTTCCAAGCTCATCTCGACATTGAGTGAACTTCTCCAAGTATTTTGGTATCGTCTCGCCCTCCTTCATCTTTATCTTTCTGAGCTTGTCCTTCAGCGTGAACTTCCTGTGGTCACTGTTATTCTGAAAAAGATATGTTAAGGCCTTCCACATATGATATGGAGTTTCCTTTCCATGGAGGTTCCACACAATGTGATATCAAACTCCTTATAACAAAATCTTTCTTTCCTTTGCTACATTCTTCTTCCATGCATCAATATTTTGAGCATCTGTTACTGTGGGCTTGGGAATATTGTTTTCTGTGAATTATTTTATTTTATTTTCCTCCAATATTGCCTCCATCATGTCCTTCCAAGCTATGTAATTCAAACTACCCTCAAGGGGACATTTGAGTCTCATTCCACAGAGAGAAATTTGGATCTGATGCTAGTCCTAAAGAATAAATCTGTAAATTTGATTCACCTTTTCAAAACAAAATCTGGTTATTCTCTTCTATAGTGATTCCTTCTATGATACCATGTAGAAAATCCACATAGATTCAACTGATCTTTTAATATGCTAAAAAAAATACTTGAATCTATTCTAAAAATTGTGGAAACCAATTACAATCGCATAATCACATGAACAAGAAAGAGGAATAATTTCAAGTGCAAAACACAAAAATTTATCTAGGGAAAGCCTAAGCTAAAAACCTTGTTACACACACACACACACACACACACACACACACACACACACACATATATATATTGAATTAAGTCAAGAATATGAAACAATACAATGCTTCTCTCATGTTTGAGAGCTCTCTGCACTATCTTTGACTGTCTCACTCTAATCTAAGGAGGTTTGGTCCAATACTTAACCAATTCCTTTCCCTTTTCCGACTAGCCAAACTCACACATTACAAAGGGAATTGAGCCTCTATTAATTAGGAAATTCCCATCAATTGATTGTGAAATATGTTAGTGTTAGTCTAGTCATACTGCCATCAGTGATCAAAATTGCTCTTTTGCATTTGCATATTAGGAGTCCCATACCAATAAATTTCACCATTCTGCTAGGTCATGGATTCATTGATGGTAGTAATTTTTTCATCAGTTTTCCCTCATGAGGTACTTGCTGACTCTCCTCTCTATGGTCTTCAGTCATTACTCACTTTCATCCTCAAATTCATGTTGGTAGGTCATAGATGGGTCTCATTAGTTTCTAGGGTCTCACCATGGTCAAATTAATGAGTCAAATGTCGATAAATGTCAGCAAGGTCATGAGGAAGTCAATAAACTCAAAGTCACAACACCTGGAAGATCAAAGATATATTCTATTCATTTTGATGTAATTTTCACCTCAAAACCATGTTTTGAGATGAAAACATGATATTTTGCCTTTATTATTATTCATTATGTAATTTTATATCATCATATGTAATAAGTCACAATTTAGAAGATGTTCTCTCCAAAAAGTCATCATCCTACCTTCAGAGAAGTTTTCCACGGCATGTTCATTGCCAAATCATCTTCCAAGCAGATCCATCAGAAAGAGCCTGGAAAGAGATTTCCAATGGTATACTGCACTCTCAAAACTGACTTCTGGATTGAAATTGATGCTTAAGTGAAGTAAAACTCCCTATATCTTCAAATAATCCCTATTTCCCATTTTTTTCCCTTAAAAATTTATGTTTAAAGTTTAATATTTTACTTAGAAAATCCCTTTTCCCCTTCCGATGGAAAAAATCGCATTAATACATTAATCCTATTCTAAAACCACTTCCCCTCCATCCCCCGTTGAAAACCTTATGATAAACATTTCAAAGTTTCATATATATATATATATATATATATATATACCCCCCGCCATTCCCAAACCACTTCCCCACCATACATTATAATATAAAGTTCAAAGGTTTTATTATAAAACCCCGCCGACCATCCCATCGCAAATCTCAATATTTGAACGATGCTTCCGATTGCCCAATCACAAAAACTCTGATGCGATTGTGACGTTCGATAGCCTACCTCCGATCGCATTGCATCATTTAAAGCCCATTGCTGATTGAACCCTCCCAACTAAAAAACTCTGATGTGATTGATAACAGCCCCTCCTCCGATTGCATCGCAAATCCCTTTTGACTCCCAATCCGCTCCCTGATTGAGCGCTCCCGATTATATAATACCGATGGAAAACCCTCCGATTGTTCCCCAACTGTCGATCCTCCCCCGCCGATCTGACGGCTCACAACCAATCGGGAAATTGGCATCGGCGTTTCACCTATGTTGCACTCCGCTCCCCTTTTACCTCCAATTCCGATTGACCCTCGGGCCCACCATAAATCCTCCATCCATTTATTATAAAAAAAGCCCGTTTCCCTTTGTAAAAATCAAATAGTAATTAATTTCATTTTATCAAAGGCCTCCCCCTTATTTCTTATTCCCATTGCATCAGAAATATTCTATTTGGTTATGCGATACACCTCCCCGATCCTCCCAATCCCGATTGTGATTATAATGCGGGTCCCACCTCTTTCCCTTCCCTTTTCCGCATTCAACGAATTATTTCCCTTCACTAAAGGCAAAGTTTCATTTCAAAGGTATTTTTATTAAAAAGTTGGTTTTATTTAAACAGAAAGCAAAGCGATAGTCAGTTGGCTGAAGAGCTTAAAATAAAATAGAGATATCAACAGCAGCAGGAAAATAGGATCGGATTACCTATTTTTCCTTCAGCGAATTCTCAAAGAGTTTAAAATGTATTGTTGTTCCTTGTTTTCAGAGGCAAAACATTGGTTCTCTTTGCCATATTCAGATTTTAGTTCTGAGTTGTTAAACAACTCCCTCTTTTCATGGATCTGTGTTCCCACATTTCAGTGTATTTAATGTAATTGTAAATCATTTGTAAAGGTGCAAAGTCTGTAATTCAGCAGTAGGGGAATAGTGTGGAAGAACATTTTTTGCTCCATTGTACAGTTTGACAGGGATTAATAAGAGATACAGCTATGATTTGTGGGATTCATGTGGTATGATATTTAGCATTTGTCTCTCCCCTTTGTTTAATATGTAAATTGCTATGTGTTCCATTCATCCATAAACATTTATTTTGAATGCTTTCAAGATAGAAATGTAGGATCCATTTTTATGCCCTGCCTTTGGAAATCATTCATACTCTATGTTTTTCTTCTGTTTGAAAGGGATCCATTTATTGTGCCCTTTTCAGCTCCTCACCAGTCTTTCCATCCCATCCTTATTTAACCTTAATTACTAAAGTTTCCTGCCTATCTTGCCCCATGAAATACCCTATGTACTGCTTTAATCCCCAGTTTCAACTGTCCCTTTTGTCCCAGACATCCCTAAAATTCATTCATTTTATCAAAATTATTTCCTATAATTATACCTAGCCTAATATCAGATCATTATTGTGTTTTATTGAATATCCATCTTTATGGAGAGAGTCGTCTCCTGTCCTTGTAGGGCTAGCTACAAGGCTGAACGTGGTTTAGTTGTTACCCTGTTTTGCCCTTTTCAGCCTAGGGTCTAGATCAGGTGCTAACATCTCTGGCGACTCCACTGGGGAAGTTTTAGTATAAATTCAGATCACCCCAGTAAGTATTCCTCTTGTAAATTCCTCAGCTCGGGAAAATAATTTTCAGAATCTGTTAGGCTGAAGAAATTTTTTTTTTACAGTAGAATTTTACACACACTGGATTCAAGAAGATACACCAGGGCTAATCCAGATCCAAATCCTCCCCCAGTGTTTGAAAATCCAAATCTTATCCCAAGAATTGTCAGAAGACAAGAAGGATCGTTGAGTCCCAGACCTATCTTCAGATCCTATACTTGGCCTAGTGAGTGGCTTTTTGTAGAAGATCTTTCCTTTGATGAGGATTTTTAGCTTTCTTTATTTAGGAATAAGTCTGAAACCGACATTGATGATACAGTTTTAGATCCTGGCTTCCTTGTATATATTGAAGTCTAAAGAGCAAACTCCTCTATTGACGACTACATTTTGAATTCCCCTCAGTCCATCACTGTAACTAATATTCCTGAGCCTTCAAAGTCGTTAGGATCTGCATTTCCTCCTCCTAATTCATTAGCATTCCCATCAGTAAATTCCCAATTTTCATCTCCTCCATCAACACCTCCCTTAAATCCTACAAATCTTGTTGTAAATCCACCCAGAGTTATGGCTGTTAGGTATGCACCCCTGGTTTTACCCCAGGTCCTCAATGATATGCTGGATGACTATCAAAGTAAAATTCCCATCTTTTATGCTACTCAGAGCATTACAGCTTAGCAACATGTTGATAAAATGAATGAATTTTTTGATTTACATGAGGTAGAAGCAGAGAATGTAACAACCAGGCTATTTTTTCAAAGCTCCAGAGGTGAAGTTAGAAAGTGGTTTAGAGCCTTGCCACCAAGCACAATTTGCACTGTACAAGATTTGCACACACAGTTTTTAGATCGGTGGGAGGTAAAAAGTAACCCACTGCAAATCCTGTCTGAATATGAGAACATTAAAAGAAATGTGGGTGAAACTGTGTAGGACTATTGTTTAAGATTCAATGTTGTATATAATGTTATTCCAGCTAACCTTAAACCTCTTGTGGGATTAGCATTGCTGAAATTTCTAGATGGTTTTGATGCCGACATGGCATATCAACTGCACGAAAGAGATCCGCCTTCACTTGAAGACATGAAAAATATAGTAGTAAGCGTTGAAGCTAATATGCTAGCCAAAATAGCATGAGCCAGAGATGAGAAAAGAGCCACAGTAAAAGAGGATGCCTCTCCTTCAGACACCAAAATGGACACTCTGATTAGAACAGTGGAAAATATGGTCAATCGATTGACCATTTCAGATAGAGTTGAGCCTCAAATAATAAATCCAAATTTCAGAGGGCAACAACCCCAATTTAGAATCAAGCAGAGAGAACAGAGAATGCAAGACCAAGCAACGCCACCACAACAGCCGATTAAAACACCATTGCAGCAGAACTATGTGCAAGGGATACATTAAGATGATGATGATCCTGTGATTGAGGCTAATCACTTTTTCACAGTTGATGGTGCACCAATTTTCCTCACAGAAGACGAAGAATACACAGTGGCGACTCCAGATGTTCAAAAGGATGAAAATTTCATTTTGGCCAATGACATAGCATTGGAAGAAGAGTCTGATGACTACCAGAGAGGGTATATGAACGCTCTGTCAGCTCAGCAAAGGCAGTACTCTTTAAGAAACAGAGAGGTTACAATCAGTCCCATTCAGAAAAAAAAAGAACTTCAAATGAAGAACGATGCACAGAAGAAAGGAAAAGAGCTGGCCGATCTTCCCTCCAGCAAATCACCTGCAGCTACTAATACAAAAAATGAAAAGAACTAGCAGAGCACAGCAAAGGAGCAAACAGAGAAGAAAGACCCGCCCATTAAAGAGGTAGAAAAAACTCTCTCCTTTAATTTAGAAAATGAAATTTCTATGTTAAAAGTGTCTATGCCCCTTATAGAGTTGGTCAAGAATAGTGCATATAAAACTCACGTGTCTAAAGTCTTGCAAATAGACTCTGTCTCTGATATGGTTAATGTAGAAGATGACTACCCTGAACTTATTTTCGGTCCAGCCATAGAAGAATCTGAAGAAAATGAAGTCCCTCATTTTTATCTGAGTCTTAGAGTACATGAGTTTATCCTGCATAATGCTATTTTGGACTCTGGAGCCTCACATAATTTTATGCCCTAAGCTGTCATGGAGAAGCTAGGCCTTGATATTAATCGAAAATACCATGATTTGTATTCATTTGACTCAAGTAGGGTCCATTGTATTGGTCTAATATAGGACTTGGTAGTGTCTTTAGATCAAATCCCAGCCAAAAATGTCTTGATGGATGTAGTTGTTGCTGATGTCCCACCACGGTTTGGAATGCTTCTATCTAGGTCTTAGGGTGCAAAACTTAAGGGAACTATGCATCTTGACTTCTCTTATGCCACTATCCATGTATTTGGCTAGTTGAGAGAGTTATAGAGGGAGAAGACAATGAAATATATGATTACCAGCAAAGAAAAGCCAGTAAATCATCCCATTAATGCTATCCACACAGATTTAGAGTCTTTTGTCTTGTATTTTGATGGTGGTTTAAATGATGAGAATGTTCAGTTGGTACAAGTGGATGAAATACCTGAGATTTTAGAGAATTTCAGAGAAGTCCTCAAACAGGAAAAAGAAAAAGCAGCAAGCATTTCTGAGCCTCCTACCTACCAGCAGCAAAAAGACAGTAAATAGCCAGAAATCTGCCAAGGTAAAGAAGAGAAAGAAACAAAATTTTAGCATCTTCAAGAAGAAGAAGAAGGCCTATGGAGCATGGATTTTGATGGAGCTGTTGGTAAGGATGGAGCTGGCATTGGAATATGGATTAGGAGCCCTGTATTCTAGCCTGAGAAGGTTCCCAGCAATGTTAGCTTTTGTGCTTATAATTTAGCTTTTGATTGCTCTAACAATGAAGCAGAATATGAGGCTTTGATTGCAGGTCTCAAAATTTTGAAGAAGTTGAATGCAAAGAGGATTTTTGTGTATGGTGACTCCGAGTTAATAATCAAACAGGTGAAAGGAGAGTACCAAGCTAAACATCTGAGATTGAGGGCATACAGAAATGCAGTCTTGGACATTTTGAAGACATTCCCTAAGTATACTCTGACAGTGGTACCCAGAATGCAGAATCTCATAGCTGACTCTCTTGCCACTACTGCAAGCAACTTGAAGATTCCGATGAAATCCAACAATAAGTTTGAGATCTATGTCAAACATAGGCCTGCTGTTTCGGACAATATAATGTATTGGCAAGTGTTTTTGGATGATAATGAGATTAATGCATTTTTGCAAGGTGATGGAAAATTTAAAGACACTCCAATAGAAGGTGAATATGAGGTTGATGATCAGGAGCTGGAAACAAACCAGATAGACATATTTCAGCTAAAGGATAATGTGATTCCTAGAGGTCTCATACCTCTAGAGGAGCTGTTTGACCAGGACGATGTAGCAAAGAAGCCAAACTTGGTGCCCACGGAGAAAGGAGTTGAATATGTGAATCTTGGAACAACTGACCAGCCCAAGTTTGTCAATTTTTCAAAGACATTATCCCCTAAGGTAAAAGAGAAGTATGTTAAGTTGCTTTCTGAATTTACTGATGTGTTTGCATGGGATTAATCAGATTTGAAAGTGCATGACAAGAACATAATCCAACATACTATCCCAATCAAGCCAGACCAAAAGCCATTCAGACAGAAGCTGAGGAATATAAATCCAAAGCTGCTGCCATCCATCGAAAAGGAGGTAAATATGTTTTACAAATAAGGTATCATAGTTCCTATTAGATTTTCTGACTGGATTTCAAATTTGGTCCGAGTATGTAAGAAGAATGGAGAAATAATATTATGTATAGATTTTCGGAACTTGAATAAGGCATCCTTAAAGGATAATTATCCACTTCGGAAAATGGACCATATTTTGCAGAAAGTAGTTGGAGCATCCAAGATGTCATTACTTGATGGCTACTCAGGCTACAACTAGATCTTGGTGCATGAGAAGGACCAAGATAAAAATACCTTCACAACACCTTGGGGAACCTTTCAATATGCTAAAATGCGATTCAGACTAAAGAACGCTGGAGCTACTTTTCAGCGTGTAATGGAAATTGCTTTTGCAAATGAAAAATATGTTTTTCTGGTTTTTTATTTGGATGATTTGACAGTGTTTTCAGGTTAAGATGATGAGCATTTGCACCATTTGAGAGTGGTTTTTCAGCGATGCAGAAAGTTTGGGATTTCTCTCAATCCCAAGAAAAGTCTTTTTTCCATGGATGAGGGCAAATTGCTCGGACATATCATCTCCAAAGATGGTATTCGCATCGATCTAGCTAGAGTGGAGGCAATTCAGCTCATAGATCTACCACGAAATAAGAAAGATATTCAGGCCTTCAATGGTAAGATGAATTTTTTGCGTAGATTCATACCTAACTTGGATGAAAATTTGAGATAAATGAACAATATGTTGAGGAAGGAAAACATTGTTAAATGGAGTGAAGAGGCTATCAAGTCATTCAATTTGGTAAAATTTGCTTTGTCCAATGCTCTAGTTTGATTAGTCCCGACTATACTCAGGACTTTGTTATATTTTCATTTGCATCTGAGCATACTATGGCTGTTGTTTTAATGCAAAAGAGAGATGAAGTAGAAGGCCAATTGCCTTTTTCAATAGGACCATTAGAGATGTTGCTTTAAGGTATAATATTATTGAAAAATAGCATTGGATCTTATCAAGGCATTGAAGGATTTTAGGGTCTATATTCTGCATTCACATACTATAGCATATGTCCCTAACGTAGCAGTGAAGGATGTCCTAATGCAAACTGATCTAGAAGGTTGAAGAGGCAAATGGATAGCAGATATGTTGGAGTATGATCTAGACATCAAGCCCACGAAGTTGATTAAAGGCCAAGGCTTGGCGAAATTGATGGCTCAATCAAATCTGCGTGCTTTAGATATAAACCTCATTACAACGATATTAGAGAATGAAGATGAAGGTTTTCTTGTTCCAATTTCAGATATTTTTCTGCAGTCCCCTTGGTATTCAAAAATTGTGTATGTTCTTCAGCATTTGTCACCTCCTATAGGCATGTCTAAGAGTAAAGGTAGATCTTTGAAACTTAAATCTGCTAAATATTATATTTTGAACAGTTCTCTGTATTGGAAAGACCCAAGAGGTGTTTTGATAAATTGGCTGATTGAAGAAGAAGCTCAGAAATTAATGCATGATTTTCATAATGGTGACTGTGGCGATCATCTATTTTGGAAAACTATAGCCAAAAAGGTACCGAGAGCAGGGTATTATTGGCCCACATTATTTTTTTATTTATATAAAACAGTGATGAATTGTCATGAATGTCAAATTTTCCAAGGGAAGAAGAAATTGCTTCCGCTTCCCTTGAAACCAGTTTCAGTGAACGCGCCCTTTCAGCAGTGGGGGCTCGATTTCATAGGAGAAATCCATCCCACGTCCTCAGCACAACACCGATGGATTTTGACAGGGACATATTACTTCACGAAATGGATCGAGGCCATCCCTTCCAGGCAAGAAATTGATGCAGTAATTATTCAATTCCTTAAATCGAATATTTTATCTCATTTTGGCTGCCCATGTAAAATTGTAACAGATAATGCAGCCGCATTCAGATCAAAGAAAATGGCCGATTTCTATGACAAATACAACATCGTGCTGGGCCATTCAACAACGTATTATCCACAAGGCAACGACCTGGTAGAGTCATCAAACAAATCACTCATCAATATAATTAAGAAAATTCTGGAGGCAAACAAAAGAAATTGGCACCGAAAACTCATCAATGCACTATGGGTAGACAGAGTTAGCAGTAAAAAATCAAAAGGTATGTCACCTTTTGAGCTGGTTTACGGTACTGATGTTGTCTTTCCTACTTCTCTTACAGTTCCAATTATGCGATTATTGCAAGAAGTTGGCAGCGAAGATGATGACAGTTAGCGAAGGGTCAATTAGATGATCCACCTTCAATAGACAAGAGAAGAAGTGTCACAGAAAGCAAGTTAGTTGCAGGACAAGATTAAAAATATCTATGATAGGAAAACTAAAGAAGAAAATTTTCAGCTAGATGATGTAGTGTTGAAATGGGATGCAAGAAATGAAGACAAAGGGAAGCACGGTAAGTTTGACAACCTTTGGAAGGGACCATACAGAATTAGAGCATACAGGGGACATAATGCCTTCTTACGTTCAAAAATGGATGGCCACAATTGTCCTGGAGGAGCAGTAAATGGTAGGTTGTTGAAGCACTACCATTGTTGAAGATAGGGATCAGAATCTATCTCATCATCATTGTATATACCATGTTATTTTTTATCAGTTCAAGTATACAGTCATAATTTTAGGTTTGGGGCCCAAGGTGAAGGCTATAAAACTTGGAAGACATGTGTATGGTTTGGTTTTATTTCAGTTTTTCAATCTTAGTCTTCAATTAGAGTCGGTTTGCATTTGTGTCAGTTTTTAGTGTTTTGACTCCATGCCCAATGGATAAGGCTACTTGTTCTACGGTGTTCTTGGCACCTCCAAAGAGCTACCATCCCCATTGGAGCCAATGTTAGTGTCAGTCTAGTCATACTGCCATCAGTGACCAAAATTTTTCTTTTTCATTTGCATATTAGGAGTCCCATACCAATAAATTTCACCATTCCGCTAGGTCATGGATTCATTGATGGTAGTAATTTTTTCATCAGTTTTCCCTCATGAGGTACTTGCTGATTCTCCTCTCTATGGTCTTCAGTCATTACTCACTTTCATCCTCAAAGTCATGTTAGTAGGTCATAGGATGGGTCTCATTAGTTTCTAGGGTCTCACCATGGTCAAATTAATGAGTCAAATGTCAATAAATGTCAGCAAGGTCATGAGGAAGTCAATAAACTCAAAGTCATAGCACCTGGAAGATCAAAGATATATTCTATTCAGTTTGATGTAATTTTCACCTCAAAACCATGTTTTGAGATGAAAACATGATATTTTTCCTTTATTATTATTCATTATGTAATTTTATATCATCATATGTAATAAGTCACAATTTAGAAGCTGTTCTCTCCAAAAATTCATCATCCTTCCTTCAGAGAATTTTTCCACAACATGTTCAGTGCCAAATCATCTTCCAAGCAGATCCATCAGAAAGAGCCCGGAAAGATCTTTCCAATGGTATTCTGCACTCTCAAAACTGACTTTTGGATTGAAATTTATGCTTAAGTGAAGTAAAACTCCCTATATCTTCAAATAATCCCTATTTCCCATTTTTTCCCTTACAACTTTATGTTTAAAGTTTAATATTTTACTTAGAAAATCCCTTTTCCCCTTCCGATGGAAAAAATCACATTAATACATTAATCCTATTCTAAAACCACTTCCCCTCCTTCCCCCATTGAAAACCTTATGATAAAAATTTCAAAGGTTCATATATATATACCCCCACCGTTCCCAAACCACTTCCCCACCATACATTATAATATAAAGTTCAAAGGTTTTATTATAAAACCCCGCTGACCATCCCATCGCAAATCGCAATATTTGAACGATGCTTCCAATTGCCCAATCGTAAAAACTCCGATGCGATTGTGATGTCTGATAGCCTACCTCCGATCGCATTGCATCATTTAAAGCCCATCACCAATTGAACCCTCTCGAATACAAAACTCCGATGCGATTGATTGCAGCCCCTCCTCCGATCACATCACAAATCCCTTTTGACTCCCATTCTTTTCCCCCGATTGAGCGTTCCCGATTATATAACACCGATGGAAAACCCTCCGATCGTTCCCCAACCGTCTATCTTCCCCCGCCTATCCGATGGCTCAAAGCCAATCGGGCAATCGACATCGGCGTTTCACCTATGTTGCACTCCGCTCCCCTTTTACCTCCCATTCCGATTGACCCTTGGGCCCACCATAAATCCTCCGCCCATTTATTATAAAAATTCCCATTTCCCTTTGTAAAAGTCAAATTGTAATTAATTTCATTTTATCAAAGGCCTCCCCATTATTGCTTATTCCCATCGCATCAAAAATATTCTATTCGGTTATGCGATACACCTCCCTGATCCTCCCAATCCCGATTGCGATTATAATGCGGGTCCCGCCTCTTTCCCTTCCCTTTTTCCCATTCAACGAATTATTTCCCTTCACTAAAGGCAAAGTTTCATTTCAAAGGTATTTTTATTAAAAAGTTGGTTTTATTTAAATGGAAAGCAAAGAGAGAGTTAGTTGGCCGAAGAGCTTAAAATAAAATAGAGATATCAATAGCAGCAGGAAAATAGGATCGGATTACCTATTTTTCCTTCAGCGAATTCTCAAAGAGTTTAAAATGTATTGTTGTTCCTTGTTTTTAGAGGCAAAACATTGGTTCTCTTTGCCATATTCAGATTTTAGTTCTGAGTTGTTAAACAACTCCCTCTTTTCATGGATCTGTGTTCCCACATTTCAGTGTATTTAATGTAATTGTAAATCATTTGTAAAGGTCTGAAGTCTGTAATTCAACAGTAGGGGAATAGTGTGGAAGAACATTTTGTGCTCCATTTTACAATTTGACAGGGATTAATAAGAGATACAACTTTGATTTGTGGGATTCATGTGGTATGAGATTTAGCATTTGTCTCTCTCCTTTGTTTCATATGTAAATTTCTATGTGTTCCATTCATCCATAAACATTTATTTTGAATGCTTTCAAGATATAAAGGTAGGATCCATTTTTATGCCCTACCTTCAGAAATCATTCATACTTGTGTTTTTCTTCTGTTTGAAAGGGATCCATTTATTGTGCCCTTTTCAGCTCCTCACCAGTCTTTCCATCCCATCCTTATTTAACCTTAATTGCTAAATTTTCCTACCTATCTTGCCCCATGAAATACCCTGTGTCCTGATTTAATCCCCAGTTTCAATTGTCCCTTTTGTCCCACAGATCCCTAAAATTCATTCATTTTATCAAAATTATTTCCTATCATTATACCTAGCCTAATATTACATCATTATTGTTTTTTATTGAATATCTATCTTTACGAAGAGAGCCCTCTCCTGTCCTTGTAGGGCTAGCTACAAGGCTGAGCATGGTTTAGTTGTTACCTTGTTTTTCCCTTTTCAGCCTGGGTCCAGATCAGATGCTAACAAAATACATCCAAGTCATTTTGATGACCTTATACATGACATATACAATTTTCTAATTATACAACTAATAGTCTACTTCCCTTTAACTCCAATCTCAACTTGTTGAATCTTAGAAGTGACATGCAACAACTATTTATAGTGAATTATAAGTTATATGATTGATCGCGGCATGTGAATTAGATCATATTTAATTCACTGGACCTCTCACTAGCTCATCCATCGGTTAGAACTAGTTAAATTGATTTTAACTCAAATAAATAGAGTTAACTAAATACAACTAAAAATAAACTCAAACATGTCTCCTAAATTGTAGGAGACGCTCTATATGCCTCTAGATTAACTCTCAAATCAAATTAATTGAACTAACTAAGTCTTCCAAACTCATTTAACTTGTACAATCTATCATGTGATGTGGAATTACAATTTCCCTTTTGCTGCCATTTTCAACAAAAATGGACTTCTAATTTACCTATTGATGGGACCCATCATGAACCATTAGACATCAGTGATTTGGATAGAGTTTCTAGAATTCAAATCTTAAATTTCATCAATGGATGATAAGTCCATGGGCCAAGTTTGGAATTTTACCTCATCAATTTTTTTTTTTTGAAAATTTACCCCATTGATGATGGAGGATGTATAAAACAGAGCCAGTGGATGACATGTGATGGCCAGGTAGCGATGATGTTGAAGGTGACATGTGGACTTGGAGTGCCACATCATCTTCCACATGTTAATTGTATAGTAACACTAACATGGCCCGAAGTGAAAAATATTCAAAAGACCATATGCTGGTGTTCCAGACTAAGTTTAAAAAAAAAATTATATCATCAAAATGCTCTCAACAAGTAGAAGGTGATGGTAGTCTCAGAAAATAGGTTTTATTTGAGTATCAAAAGTGATAATTTTATAACCCCAACCTTTTTAAATTCACCCATGAGGTTAGGTGTGGGGTGTCGTTATTGTAGTGTGGTAATGAAGCTAATAATTCAGCTACAAAAGACACAAATTTAGTACCTAGTATCCTTTACAAGACACAAATTTAAATTTCCTTGTCACAAGTGAAAAAGTAAATAATCCTTTTGTCCTTATTTATAAGCCATGAAGGAAAAAAATGGGCATGATGCATCAATTATTGATGAACCCTAATGAGTTATAATTATAAAAAAATTCAGGCTATCAAAACGTAAGTTACACCTAACTATATTTTGAGTCATATATAATCACAGATTGTCTAATAGATCACACTATACATTATAAGTGAAATTTTAGGTATAGTTCATGATATATTATACATATGGATGCGATTTCATATGAGCAACATCTCCTCTATCAATGGATTCAAACAAGAATTCATGTCTATAACTTAATGCTTTCCTAGTAAAATAAGAAACACTATAAATGCTATTTGCATGCCATTGAAGGAGGTATGTCATAATCTGCTAGAAGAAGATACCATATTGTCTAATTTGTAGACTATAAAGAGGACTAGGTTCATTCCATCCATTGCTAATTCAAATATTATATTTCATCTTTCATGCATAATTGTGTTAAGACATGTATTCTCTATGTGCTTCACTGCCTCAAAATTTGCAAGAATGAGTAAAGAACCTTTTCCACTCCATTTTTTTGCATATAAGTGCATTTATTCAATTAAATATATATAATGAAACATGCGTTGCAATATTGGAATTAGTTTTTTTCCTAATAAAAAACAAATCATGTTTTTTCTATTCGTTCAATATAAAATTGCACCTTCAATGCTTACATATATCTCAACTGAAAGAGATTTCACCATCCCTTCGTTCATCTCTTATCTACAAATGCTAAGAATAGCTCTTGTTTCCCCTTAAAAAGTACGTAAAAATTATATTGGAATGTCAACTAATACATAACAAGTATAGGGCCTAAAGGACCCTACAAAATATCATTCCCACAAAGCCACAATATAAATTATAAAAAAGCATGAGGACCAAGTAAAAACCATCCAATATAGTGCAAGTACTAAGAAAAAATATTGAAATTTCTCAAAAAAGTCGCATGAGTCCAAGCAATATGAGGAAAAAATTCCAAAGGAACAAGTTTTTTTACACTTAACACAACCTGAGAGGCCCACCCCAGAAAATTGAAAACTGCAAGAAGTCATACTTAGTAAAATGGGACACATGAACTAAAAAAGTACCGGAAAAATTAGTAAAATCCATAAGTGACCTACTCCTCAAATAAAGTGTAGCATCCAAAGTGGGAAGAGACTTTTTATCCTTAATAGGGAGGATAGAAATGCCCCTGAAAACATCATGACCATGAGAAAGATAATGGTCATTTTTTGAATGAGTAAAACCATGATAAAGATGATAATTAGATAGATCCTTGGAAGAAGTGAAGGAAACCATATCTTCCTACCCTCTAATGGGATTGAATATACTAAAAGAGGGAATTTATCCATATCCATGTCTTCAACTTGATAACATATCTAGTGGATTGATCCACATTTAACACCACCCTCCACACCTACCTTATGAGAAATGAGAGGAGGACCCTCCACTTGCTTAGGATAGGCTAGCAAATAAATCTCACCAACTACTAGTGCTTCACACAAAAGTTTTCTTGCAACTCTACAATAAAAAAAAAAACGTTGACAGATTAATGGCATTGGGAAAAGGAAGAATAAATGAAATTATCTATGAAAGGTCACTAGGAAATCAACATCTGCCTCATTTCCTTCGAGCTAAAGAAGAAATACACTAGTAGGAAAAAGAGGATTGCCCTCCTGTATAAAAAATTGAAATCCCTCTCCAAAAGGCTTATTAATATATATACCATCAATAGGATGCATAACTTAGGATACACCAGTGAACTCTAAAATAATAAATGAATCCAAAGTATGCTTAGAAATTGGATCTAGCACCTATGGAGTACAAAAGAACATTCCTTTTCTTCTTGTAAGCTATATCCCACTAAGGAGAGTCATGCCAAATTTGACCAACAACATTTAAAATATATATTTGAATAATATCCTCTCATAATCCATATATAAACCAATGCAACACCCCACACTCTAGAGTGAACCAATTTGAAGACTTCCATTCATACTGGGAAGAACTAGCACACAAGGAACCGTTTCCCCATCTAAGGTTTCCAAATTAGCTTGAAAGAACTTCCAAATAGTATCCTCAATAAGTTTCAAATATTGAGCCAAACAACATGAATAAACGAGCTATGTGCATCCATAACGACTGTAAATTACAAAATTCCATTGATAACTAAAGGTACTCAAAGCATGGGATAGTGACCAAACCAAATTCACCATTGCACCAGTGAACCTTCTATAGTATGACATCTTGATCCTCCATATACTCAAAAATACAAGAGAAAAAATAATATTTTCAAAAGGGAAATTTTAACCTTACCCAAAAGGAGGAAACTCCAAACTTCAATGATCTATAATGATATCTTAGGAAAAGAGGGATTTCACCCATACAAATAATAATAGAGGCCTTGATCTTGCAACATATTAACTCCATCAATACACTCAAATGGAATTCTTAGTATGAAATTTCTTGGAAGGTGTACCAAAAATATCTCACTTAAGTCATGAGTGACTATTGACCCTAACAACCATTGTGGTTGCTTATAATTCAGATCTACAACAAATATGTGATAAAAACTTGTAAAAAAATGGATGTATGCAAATTTAAAAGAACAAACAACAAAAATAAATCTGATTTAATAACCCAATCTTGGAAAATATTTGAAAGAAAAATAATTTATTAATAACACCCGATGAAGGATATTTACAAATGGTCGTAAGTACCCCTCAATGGGATGGGTCCTTTGATGTCCTCTTCGCTTAAATATTCATATCTTCCTCTCTCAAATTTGTGAAAACCCAAACACTGTGGAACTAAAAAATGGGAGCTCGAAAGGTATGTGATGATAATGGCGACAATGATAATTATCATGGAGAAAAATGAATGAAAAACCCTCTTATTTATAGAAAAGTATTGGGTTGATCTCAAAAATGGAAAATAATAAAATATTATTGACCAAAATCTAGATCTATCTACTTGGAATACTTTATTATATTTTTGGAGAGGGAAAATATATTTAAAATGGTTAAATATCTTTATTTAGAAATTATTAACAAATAAAATTATTTATTCGTTATTTCACAAATAACAAGGAAGGTGTGAAACCAATGATGGTGATAAGGAACAATAAACAAATTTTGATTTATTTAATTATTCCTAGGTGATTTAGTCAAATGTGACCAGGAATAATTATAAAAAAAAATGATTTAATAATTAATCCTATAGAAAATTAAATAAATAATGGTTTATTTAATTATTCTCATGGGTTTTAATCGAAAATAACTTAATAAAAGTGTTTTATTAATTTATTTCTTATAATGAAAGTGATTTTACTATGGTAAAATTAAACTCACGTGGTGTATTTCGATCCACCTAGTTAGGAATGGCTAGGTGATCATTTTTTGGTGATAACAGGAATATCAATCACCTTTCATCCATATCTAACATGAAATAAATCGTTGTGCAAGTCTAAGGATGAGTAGTCTTAATGGAAGAATCTCTAGAACAATAAAAACCACAAAATTAGGCTCTAACATTGTCATTCCACCACCAAAAGAGTTGAGAAAAGAACCCTTGCTAGGAGATGTAACACCTCCATCCTCCGTTAAGCCCCCAAGGCTTACAATATTGTATTTTTTTCCCTCGCAAAAAATCATTTTTATTATATTCATTCAAGATTAAATTGCACCATCAATTCTTACGTATATGTCAAGCAAAAGAGATTTCACCACCCTTTTGATTTGAGAAATTTATTTTATTTTTTAGAAACCTTAAGAATAATTATTGTTTCCCCCCAAAACATACATAAAATTGATGTTGAAATTTCAATTAATACACAAAAATTATAGGGCCTAAAGGCCCTTGCAAATTATCATGCCCTCAAATACACAAGATAAAATAAAACAAGATTGAGGACCAGGTACAAACCATCCAATTCCTCAGGGGTAGCTCACTTGGCAAGGCATGTAAAGATGTTATGTAAAATATTATGAGGTAATTTATTCAATCATATTATTAACCCATTTCCATGTTAGGGGAAGGCGTGGCTCACATATTGGTTATAGTGGAAAAAAAAATCAACCCATGTCCCACAAGTACAAGGCTACCCTAGCAGCTAATTCCACCAGTCACAAAAATTAAATACAAACCATCCAACAGAATAGAGGGAATAAGAAAAAGTCTTGAGATTTCACAAATGAGTCCCATAGGCCCAAGAACATGGAGAAAAAATTAGAAGGGAACACACATTTTTTACACTTACTGCAACAACACAAGCCTATAGAATTAAAAGAAGAGTCATACTTAGTAAAATGGGACACCTACATTGACAAAGTACCAAAAGATTTAGTAAAATATGGAGGTGATTATTTGTAATTTTTCGTAGATATTCCACTAAATGGTTTGTTACAAAAAATTAACTAAAAAATAATTTGACTATTCTATGAAGGTTAAATTCCTTTTTATTTCAAGTTTGTTAATTACTAACTTGTTGTTCATGCATGGAATAGATTAAATTTGGAAATAGAGAACAATGAAATACAATCACACACCAACAATGATGAAAATAAATATATTCTTTGGGAAACCCTTATGGGAGAAAACCTAACTAGAAGGTGAGGCTTCTCTACACACTTTTGTATGGAGTGGAAATAATTCATGTGAAAAGGAGAAGGCACTCTCTATGGAGTTAATTAAGATATATGGCCTAATAAGCTACTGCAAAACACTAAATCACTCTATTATACTCTCTCACTCCCACTCCTAGTTGATTTTCTCCATTATGGAACAATATATAATCGAATATAATGGAACCCCCTTTTATCCTAATGTCCCGATTATAACATAGCACAGAATCCAATTAGGGGTCAATTATAATGCCTACTTGATCCTATTATATTACTCTATGTTATTAACCTACCTTCTAAGTGATCGACTTATATTAAATTTTGTTATATCACTCTATTATGCTCTCTCACTCCCACTCCCAGTTGCTTTTCTCTATTATGGAACAAGGTACAATCGAATAGAATGGAATCCCCTTTTTATCCTAATGGCCTAGGTATAACATAGTTCGAAATCTAACTAGAGGTCAATGTAATTCCAACACTTGATCCTATTATATTACATTATGTTATTATCCTACCTGCTAAGTGATTGAATTATATGCTTGATTTTGATAATGATTATTAATATATGTACGAGGTGTTATGGCTCCTATAGACAACCCCTGGATTGAGGAGAAGGGTTAGTGCCTAGGACATCTTAGTGTCTCTAGAAGATAAATCAGTGTTGCTAAGGGTATAAATGTAAAATGATTTAAATATGGTTCAATTACCTTACACAAAGGAAAATTCAATATATACTTAAATTATATGTCATTCCCAAGACTTAATGTTTAGTTATGGAGGCTAACACAAAGAGTGAAGTTTCTTTAATAGTTGTAGTATAGGTGAGGTAAGAAAATAAAGAAACATAATGTACAGGGCTAGTGATATAATCCTGTGCACTCAATTCAAGTAGAATTATAAAGGGACAAAAGGGGATGAAATCAGAAACTATGGAGCACACTTTAAGTACTTAAATATCACACACTACATGTACCATTTCCTTGACACGACATAGATAAATCCTTAAATATCACACACTACAGGTACCATTTTCCATGACATGACATAGATAAATATGATATACAAGATTGAAATCCAACCACTACAATTACGTAATTTCTTAGAGGAAAGAAACACATATGAAAATGATAAAAAAAGACAAGTCACATACTCCACATATCAATGCTTGGAATCACCAAAACAATCTCCATTAATATTTAGGAACAACATACATCTTATAAAGCTTCAAAACTTGCAAACTTACCAAAAATTACAGCCCATGGAATAGAAAATTGAACCCTTAATAATGAGTTCTTCTTCCCTTTTATAGTGAGAGTCCAAACAAAAATAGTTACAAAAAAAATCTTGAAGTGATACAACTGTCTAGGATACTCAATTGTGAAAGTGCGCCAATGGCCTAGATGTCCTAATTATTTCATAATAAATTTTATTCCTTCTTGAAAATAAAATATTTACAACATTTCGAAATGACAGAGGTATGCCATGATTTCCAAATCATAAAAATATTCAGTGTTGGCTCGCTTTATCTCTCCAAGTGGACCCATGATCCACTACTAGGACTCGTGGTGGGTTAACCAACTTATCACACATATTCCATACATATTTTCCATAGTTTTTGAATGTCTAGAAGCATCACCAAATCTAGAGGGGAATGAGGCTTGATTTCCATATGGTTGTTGAATATAACCTCTTGCAATGGTGGAAACATTTGAATGTGGATGTTGGTAAGTGATTTTAAAACTAACCAATAGTGATAAGGTTTGACCAAAAAATTTCAATTGTGTTCAAGATCAACTTTACTGAATTTGTTAATCTTTTTAGTGAATTTAACCCCCTGTTCAAGCCAATTCTTGAGCAAGCTCTCAACATCTAGTAGGGAATGCTATGGAAAACTCGAGATGAGATTTGATTCAGGTAAGGATTCATTAATGCATTCAACTATGGAATTTTCCATTTCATGAAAATTACTGATGAGTTTTTTTAACTAAATGTATCTTGGATTTCCATCCCTTAAGAATGTCTGATTTATGTATTTCCTCAATTTTGGGAAAGTAGAATTTCCTCCCTTCAAGATTGTTTTTCCATTTTAACATTTCATTGAGATCCTTCTTGGCTTTGTCATAATATGAGAACATTTCTACTAACTCATCAGTCATAGTATTTCCCAATCTCCATTATCCCTTAATCAAACTCAATTTCTCTCAAAACAATTATTGTTTCCTTAGTAGTTGTACATTTAAATCATGAGCCTCTTGTTTAAAATTCTTCAGCTACAGGGTATCGACCTATAATTGTTCTATTTTCTACTAATATTATTGAAGTTGTTTATATTTTTCCTTGATCTCCTTTTCATCTTGAATTAGAAGAGATTTTAACTTCTTTTGAAGTTCTACCAATGCAATCTCCTTTTGAAATTGAGCTTTCCACTGTGCTCTCATTTTTTCTTCCTTATTGATGAATGCTTGTTCCATAGTGGTAATATTCTCACCCTTATCCATTTGTAATTATTGTACTTTAATCACTTTTTCCATGGTGGTAGAAGCATATGCACCTATGAATTGTGTTTACTTACCAAGTTCAATAGTAGGGGCAACTAGAGTATCTTTCTAGAGAAATTGAAGAGGAGAAACTTGTGAAGATATCTTTGAGACTAAGGTATGAGAATAATCTATATTCCTTTTCTTCCTTCCTCTTTTTACCACTGCTTTGTGCATAGGGCTATAAAAAATTTCCATTGGAGGGATCTCTTAAATGTTAAAAAATATCTATGAAGTAGGATTGAATGTGTTATCACTTCCTTCGTTTCCCAAGGTTGAGAAAGGAGACTAAAGGAGGTAACCTCAAACCAATATTTAGATTCAGTAGCTAGCCCTGCCAAACTAGAGAGGGCTCTCTCAATGTCAATTTCATAGTTAATGAGGTGACGGAAAGGAAATTATCTTAGGCTAGATATAATCTCAGTGATTTTGATTTAGGGTTTTGTTTTGAATTTTGCTATATTGGGAGTATCAGCCTAGGAACTAGGTCTAGGTTTTCAAGATCAAATTTCAAATGAACATCAACGAAGATGAAGATGAGGCCAGGTAGGTATATTTAGAAAAACACTTATATTGTCATTGTGGTAAAGTTTTTAAAAAGGAGTCAGAATAAGCATATTACATGAGTTCATCCATTAGAGGAAGTAGCAGAAGTTTATGAAAAACTTATAAAACAGAGCACAAAAAGTAAGAATCATGTTTATAGAATCATAAGATTTATCATATAGAAGCATACATGTGATTTCATGAAAGCATAAAAATTAAATTTTATGGTTTTAATGAGAAAAAACAATGCTAATAAGAATACCACTGGAGTCCCAAAATTATATCTGCAACATGTCTTTGATTTCACTGTAAAAGATTGTACATAAGCTCGACATTGCAATATCAACTATCCCCCCTCTAAAATGACTTGAGTTGGAGTACATATAGAAAATAAACAATATGCCACCTCATTGGGTCGAAAATAATCCAAAATACCTCATAAATGCATCTAATGAGTCATTACCTTGAATTTAGGGAAGTTAGAAATAGTCCCCCAAATTTAGCTAATAACTAGGATTCTTTGTCTCCTTGAGTAATTACAAGATTCCTAAAAAACGAGGGGCATAAATAGATTTCCTTATCCATAAAACAACTCACGGGACAACTGTAACCTCGATATTTTGACTATTTTTCACTGAAACCTATCCATAAAGCATCCAATATTGAAGTGTCGCGTGTTTAACATAAGCGTCGCGTGCCTAGCAGAAGCATCACGTGCCTTAGAGGGCATATTTAGCTAACTTTTAGGCATATTCTTGATGATATGAGAATTGGGCAAGGTAGCCCTGGATGTCCTCTATTCAGTCAAACTTAAAAATGACAAAATTAATCCCTTTAGGCCTTCAAAAATTCATTTTTCCAAGCTTACTCCATAAGCATAGCGTGCAGTGAAAAACAATGGCATATGAATGAAAAATAGGGTGTTTTTTGGGTTTTTATTCAAAACTAGGAGGTGTCATGAAAAACCAAGACCATAATTGGAATGTAAACTTCAAAAGGAATATAACCATATAATAAAACCTTCATTAGACACTATGAGGAAAATCATTGCGTGGCAATGCTACACTTCTGTAAAAGTGAAATTGCCAAAATTTCCCAAAAATCCAAAATTTTCCAAAAAAATTCTGCAAAACTAGGGTTCAATGATGCAATATATATCTAACCATAAGGTTTTTTGAAAAATTGTGAGAGGTTTTTCTTCTTCGTTATGCTGTGAACAAAAAAATCCTCGATTTTTCAAAAATAATTTCCCATTTGTTTAGAATCCAAGTTTGAAGTTTATCACTAAAAATTGCAGAAACGTAGTGTGCTCTGAGTAGAAGCGTAGCATGGCCTTTTAGAGGATTTTTGGAGGTATTTCCAGAGGATTTTTGGGCTGAAAATTGTATTTTTGGAAATATTAGAATGTATTCTACACAATGGAGTCATCAAGCACTCCAAAACCCTGCTCCAAATAACTAAAAAAGTGACTTGAAGACAACTTGTCCAAAGGTGCATAAAATGGCCTAGAGCAACTGTACTTTGGGAATTTCTCTCAAATCATAACACCTGTGCATAAACTTAAGGATTCTTTTTTTCTTTGGTATATGGACAAAAACCTCTTTCACTTTGGTCAAATTTATCTTCATTACTTCAGAAAGTAAATTTGAAGTAGGATTGTCCCTGTGTGCAATGTAAACCCTAGCAAATGATCACAAAATTCTAAAAATGATGCCATTGGTCTAAGTTGGATGAAACCTAGAAACTTTCCCTCCTTTTTTGTACTTTTCCTTCTCATTTTCCATGGTGTTTGTTTGTATGATAGAAACCCTAGCTTGATGGGAAGGAAGGAAAGGGTGGAATCTAGGAAAACAGGGGAAAATGGGGCAACAAGTTTAGGAAGGGAAATGGAGGGGATAGGAGTTAGGGAAAAAAATTAAAAAATTAGGGGAGATAGGGGAGTGTTTTAGGAGCATAGTGAAAGTGGAAATTTTTGAAACGGGTAAAGGAAAGAGGGAAAAATGGTCTAAACACATAGTTAACCTAATATCTCTTTAAATACGTAGTGAGAATTAGGGTTTGAGTAAAAATGGGAGAAATACGAGGTATGAATGATAAGGAATGATTTGGTAGGGTGTATGTGTTATATGTGAAGGTATTTAGGTGATGAAACTGAGGGTTTTCTTATTGAAGCAAGCCAAACATCAATGAAATCCAAAAACATAATTGAAAACCCTAGAAGAGGGAATCCACCCTTTGGTGAAGAAACTTGATTGAATGAGAGGTGAGGAATGTTCAATTAATGGCTTGGAAGCATATGAAGCTTGTGAAATGATGAATAGAATGATGCTCACTTGGCCTTCAATTTCAAAATCATAACGTAGGAGGTAAACTTGTGCTTTGAGGATGAATTTTGATGCTCTGGTGGCTGAAATGGAGTTCAATGGTAGATAGGATCTTAATGAATGTGAAATGAACAATTTTCATTCTTGGATGGTCTTTTATAAGTTAGAGGTCAATTTTTCCTTGTGATAATTGCATGCCATCACATGTCTCTTTAACAAATGACATGATGTGATTGCAGCATGATATTTTGAAATGGAAATGTTACCTTTACCTTTATTGTTTTTTTCCTAAGCTGTTAAATCCCATTAATGGTGACCCAAGTGATGAACATGACACTTTTTGCTTTTTATTACAATATAATGAAAAATCAAGAGAAACTCTCGAACATGACCTAAATGATGAAATATTAACTACTCAATGACCCAAGACACTTGAATGATGGCATTACCATTATGAGTGTTGATAACCATGAGAAAATGGAAGGAGTAGCATGACCTAGAGAAAAAAAAATGATCAAATTTTATTTGAAAACTTATTTGAAACTATAAAATTTGACCTAGGACCCTATCAACTAACCTTGAAAGAGTACATTTTATCACTGGTGACTGACAGACAATAACATAATGGAATGCTATCTACTTCAGGTTGGGTAACCAATGGTGTCTTCTCAGTTGTAGATTCCTCTAGAAAGGTGTACTACTAAGAAGAGGGATTACTTAATGGAGTCTACTATTGAAAAACAATTTATCCCTCTAATATCTCTTTCCCTTGTTCAAATTTCTTGGATTTTTTCATGGCTTGATCAAATTGGTCCCAGACATGTTCCATCTTGGGGTCTAATATATTTATCTCTCCTCTAGGATTTGGGGAACTAGTTGTTGTTGTTTTCTGTTGTTGAGGAGGAACCACTGGTTGGGAGGAACTCTCCTTCTGATTATATGTTGTAATGTCCTTTAAAGATACATGTTTTTGTAGAGGAAGCTGCAAAAAATCTAATGACATGGGGGCAGTCTTGCATTTCTGAAGTGAGGAATTTTTCTCGCTCCTAAGCTAACAATTTCTCATCCACCCTTTTCAAAACTAAATCATAATAATTTTATTCGACGAATGAGTCATCAATTTTTTTCTTCATGGAGGAATATTGTAATACCAAATGTTAGGGCCACCTATTTCACTACTCCATCTGGGTCATAGGGCCTAGTCGGAATGGTGGATAAATTTAATACCTCAATAGGTTTCAACTCCTTTTCAACATGTCCATAATTGGCCAAATAGAATCTTCCAAAAGGTAGAGGGAATTGAGGCCAAACCTTCTTGTTGGAGTCTTTCAAGGCTTTGGTAATCCCATGACCAATCATTTGGTATGCTACTTCCCTACATAGCATATTTTATGGAACATAAAGTGGCAAGATATGTGGGTGTGCATAACTACCCAAGACTATGATATATGTAAATGAATCTTCACAACTCCAATTCCCAATTTTATTAATGTTTCTATAGATTCTTGAGACATCATGGGGGGAATGGTTTCAAATATTATAACTTCATAAATCAAGATTATGATTTTGTGACAAATGTAATAAAAATGAAGAAAATAATTGGTTTCCCAGAGTACATTGTGATAAATGTTAGGTTGAATTCTAATTGCAAGCGTATGAAAAAATTCCACTTTAGCTGTGCATAACAAGCAACCTTAACATAAAAGATGGCTGCTAATCTCTTTATATTTGCAGTTATTTGACCAAGATAAATGCTACAAAATCCATATCTATGCATTAAAATACATTAAGCAGTAAATAAAAGCAAGAGTTGCTCCATGCATCCAATAGACAAGACAAGAATATTTTTAAAGAACTTTTGTATTTTTTGACACCTGGGAAGGGAACATAGAAAGATATTACCAGTCCCCCTCAATGGGATGGGTTCTTGTATGTCCTCAACACTTCATATCTAATATCTCTCTCTCTTGATGGTGTAGAAAACCTAGATAAAAAATGGAACTCAAAGGGAGCTCACAAGAAAAATGGTAGCAAAATATTACAATGGTGGAGGATCAAAGTCAGACCAAAAGTATAGATTCAGAGTGATATTTAAGCAAAAAAAGGTAGTGAATGAATGGAAAAACCCTTCTATTTATAACAAGATATTGATTTATTCTAGATATTGGTGCATAATTAAAATATTATTAACCAAATCTAGATCCAAATTTTATGGAATATTTTATTATATTTGTTGGAGGGAAAAATAATTTGAATTTGCTCAAATCCCTTTATTTGTAAATAATAAATAATAAATGATTTATTTATTATTTTAAGGATGTGGTTGAGTAATAATTAAATAAATAATGATTTATTCAATAATTTATAAATAATTTAGTCAAATTTAATAAGAAATATTATTTAAATAAGGTTTAAATAATTATTCCTAGAAAATAATAAGATAAATAATGATTTATCCAATTAATTTTCCTGTTTTGGGTTAAATATGACCAGGAATATTAATTAAACTGTTGTTTAACTAATTATTACTTGAGAAAAATCAAACAAATGTGGATCTATTCAATATTTCCTCATCGAGTTTCCTGTTTAGACCAGAAATAGCTTAATAAATAAAGGATTACGAAGTTATTTTTCATAGTGAACGCATTTTTACTTAGGGTAAAATTGGTTTTACATGGTGTACTTTATTCCATCTAATAGTAACAGGTTAGATGACCAAAAAATGGTGTAACAGATTGCCCCCCAGTGTGCGAGCATTAGGAGCTAATCGTATGACCGAAGTACATTGTAAGAACTCAATCACTAGACACCGAAAGGGAAGTCAAAGAGAGAGAATTATAATGTAGATCAAAGTGTTAGAAGACAAGACCCTAAGGAGGTCAGAATTACAGGTGCGACAAGTCTCTTTTATGAGTGAGTACCTATGCTATAGGAAGCGGGGGAGGCATACCTATGCATGCGAGACAAAGTAAAAAGAATAATGTGTCCAGTAAACAAGGGACTAAACACTAGCACATTTGCCCCAAATTATGACAGTCAAAATGTCGCTCTTGCGACACATAGGCATCCCAAGAGCGATGTTTTTTGGTGCACCAAAATGTGGTTTTTCCTCACGTCGGACTTTCGATACTTTACTTAAACGTTGGTATTGCGATAGTATTTCTGACATTTTTATGGAGTCATTGCAATTTCGACATTTCAAATTGTCTGTCATTCTTCCGACTATTCATGATTCTTCGCAATTCTGAAATTTCTAAACATCGCTATTTCGACGCCAACGAACACTATTACCGACATTTGGAGCGTTGCTCTTCCGACAAAAAAGAAAAAACATTTAAAAAAAAATAATGTCATAATACTGACAGAAGAAAACGTTGGAATAAGGATGAAAATAAATTTTAAAATAAAAAGGTAAATGTCGTAATACCGATGGCACAAAATAGTTTTAAAATAAACTAAGTGTCGCTATAGCGACGGGTCGAATCGTCGGATTACCAACAGCAAAAAAATATTTAAAAAAAAAAATAGCCTTCGGAATACCGACGACAACAAAAAATTATTAAAAAAAAAAATATTTCTTCTAGCATCTCCAGATCTTACTATATATTTGAAATCAATATTGTTTCTTGCTAAGAGTCCCATTTAAAAGCTTAAATATCAATCATTTGACACATTGTAGTAAATGCTAGACTCCAAAACTACCACTAAGTCATTCCATTCCTATATATCATAATTTTTTGTGATGAATTTTCTGTTAGGAATTCTAAGAATTACGTTCCCAGTCATGCCAAACTCTCATTAATAGACTTATATCTTTCATAATTATCCATCTCAAGTAAGTTAAAAATATCCTCAATGTTTTTTCTTGCATTGTTTGGCCCAAGGATTTTAGGGAACCTTGTTGTTGGAACTTCAACTACTAGCCTTTTAAACTTTCATTTCTTGGGATCACTATACGATGTAATGTATATTATTATATTTTTTGTCCTTGTACATGATTGTTGCACATGTCACCTTGATATAATGGCCATTTTTTTGCTAGCCTTAGTACCTTGATAAGAAAGATATATTCCTAACATCTTTCTTTTTTTTCTTGAAAGGTTCGACAGTCCTGCTTCACAATAAACCCAAACAACCATTGGAGAGCAAGACTTGTTCATATGATAAGAATGTAGCTACTCTCGCCCAATCTAACAGTTGAATTTCACAATAATATTGGATCCCATAAAGCATTGAAAACAACAACCCTTTTTTCTATACGAGCACAACCATTTTTGGTAGATTAAATTATAACATATCTTTGTCCATATTTCAAAACAACATCTTGAGAAGACAATAAAAGAGATTATTCAGGAAAAAATACAAGGATGTGAAATAGAAACCCCAATGGTGATATTTTTGGTCCATGATGATGGATACTATGATTATATGCATATCTAGACTCAAGGGAATAAGGTAAATATGTATGGGATTTTGAAATTAATGAACCAAAAGGCACCACAAGAAATCTAGAGCTATCGCATGGAGTAACACAGAGCTTAAGCTTAGAAGAAATAGTGGTATGACTGTAGCATACATTGGCATTTACACTTATCTTAAATGATCTTAATTTCTTGATAAAAGTTTCATTGAATGGAACCGGACCTAGAAACATTATTCAACTTATAATTTTGGTTCCACACTGGAATTTGCTGAAGGAAATATTCAAAATGAAATTGTGACTATTATGTGTTGACTGTAATCAAGAAAGTCATTGCAAACTTACTTTTCTTGGATCATGATTACATGAACTGACCATGCACGAAAAATGATCTTATATCAGCTGTAGCTGTATTTAAGCATACAATTAATTGGCTTGTGGTATCCCCACTTCTACAGACTTAACGACTTCATAGGTATAACCAAAAGTGCAAGAGATATTTCACCAAATCTAGGTACATCCAACATCTTGGCCAAAAGTCACTGCTCCACAATAAAATCAGAAAACCAAATATAAAACCTTTCCATTATTCCTATAAATAAACTTTAGAAATAGTAGGGACAATGAAACCCAGAAAAAAATGTATATAAGACAAGTTGTGAGAAACAAGTATTTTCTGGTGAAGTACACCAAGAAAATGGTAAATAATACACCATTTTACAACCTCCTTAAATATGTAAGCATTGCAAAAATTCAACACTAAAGCCATCCTATAAAAAAGAGTGAGTAAAGAATACAAGCAAGTGGCAAGTATTTCACAGTAGAGTCAACTGTAAATTTTGATGCTCCATACCCTTCAAATTATGTAGTTGATGCTTCCCCCATAACTGCACTACTGACCATTGGATAAATCTTATTCAAGGTCGTTACATGCTCCTTTCCCTAGACAACATCATTTCTTCCTACCAATGCCTGCAAAAAAAAAATCAATTACTTATAAAATTGTAGAAGTTTTAACTTGGGTTTTTTGTGCTATGCAACAACTCCCCCCCCATTTTTACTTTCAAAATAATCTAGACCTTTGATAAATATAAATAAGGACCCTTATTCTAAATATATTTTTTCATTTTAGATAAAAAATTAAAAAACCCAAAAACATTATTGATTTTGTTTAATAAAAACATAAAAACAAAAATAAATTAATAAAAACATCCTTGAGAATACCCTATCGCAAATCACATTCTACATAAATATTTTCTTATTAAAAATTAAAACAACGAAATCGCGATTTTGCGATTGCTGATTTGAAGTTTCGCAAGTGACATTACAAATCGCATATCATGGATTTACGTTGTAAAACCTTAAGCAATTCTTACCAAAGTTCCGATATTGCGATTTTGCGATATTGCGACTTCTGCGATTTTGCAATTTCACGATATTGTGAAATCGCATATCACACAAATAAAAGGTAAATACGCTTCATAAAGATAGGTTCAAAGGGAGTGACGCGATGGATTTGACAGGTTTGAATAAAGGTTTTATGCGAAAATAAATCATGTCAAGAAATATTAATTGTGTTTTATCATCCCAAATATTAGTATGAATCTTAATTCCAAGTGTATGAAAAAAGACCACATTAGCTGCGCATAACAAATAGCCCTAAAAACAGAAATGACTGTTAATATCTTTAGATCTGCAGTTAGGTGATCAAGATAAATGCTACAAAAATCTAGATCTATGTATTAGAAGACATTAAACAGTAGAAAAAACAAGTTTTACTCCATGAATCCAATAGACAAGACAAGAATATATCAAATGAATTTTGTATTAATGGCACCTGGGAGGAAAACACAACAGGGTGTTCCCTATTCTCCTCAATGGGATGGGTTATTGTAAGTCCTGTTGGGAAAAATACTGAGAGGGGGGGGGGGGTGAATCAGTATTTACTGCATATTCAAAACTTTTTACTTTTTCATTCCTTTAAAACCCATACGCTACTTTGCTGAAGCCAACTAGCGTATACACGCGGATATCCTTCATAAAACTCGCGTATACACAGAGATCTAATTATGCCATTAGTTCTTCACTTATATCATTCCATCATTCATTCATTAGATGTTCTATAAACAGTAAACATGTGCAGTAAGAACCGAATAAACCATCACACAAAGCATCACACATGAACACCAGGATTTTTAGGTGGAAACCCAAGTCGGGAGAAAACCACCGCTGCAGTTGCTCAGCCTTCAATATTTTATTATAGAGAAAACATCTTACAAAATATGTGCTGGCGCAGACTTGACCAGCACGCAGGCACCCACCTGCGCTCGTTTACCAGCCTCTCCTGGAAGGGAGCTCCAACCCCCTGACTCGTTTACCAGCCTCTTCTGGAAGGGAGCTACGACCCCCTGCTCTCGTTTACCAGCCTCACCTGGAAGGGAGCTACGACCCCCTGATCTCGTTTACCAGCCTCACCTGGAAGGGAGCTACAACCCCCTGACTGAAGGCTACAACCCTCAGCACCACCTTGGACCATGTTTCATCAATTTTCACACTGGATCCAACAACTTCAATAGAACACAACTTGCAGGCCACGTTTCACCCTTTCCATACTTTTTAAGCACAATCAACCATGAAACAGATACATATATCTTACTGACAGATATCAGTAAACCAGCAGAGCAGATCAGACATTTCTTACCACAGACTTCAGCAAACCCTAGTTTGCATACGCGCTTTCCTTTCACTGATGTCGCGTATATACGCGCTTCCGTCCACACAAACTGGCGTATACCTCTGTACAAATTACAAAGCCAATTTCATTGCGCATACGCACTTTTCCTTCAGCGAAGCCGCGTATATACGCGCTTCCTCTGCGGCTAAGTAGCGTATAGATCTTCAATCATTATAAAGCAGCATACTTCTTCAGATCAACAATTCTGTTCATATTTACCGTTTTACTTCAGACATATGTTCGCCTCAATTCAGATCTAAGCCTTCCATAAGCAGATCTAGTAGATACAAGTACATTTCAGATCTAGATCCCCTTCTTCATCATTGGTGCATCATACATTTAGATTTATCATTCAAGTGTAACCCTTTCCATTCAGATCTACTTCAGAGAGAAGTATTCATTCAAGCTCAGACATCTTGCACCCACACTCATAATTTGCACAATGAATTTCTTCTCCTTATATAGGTTTATCCTTTTTCAATACCACGGGCCAAATACCATGAGCCTTCAATACCACGAGCCAAATAAATACCATGAGTCTTCAATACCACGGGCCAAAGCAATACCATGAGCCTTCAATACCACTGGCCCTTGTTTTTGCACTTTATGAGCACTTTTGCCCATACGCGACTTGGAACGTTCTTTTCCGCGTGCATACGCGACTTCTCCTAGGAAAACCTGCGTATGCCTAGAGACATACTCTTTTCATCATATATTTGGCACATGCTGAGTTCCTTTCTTCATTGCCTTCTGTACACACTGTAGATACATCATATTTTCTTCATCAAGAACATATTCTAGCAAGCACAACTTCATCAAGTAAGTTGCCATCATCTTTATCAAGTGGGTTGCCATTCAATGACAACACTCAGCATCATATTGCTAACTAACATCATTTCACATCAGATTTACATCATTTACCAAGTCCATCAGGTCAAGAATAACTTCATCAGGTGGATTGCCAACAAGGAAAACACATGCCAACAATCTCATGTCTTCATCTTCATTCAGTGGGTTGCCATCAAGGACAACACTCTGCATCATATTTCCAACAATCTCCCCCTTTGGACTTGATGGCAACCATGATGGTGTTTGGTTACCACAACAGATAAGTACATTGACGCCATGTCATTCTCCCAATTCTTTGACACCATTATCTGCATTCAAACACCATGTCACTCTCCCCCTTTGACATCAAGGGCAAAGGGCGGATCAAAACCAGCGGATCAAAACCAACACACTCTCCCCCTTTGACATCAAGGGCAACGGGCGGATCAAAACCAACACACTCACCCCCTTTTCTCCTCATGTAGAAGAAGAGTTCTGCAGATCTGATGTATACTGAAGTGACCAAGCTCCCCCTGAGTTCATGCTGAATCTTCAAACATATTTTCCAATGAAGTACATGACTCTATGAACTTCCTATCACCAAAGACTCATACTTCCATCAAATATCCAACCAAGTGGATTTACATATGAGACTAAAGTACCCAACCAAGTGGGTTTACACATTTCAACTCAGCTACCCAACCAAGTGGGTTTACAAAATTTGACTCAGCTACCCAACCACGTGGGTTTACAAAATTTGACAAGTCCTTACATGACTGAATATTACAATTTTACATCATGGGTCTCAACAAGACCTTTTCATCAAAATACAAATATGACCATTTATGACCAAGACCAGAAAGACTTCAAAGAACATGTTTTAGAATCATCATAATGCCAACAATGCATTATACTCAGCAACGCTAATGCTCCCCCTGAATCTGTGCATCCATGCATCCTTTTCATATGACTAAGGCTCCCCCTTAGTTTGTGCATCTTGAACACTTTCACCAACAAATCATCAAGGCATCTTTATCAAACATGAGAAATAGAATTATGAGAACTGGAACACCACCAGAGATACCAAACAGTATCATAAATACCATTACTACTGAAACTGTCTTTGGCCCCGACTCCAAGCAAGTGTCAGCAATCGGACATACGCGATTTTACGTACGAAGACAAAAATATAGCATGCAATGTTTCGAATTTAGGTGTATCCAATACGCTTCTAAATTTTAGCAGTCGATCCCCTGCGGCAGAAAAAGGCAGTGTTCAACTTCTTCTGAGATGTTTAATTTGCTTCTCTTTTAGTTTCTGAATGTGATGAAACGATTAATAATTGTGTCTTCAAGCGTCATCCAACGGTTGTATCATAAGCACATTAGTAACCAAGCCTTCAGATTCTTTGCAGCATCAATACAATCTTTCCAAGAGAAATTATCATACCAGAACAACATCTTCAAATATGTGTCAATCATCCATGTGGTCCAATATCATCAAGATCTTCAAGATTTAACATGAAGTAACATATGTAGGCAAAAGATGTCAACCATAGTAATAAACTCTGCATGATCTATTCTTATTTCTGAATCAAACGACATCCAACTCATCCCATTATTGAGCACAAGGTATATATTGACAGGCTCAAATCTCATCATAATGAACCATTGCACCAATACATCATCTGAGCATGAACAACACAAAACCAAAGAATATGGTCAAATTGCCAACAATGCAATCATTAGTATTCAGTCCTGCTTGCTCCCACAAGACCATTGCTCCTCATACTTGTGCAATCTGAGACACCTTCAACAGCAAGTCATTAACAACAATCTCTGCATGATCTGTCCTCATCTCTGAACTATAAGACTTTCATCTCAACAATGAATGCTCTTCATCATAAAGCAACCAGGCTTCATCCATAATCTTAAACACAAGAACCCATGCATCATGTCATTATCATGAGTATAACTAGAATGATGCTAACAGTGCAATCATCAGCAGTCAGACTGATGCTCCCCCTGGACCTCTGCTTCAGATCTTCAGCTATCAGATAAATTTTCTTATCATCAATGCATACGCGACTGCGTCTTCTGGAACTCGCGTGTATACGCAACTTTAGTTAATGGAACCTGCGTATGGAAAGTGAAGCATAGAAAATTTCCATCTTCCTTCATTTCTTCCTGAGCTTGTACCTCCTGTACCTGTCCTTTCCACATCAGATGCGCTGTCAGAAGTAAACATAACCAGAATAATAAAATCAACCATGAGAGTCATCATGCATTGCTTCCCTTGTGACGATACATTACTAAATCTCATAATGTATCCCACATCATTCCTGCAGTCAATCAGAGAAGTAAGCTTCAGAAGCGGATGACTGCAGTAGGGTCAGAATTCCCTACGTTTCTGATCGGTCCTCCATCTTTTTCCAGATTTTTTTGAACTTTCTATTTGTGTGCTGGAAGTTATCCAATTTCTCATATCTGTTCAACCTGCATTCCTTTTCTACATGTCCATACTTGTTACAAGAATAACATCTCATGTGTCCAGAGGAATAAGCATAAGAATCATAATGAGTATTTCTAATCTTCCTCCTTTTACAATCAGCTGCTTTATGTCCATACTTGTTACATGAGAAACAATATCCTTTGAAGAAACCAGAGTACCTTTCTATGTAGGAACTGTTGATTTGAGGCTGAAATGATCTGCTTCTGCAATTTGCTGCAACATGCCCATAATTATGACATTTAAAGCATTCAACGTTTTTGAATGAATTCCTTTGAGAATTCATGATTGTTGGTTGATCTTTTGACTCTTTCAACACTTCAGGTTTTACATTGACTTCCTTTGAATTTTTAGCACTTCCTTGTGAGCTAGATTCTCCTTTAACAGTTTCATGGAAACCAAGACCAAGTTTGATAGCAGGAGACCTTTGATTACTCAGAATATTGTCCAAGATATTAGTACTATCTTGAAACCTCAAAAGTTTAACCTTTTCTTCTAATTTACCTTTGAGAATGTTTACCTCAACCTCCAAGGCTTGACATTGCTTTGTCGTGCTTTCTTCTTTCCTTCTTCCATCTTCTACTTGATCCTTCAGATTTAGAATCTCTTCTTTCAACCAATTTTCGTTTTCTTCACATGTTTGTTGTAGCTCTTCATTCTTCTTATTTTATTTTTCCAGATCTTCTTTGAGAGAGATGATTTCTACTTCAAGGCCTTCCTTTTCAAATGACAGAGGTTCTTCATTCTTCTTATTTGATGCTTCAAGATCTGCTTGTAGAAAGATGATTGCAGCTTCAAGTCCTTCATTCTTCTTGCTTGATTTTTCAAGATCTGCTTCTAGATCTTTAATTCGATTGGGTGCATAAGTATGAAACCTTTGATACTTGTCCACTTGTCCATTCAACATTTCTATTTGATCTTTCATTTGAGAGGTCATCTCTTTGTAAATAGTTTCTTGCTTAGAAGTTGAACTTTGTAGTTCTTCAACTTTAGTCTTGAGAGCTTCTACAACTTTACTTTTACTATCTTCACTATTGTTTGCACAAAGAAGAGTATTACAAGTGGCCTTCTTCTTTTCCTTCTTTTCCATGAGTACTTGTAGAGCTTCGTCAGAAACTTCTGGATCCATACTGTCACTTTCACTATCATAATCTTTGCATATACAGTTAAGTAAGAGACAAGAACAACGATTAATACCTGGTTCATCTTCTTCAATTTTTGCTATACATGATTTCTGAGGTATCTTCTTGTTTCAAGTAGCCTTCTTCTTTTGCTTCTTAGCCATGAGCACTTTCAGATCTTGGTCAGAATCTTCTTCATCTTCACTGGACACTTCATCATCATCTTCTTTTGCATAATAACTCTTTCTCTTTTCAAATTTTTTCCCTTTACCATGCTTTTCTCTATAAGGACATTTAGCAGCATAATGACCAACTTTTCCACACTCAAAACATTTGAAGGGAAGCTTACCTTTGAATCTTCCAGTGCCTAGTTGGAGCTTTCTCATGAAATTCGCTTCTTCTTCATCGGATATATAGCTGGATTCTTTGACAACTTCCTTTTCCTTTCCTTTTGTAGATGCCTTAAAAGAAGCTTCTCTTACTTGAGAAGGGCCTCCTTGTCTCATTTCAAAAGCAGTCAGAGTACCATGTAATTGAACAATAGTAAGAGTTTGCAAATCTTGCCTTTCTTCAATAGCTGAAACTTTAGAGTCAAATTTTGAAGTCAATGATCTTAAGACCTTTTCCACGAGAGTAGTATCAGCTATGGTTTCACCCAAATTTCTCATTCGATTTACAATATCATCCAGACGAAGAAAGAAACTGGCAACACTCTCATCACTATGCATCTTCAAATTTTCATATTCAATTCTAAGAGTTTGGAGTTTTGCACTTTTTACCTTTGTGTCTCCTTCATAGCTTAGAATGATTTTGTCCCATATTTCTTTTTCTGAATGTAGCTGCATCACTTTAGCAAATTCTGATTCAGACATGCTTCCCAATAAGACATTCACAGCTTTGGCATTGATTTCATACTTCTTTCTTTCGGCTGCATCAGTTGGAATACTTGCCGGGTATTGATAACCTTCTTCCACGATTGCCCATACATCTGCACCAAGACTTTGCAGATATGCTTTTGTTCGTACCTTCCAGAATATCAGATTGCTTCCATTGAATAGGGGTGGCTTTATAGACATCACTCCTTCTTGACTTCCCATTGCGACGGATCTCCTTCAAGCGATCAAGCTTCTGCAGAAGAACCTGCTCTGATACCAATTGTTGGGAAAAATACTGAGAGGGGGGGGGGTGAATCAGTATTTACTGCATACTCAAAAATTTTCACTTTTTCATGCTCTAAAACCCATACACTACTTTGCTGAAGCCAACTAGCGTATACACGCGGATATCCTTCATAAAACTCGCGTATACACAGAGATCTAATTATGCCATTAGTTCTTCACTTATATCATTCCATCATTCATTCATTAGATGTTCTATAAACGGTAAACATGTGCAGTAAGAACAGAATAAACCATCACACAAAGCATCACACATGAACACCAGGATTTTTAGGTGGAAACCCAAGTCGGGAGAAAACCACCGCTGCAGTTGCTCGGCCTTCAATATTTTATTATAGAGAAAACATCTTACAACATATGTGCTGGCGCAGACTTGACCAGCACGCAGGCACCCACCTGCGCTCGTTTACCAGCCTCTCCTGGAAGGGAGCTCCAACCCCCTGACTCGTTTACCAGCCTCTCCTGGAAGAGAACTCGACTGTCTATTTGACCTCACGGAAAGGCTATATTTCCCTAATCTCGTTTACCGGCCTCACACAGGAAGACTACCACCTGACTGAAAGGCTACAACCCTCGGCACCACCTTGGACCCGTTTTCATCAATTTTCACACTGGATCCAACCACTTCAATCGAACAACACTTGCAGGCCACATTTCATCATATTTTCACATTGGACCCTTTCCATACTTTTAAGCACAAACATACATCACCAACAGATACTTATCAACACAGATCAGATAGCAGAAACACAGCAGAACAGATCAGATATTTCATACCCTTTGCTTCATCAAACCCTAGTTTGCATACGCACTTTCCTTTCACTGATGTCGCGTATATACGCACTTCCGTCCACATAAACTCGCGTATACCTCTGTACAAATTACAAAGCCAATTTCATTGCGCATACGCGCTTTTTCTTCAGCGAAGCCGCGTATATACGCACTTCCTCTGAGGCTAAGTAGCGTATAGATCTTCAATCATTATAAAGCAGCATACTTCTTCAGATCAACAATTCTGTTCAGATTTACCCTTTTACTTCAGACAGATATTCACCTCAATTCAGATCTAAGCCTTCCATAAGCAGATCTAGTAGATACAAGTACATTTCAGATCTAGATCCCTTTCTTCATCATTGGTGCATCATACATTCAGATTTATCATTCAATTGTAACCCTTTCCATTCAGAGCTACTTCAGAGAGAAGTATTCATTCAAGCTTAGAGATCTTGCACCCACACTCATAATTTGCACAATGAATTTCTTCTCCTTATATAGGTTTATCCTTTTTCAATACCACGGGCCAAATACCATGAGCCTTCAATACCATGAGCCAAATCAATACCATGAGTCTTCAATACCACGGGCCAAAGCAATACCATGAGCCTTCAATACCACTGGCCCTTGTTTTTGCACTTTATGAGCACTTTTTCCCATACGCGACTTGGAACATTCTTTTCCGCGTGCATACGCGAATTCTCTAGGAGAAAACACCAACGTATGCCTGAAAATACTCTTTTCATCATGTAATGGCACATCTTGGGGCCTTCATTTTCTTCATAGCCTTCTGTACACACTATAGATACATCATATTTTCTTCATCAAGAACATATTCTAGCAAGCACAACTTCATCAAGTAAGTTGCCATCATCTTTATCAAGTGGGTTGCCATTCAATGACAACACTCAGCATCATATTGCTAACTAACATCATTTCACATCAGATTTACATCATTTACCAAGTCCATCAGATCAAGAATAACTTCATCAGGTGGATTGCCATCAAGGACAACACATGCCAACAATCTCATGTCTTCATCTTCATTCAGTGGGTTGCCATCAAGGACAACACTCTGCATCATATTTCCAACAAGTCCTCAACACTTCAGATCTAGAATTCCTCTCTCTTGATTGTGTAGAAAACCCAGACGAAAATGAAAAAATATGACTATGATGGTGGATCAATAGTCAGACCAAAAGTTTTAGATACAGAGTGATATTTAGGCAACAAAAGGTGATAAATGAATGGGAAAACCGTTCTATTTATAATAAAATATTGAGTTAGTCTAGATATTGGTGCATAGTTAAAATATTATTAACCAAATCAAGATCCAACTTTTATGGAATATTTTATTATATTTATTAGAGGGAAAAGGAATTCGACTTGGGTCAAATCCCTTTATTTGTAAATAATAAATAAATAAATGATTTATTTATCATTTTAAGGATGTGGTCGAGTAATAACTAAATAAATAATGATTTATTTAATTATTTAAGAGTGATTAAGTCATATTTAACAAAGAATATTATTTAAATAAGGTTTAAATAACTATTCTTTAGGAAATGATAAGATAAATAATGATTTATCTAATTAATTTACTTGTTTTGGGTTAAATATAACTAGGAATATTAATCAAATTGTTGTTTAATTATTTATTCTTTGAGGAAAATCAAACAAATATAGATTTGTTTAATATTTCCTCATGGGGTTTCCTGTTTAGACCATAATCAACTTAATAAAGGTGGTTTACTAAGTTATTTTTCATAGTGAATGTGATTTTACTTAGGGTAAAATTGGTCTTACATGGTGTACTTGGGTCCATCTAATAAAAATAGGTTAGATGACCAAAAAATGGTGTAACAGATTTCCCTCCAGCGTCCGAGCGTTAGGAGCTAATCATATGACCGAAGTATGTTGTAAGAACTCAATCACTAGACATCGAAGGGGAAGTCAAAGAGAGAGGAGTGTAAGGTAGACAAAAGTGCTGAAAGAACTATACCCTGAGGAGGCGAGACTTGCAGGTGCGACAAGTCTCTTTGATGAGTGAGTACCTGCTATAGGCGACAGGGGAGGCATACCTATGCCTGCCAGGCAATAGTACAAACAATAAGGCGTTCGAAAAACCATGGGACGAAATAATATAGGATATGCTGGAATAAACATGAACCAGATAAATAACATGATAATGAATCCCACATACAGATTGTGTCTGGGATAACAGCCAAGAATTGTAAAATAATATTTGAGTACATGAGATATAAATGCAACCCAGATGCCCCTGAACATAGGAAAGGGCTCTGAAAATCTGACTAATACATGAAAACAAAGAGGCACTGTAAGCGACTAAGGCTGACATCATCAAATGTATGGAGCTACATTGAAGGCTGTAATGATGAGGTCATTTGAGTGTGTGGGGGGTTACCTGTAGGGCCACCACCTCATGAGGGTTGAGACATCTCGCACACACCCGAGAATCACCGATGTCAGCTGCTACATCACTGAACCATCAAGTATAAGGATATTGATCATGCTGAAAGGAGTTGGAGCTGAGAAATAATAAAGTCAAAGGGAAATAAGGAGTCCCTTTGCCTGATCTGAGGCACTGAACAAGAGTGGAAACTGGAACCAAGGTACACCGTCCTCTAGACCTATCTTCTAGAATGAATGAGCTGATGTCGATAGAAGGAGGTCCGCCATAGGTGAGGCAATAAGGGATCCTAAACTAAGGCATGAGAGAAAATAGTAGAGTGACTGACAGACTGACACCAATGATGATGATGAAATGGGGGGGATTGAGTAGCGAATGAATGACTTCCCTTGTTAGAGCATAAATGGCATGGATGACCTGGCAGCAACTGACACAATATCATGAGGGATAGGGGACAGTGGGACTGAAGGCCATAGTGCCCGACACGAGAGAGGGACCAAGAAATTAATGATGGAAGACTATAGTGGGATGCAAAGGGACTCAGGATAGATTCCATGGATGCAATTATGACTCATCTCGGATGCTCTAAACAAGGGTGACTCGATGGTACTGCCACATAGAAAAGGTCTAATAGGAACCATAAAAACATGAGTACAAAATGGTAACTCATGACGAAAGTCGACACGAGTGTGGACAAGTATGGAGGCAAAGTGGTGCCCCCAGTATGAGTGTTGAAAGTGAATAAATTTGATTTTGAGGAGGGGTGAAGTGACGCTTCATGGAAAAAATGTGTCCTGGTGGAGTATCAAGTCACTAAAAACTAATAGACACCCATTTGAGGGCTCGGTGAGAACTTTACAATGGTATAGATGGTTCATCAAACTAATCTAAGGTTTGGCCGTAGTAGGCGAAAGAAAAATCAGGGGTTTTCTTTTAATAAGGCATTTTCCCTCCAAATTCACTCATTTGTAGGTGAAGCTGTGGTGAATGTAGTGGGGAGAGAAGGCCCTAAATCTTGTGGCAATCATAGCAGACAAACTGACCATTGGAATTGAGATTTTTCAGTTGCAGGTAAGAGGCCTAATCCTACTCTTTCATTTCAGTGGATGAAAGTTCAGTTTACATAACCAGAGCTTGTGAACAAGCCAGATCACACTTTTGGGGGTCTGTTCTATGACCTGGGTAGCAGGTACTGGGAAAAAAACTGTGACCTATCCTAGGAAATGACTTGAAAAGTGTGACCTGTCAAAGAAAGGGGGTTTCAGTGCTGTTTTTGGCTGAGATCTAGGACTTTTATTGTTGAGGGGCATAGGTTCCCCCAAGCACGTTGTGGTCATGCCGAAATGTATTTAGAAAAAAGGGGAATCTAAACACATTTTAATGATGTGGTGCACCATTTGTTTTCATTATGGTTATGCAGTTTGAGAAAGGGAATGGAGGATTACCAATCTCTTTTGGTACTGCATATATGAATCAAATGGACTTTAAGTTTCCAGATTGGCATACATGGTGTCACTATCCGAAAGAGAGGATTTGGAGATAATGAACTGGTGCTCTCCCAGAAAACTAACAATGTAGAAGGGATTGGTTTTTTTATGTAATGTGAAGGAATGATGAGGGGTATCATCCCTAGAGTTATCTAAAGTGATATGGGACTCTAGAGGTTCTTCTAAATGTGGAAGAATAATGGTACTAGAGTCGACACGACCAGATACACTAGGAGAGTTGTGGAGAACTTCTTCTCCTGGTCTCTCAAATATGGATGCCCCGTTACCTAAACATTGGGTGTCAATGTAATGGCCACAAGGTGTATGTGGTTTGAATTCATGGATTCGATGTAAGGGGGGATATATAAAGTCAAGGGTGGTGACTAATTCCATAATTTCATCATCGTAATAGAGGATGGGGTGACTAGTAGAAGAAATACCATTGGACGTGGCGAGGCTACCTGACTCATCATCATGAGAAGAGAGGTTTACATGTGCATCGTCACAAGTGATGACAGATGAGTAATCAAATAAAGGATCTACTGATGTTGAGCCTAGGGTGATCGTTGCAGGGAGGACAGGTGAAACATCAAGGGGAGTGTCCAGGGGGACTTCCATTGAGGGTCTCATGGATGATGATAGATAGCAGATGGTGGACCAAGGCTCCGCATCTAGGCATCATAAGGGGGAATGTCAATGGGAGAATTCGTGTCCTTTGGTGTTGCCAAAGAAAGATGCACAAATAAGGGAGTGTTGGACTCATTGTGCTTGCCCTCGAATTGGCGTAAGGCTTCTAAAGAGGAATGATACTCTTCGAAGCGAGGAAAGAGGTGAGTGTAATTTACATGGAAATAACACAAAGCACAAGGGTGATTTGTGCACAATGGTTTGAGTTTCAGAATTGAATCAGGTATAGTGACATAAACCTCTGGGATATCAGATTCCAGAAATGTGTCATTAACCATGGACTTAAGGTGAGGCAACTCTGGACAAGTATGGGTGGCGTGGCCGACAACATCACACAAAGAACACTGGATGGTATGCTTTGGAAGCCAAGAGGGGGTAGGGTTTATCAAGGCAGCCTTGTCCTTTGATGCCCCCTTGCAAGCTTTACCCTTCTTACCCGAAGCGGTCGCAACGGGAGGTGGTTCCTGTTTAGGTGACTAAGGCACTGTTGTAGTGGGAGAAGTCATAGGGACCAGTTGAACCAGGGTCAAAGAAAGATAAGGTTATGGTTGACCAGGCTGGGTAGCAGCTGGAGGATCGATGTACCAGAAGGGAATCCCAAGGGTCAGGTTAGGAAGAGAGAGGGTGGCCATAACAGGTATCGTGTATACTCCTAGTGGGGGAGCTAGAAATGATATATAACCAGGGGGGTAATGACCAGGTGGGATGGTTCCAAGATGGTTAAGGCCCGGAGGAACTGTTCCAGGAGGATAAAGGGGATCATGAGTACCAGATGAAGGTGAAGGGCTAGGAGAAGAAGGTTCAGAAGGCTGATAAGAGGACATCATGAGAATCTAGTTATTGGGGGAACCAGATGGAAGAGGTTGAGTGGCCACCTAACCTTCAGGTGGTTGGGTAACCACAAATACCTGCTATGCATTCACCTGCTTCTGAGGGGGCACTAGCCACTGTTGCGGGGGTTGAGAAGGCAAGGGAGGCGGAGGTGCTAATGCTGGAGGAGCTGGAGCACCAAGCTGCGGATACGGATAATAAGGGGGTTGGGTGACAGTGTGGTAAATAGGAGGTTGGGCCAAAAGAGGAGGCATGCTGTATCTTGGATACGTGCTACCAGGAGGGGGAAAAGTGCGGGAGGTGCTGCCCCCCAGGAAAACCATAACCCATGGGAGGTTGAGCGTATGGATGAGAGAGAGCTCCAACGATATCATCGGTGGCATGAGGTGCCCCTGGTGCATTGGCACCACCGGTTCTGGGAAGATCAGGTAGAACGGTATAAACATAACTTGTTTGAGTGTAGATCAGGTCATATTTTAATGCCATTTGGAGGGCGGCTTCTTCGGTTTGAGGAAAATGCGATGCAAAATCTTTCCCAATAGGAGGCAAGAGAGATCTAAGGAACCAGTCCATGTAGACATAGTCTTCGAAGGTGGGGGATTGACATAGGTGATTTCTTCTCTACCATTCCTAGACATGATCGGATAGGCGGGTTGCAGATGATTGACGGAAAGAAGTCAAAAGTTCGATACCAGTGTCATAACGAAGGGGAAGCTGGAAGTAAGATAAAAAAACTGGGGTAAGAGTCACAAAGGTGGTATGAGAGGAAGTGGCCTGATCAACATACCACTTAGAAGCTTCACCTGTAAGCGTTCGTTGGAACAACCGAAGACAAATAGAATCATCGGTAATGGAGTTAGATGAACACCACATGTGGAAAGATCAAACATGATTTGAAGGATCTTCTCTAGCAAGGCCTTCAAACTTTGAGATGTCGGAAGGGAGATTTTTTGGCATAGCAGGCCAACTAGCGTCATGGTGTATATGGTCGTTTATCAACCGGTCAAAATCGGGGAGGCTGAGGCTTGCCATGAAGGGGAGCAAGGGCGCAGCCGAGGTAGCATCTGTTTCGGTCCCACTAGTGGTATTCCCAGCTTGAGGGACGGGGTTACCACCAGCATTAGGTCCTACACCAAACATGGTGAAGGTGTCAGGAGAACTGAAGGTGGAATGAGAAGGAGAACCCAAATGACCAGAAGAAGAGTCGATGTGCGGACTCAGTGGGGGGCTAACTCGAACCCTACGCGAAGGAATAAGTCTTCCTTCCGGAAACTGAGGATGAAGGCCAAGAAGTCTCCGGGATAAAATCCTTGGTGGCGCAATGGTGACGACACAAACATGGCATAAAGGAAAAAGAGACCGACAAGGGTAGGGAGGTGCAGGATCAAGTGATTACAATGTCGAAACAAGGGAAAAGAGATGTAGGATCAAATGATTTCAATGTTTTTAGAGTCTTTGCTTGGTGGTGTTAACCAAGCCCTTTTTCGCTTAGGGTGTGTGTGTAAAAGTGTGTAAATTTTAATGTTTAAACCTAGACATTTGTAGAGAAAAAGAAAAAGTGTGTTGTAGAGTTGTAAATAAACCTGCAAATGACAGTATATAGGCCTGCAAAAACAGATTATAAACAACTAATAATGCAATAATCTAAACACAAGGAGGCGGATCTCACAACAACTAGTGTCACTAAAAAACACACTAAAAAAGCTAACATATCTAATGTCAATAGGGTCAGGGATCTAAAAGACAAAATCTTCTGGAAAGTGGTGCAAAAAACAACAACAAATCGGAGGAAAAATTGTTGTAAAAAAGGTGGCGAAAGGCTATCTCCTGGAGGGAAACAGAGTGCACCCTATATGAAAACCAAAACAAATATATATTAAGTGATTTGGATGGATAAAAAGCCAATATGAAGTATATCTGAAGGTGAGGTAACAGATCTGAAAAAAATGGCTGAAGACTCTGAAATTTCAGACAACCTGCAACAGTAAAAACTCTTCCACAAACAGTGGAGGGTACTGAAGCTCTAGGGGGCTAGGTTCCCACTTAGTTGAATGAAAAATAACAAATATAGGTCAAAAATGGGTGGAGACAGAGGTCATATAACCTTGAATAGAGACTCAGACAAACCCAGAAAACTTTCAGAAAAATCCCTGCAAAAAGTTCAGGTCGCAGTTTTTGACCCGTTTTCAGCAGAGGTCACAGTTTTTGGGCTGTAAAGTGCACCTTGAAGGTCTAGGTTGCAGGTTTTGGGCCAAAAAGTGTGACCTGCACTTCCGACACTCTCGGTGGCATGTTTTAGAAAAATTTTTCGTCTCAACCACGACTGATATTTGTCACCTGCACAATAGGTCCGAAAACACACAGAAGTCAGAATTCTTATTGTTTTAGGGTTTTATAGGTTAAAAACAACATCAAGAAGAGAAAAAAAAGGGGGCTGAAGGTAAATCCTAGGGTTTGAAGTAGCTGTATATGCAAGGATTAGAAAAATGACAGTGGTTGTAATCGTAAACCCATGTGGAGTCACTAGTTGTTAGTATGAATCTTAATTCCAAGCGTACGAAAAAAGACAACTTTAGCTGTGCATAACAAACAGACCTAACAGCAGAAATGACTGCTAATATCTTCAGATTTGCAGTTAGGTGATCAAGATAAATGTTGCAAAAATATAGATCTATGCATTAGAAGACATTAAATAGTATAAAAAACAAGATTTACTCCATGCATCCAATAGACAAGACAAGAATATATCAAATGAATTTTGTATTAATGGCACCTGGGAGGAAAACACAAGAGGGTGTTCCTTGTTCTCCTCAATGGGATGGGTTCTTGTAAGTCCTCAACACTTCAGATCTAGAATTACTCTCTCTTGATGGTGTAGAAAACCCAGACAAAAATGGAAAAATATGACTATGTTGGTGGATCAATAGTTAGACCAAAAGTTTTAGATCCAGAGTGATCTTTAGGCAACAAAAGGTGATAAATGAATGGGAAAACCGTTCTATTTATAATAAAATATTGAGTTAGTCTAGATATTGGTGCATAATTAAAATATTATTAACCAAATCAAGATCCAATTTTTATGGAATATTTTATTATATTTATTAGAGGGAAAAGGAATTCAACTTGGGTCAAATCCCTTTATTTGTAAATAAGAAATAAATAAATGATTTATTTATCATTTTAAGGATGTGTTTGAGTAATAACTAAGTAAATAATGATTTATTTAATTATTTAAGGGTGATTTAGTCATATTTAACAAAGAATATTATTTAAATAAGGTTTAAATAACTATTATTTAGGAAATAATAAGATAAATAATGATTTATCTAATCAATTTCCTTGTTTTGGGTTAAATATAACCAGGAATATTAATCAAACTGCTGTTTAATTAATTATTCTTTGAAGATAATCAAAAAAATATATATTTATTTAATATTTCCTCATGGGGTTTCCTGTTTAGACCATAATCAACTTAATAAAGGTGGTTTACTAAGTTATTTTTCATAGTGAATGCAATTTTACTTAGGGTAAAATTGTTCTTACATGGTGTACTTGGGTCCATCTAATAACAATGGGTTAGATGACCAAAAAATGGTGTAACACCAATGCAAACAATTATTGATTCGTTATGATTTAATTAATGATATAGCTGTTTCTAGGATTTTTTTTCTTTCAAAATAGATCATTTCAATAGATCTTCCATCATTTGATCATTTACATTGTCTTGAATAGGGATTTTCCTTCAAGATATGTCCATCCGCGAAGTGATTCAGAAACACGAAAAACAGATTGTTGTAGAACTGGAACAAACAGAAATGTCACCCATAGTCTCAGATACAGTCTGCACTGCTAATGGAGTCACTATGAAATGGAAAGCTATCTACACTATGCTCGAAGATGAAAAGCCAGAATTAGTGGACGTCACGGTGACTGTCGATGATGCGACACCCTCAAATTTACAGTTCAAAGATATTGCATGCTCTTTCCTTGATAGCAGCAAGGGTTACTCTTCTTCCATATACCGACATGATTTGGTGGGTGCTTGACAATTCAACAATCAAAGACAGACAATTAAGAACCTCCAAGGATGATATTCTAGGTTCTTTTAGAGTTGAAGATCTAAAAATCATGTATAAGCTACCCCACCCGCAAGACATCTACAACAATCAGTTTGTTGCAAAGTTTTCTAAGAAGAACGAAGAACCGTTCAAGGCAATTCAAGGTTGGAGGAAATTAGATAACAAGTTCAAATATGAGAAAACAGGTATGTATCCTATCGCGTCGCTTGCAAATCCCTACAATTTCGCAGCAACAATGCTATGCAGATTATATGGTTTACCTGATAAAACCAAGTTCTCCATAAATTGGCTTCCCCTAATTGACTCTTGTGTTAATTCCCACATAATGATATGGGAAACTATCCTTTCTAAGAATCTAGTTAAGGAAATTAATGAATATCGCCAACCAATAACTTCCTCCTCCAATTCTATTCCTCAATTTTTCATGAGCGTGTATGTTTTTGATGCCATCTGTTTTTCTACCATTTTTCTGGTTATGGGATGGAAATGGACTCCTGAAGATCCTACCCAACTCATTTGAATCATAAAGAGATACGGGAACATAATTATGTACCACATTTCCACAGGCTATGTTATGGAGTTGTATTAACATTGCATCAACTAATGTTTGATAGAATGAGCCCTAGGTTCACTAAAGAAGTCATTTTAGACCTTCAAATGATAGGGAGATATTTTATTGAAGAGTCATTTTCATACATCAGAATTTTTGGAAGCTCTTCTCCCCTGCATATCCTTCCTTTATATGTTTCAAATAAATTGATGGCAAGATAAGTCGCTTACCAAACTGTTGGTAATGGACTCACTAAATATTTGAAAGAAAGTAAGAAGTATTTATGGCCAAGTTTACCAACTTCATGTGGTACATTCACGCTCAGCAATTTCAATCATGCATTGAAAGAATGCCAGAAGATTGAACTCCTAAAGCTCCCCGTTTTACCCTGAAGGTAGTTTGACCCAAAAAATATTGCTAACAAATTTACTTTGTCAGTGAAACTCAAACCTATCATACAAACTGATGATATATTTGAAGATATTTTACAATCTGTTGGGACTTTTGAAGAAGTCCAAAATTTTGTCAAATTGAACCTAAATCCAAAATAGTTACAGAGATTCAATGAATTCAGAGAACAAAGAATCAGACGTATCCCTCAAAATGTTTTGGTTACCAGTTATACGATTGAAGCAAGCAAAGAAGTCAGAACAGAACAAACAGATTCATAAATTTAGAGTGAGCTAGATAAAATATGGACCCCAGTTAGCAACACATTGATAAATATCCCAGAGGTATCATCTTCACAAAATGATACAAAATTTCACACTCCAAAGTGACAAACAATTTTGGCAAAAGATATCATTGAAAGTCCTGGGATAACCTCCCAAGAAACAGAAGTCATTCCTATGTTCTGAACTGATGAAATCGATCTGAAGGTAACTGATATCCCTCCACTAGATGTTTTCTATAGCCCTCTTCATAAATTTATAGTAAGGAAACAAAGAAAAAGGAGAAGGATTGAAATTCCTCCAAGAAATGAAGTAATGGAAGTTGTATGGAAATATACTCCATCAAATCCAATTAAAAATTTAACTCGGCTATCTCAATTCACTGGTGCATACACCATCGCAACAATGGATAAGGCAGCAGAAGTATCTATTTTGGTTTAGGAAAAGGATGACAAAATCATGCAGCTACAACATCAACTAGATGAATAAAGAAACACTATAAATCACAAGGTCGAACAACAACTCCTTAGAGTACAACAAGAGATGGAAATGCTTAAGATAAGTCATGAAAATGACTTATCTAGCAAAAAATCACTAATTGAAAAATTGAAAGAAGATATTACCAAATATGAAGGTATTCCTACTGCAGAGGAATTCATAAAAGAAGCATTGGCATTAAATGCCTTACTCTCAAAACAAAAAACGTTATTTGTTGTACAAATGTTAGACATAATTCCACACCTCGAAATCAGTGAATAGTTGACTAATGCGTCCATTGATCAAATAATTGTGTTCAATGAACTCAATACCAAAATCTGCGATTATATTGAATGGAAAGATTCAGAGGAAGGAAGAAAGACATGTCTTCCAAAGATCAAGGAGAATTTCAAAGATATTCTCTTTATTGACTGGGATGCACAGGTGAAATAGGCAGAATTGGCCATAGCCAGAGCAACAGGTATATCAAAGAATATGGTCAAAATGATTAACCACATATTGCATACTTCTGGTCTAATTAAAGAAGGAAATCACAAATCTGTTCCTGATATCAGAGATTTAGAGAAAGAAAGCAAACTAACTCTGAAAAGAAGCACTTAAACAGCTGAAAAAGACTGATTGGGAAGCGTACTGACAACTACTGGTTAAACCTCACAGTCAGATCATGACACTGAATTGTTCTCTGAATTATATACAAAAAATATAGCCACTTTTACTAGATGCTATATTTGCTGCAAAAATGAAGACACCGTTTGGGAACCCTCCAAAATTTCAACCGATGTCCGACATTTGTGAGCAGAAAAGTAGAGCTGGCAGTAACTTATCATCGGGCATGATTATTAGTTAGTTTGCTTTAATATAATTTCAATTTTTAGCAATTAGATACTAAATATGAGGAAGGTTGTTTGAAATCACCTCTATTTTTGTAAGTAGTTAGTATAGTATTTAAACCCTTCTCATGCATTTAGAGAAGGGTCCAAAATTTTATCGAGAACATTTACAAAGAATGCTTTACTATAAGTAAGTTTGTAGATGCCTTGATAAAATAATGGAACACGACCTTTTCAGTTATATATCATTTTTTTATCACTCTTGATGCACTTTTGTATTCTTTGAAAGACTTATTGGTAGAAGAGTTGAATGTGGCCTATTATCACTAATTAGATGAACAGGACAGTACACATTTGGTACTATTATCATGTATGCTAATTCTGTTTTGAATATTAGTAATGAATCCAACTTTCATGAATTATATATGAAATCAATTATTTCGATTTGAAATATTAGTTGCACTATTGTACGATATAAAGATATAAATTGGTTTGTTTTATATATGATCATCAGATATATGCGATATATTTTACATCTTCATTTGATTAACTATTTCTCAAAAGAATCATCTTACAAAAGTATTAGTCCTATTAAATCTGTGATGATCTAAATCATCACAGATTGAATATATATCATTTTATATCGCATCAAATTAGTATTATCCCAGTTAGATTAGATTAGACTTAATTCAAAGTTTTGCATTCTAGAATAATTTTGTTTTAGTTTTTAGTAATTTTTATGAAAATTATTTGAGAGAAACCCAACAATCATAGAAAAACCCAACTCTAGGAAACTGGTCCCATTAGACCCACTCGAAGCCACTATCCAAAATGGAAAAGGAATTGTCTTAAGGTTCGAACCAGGTGGTTATCCCCCTTGTTGTTGCCATAGATTTTTGATGCCTCAACAGGGTCCAAGAATAGTTTTCTTCTAAGATCTAACAAAAATATTTTGTAAAGATAAACGTGTTGTAAAAATATAAGCTACCACAACAAGATCTAAAACTGTCCTAATAAAGTGGTGTATTCTATTAGTAGGCACTCCTGGATTTGACTATTGTAAATATGTTGGATATTGAATGCATTACAGATTTTATTTAATCCTTTGAATAAAAACATGCAGGATATCAAAATCAGTTGATTCTAACCTGCATTATGACCCCAACAATAGCCATTGCGCACTGTGAATCTTATGCCCAAGACTGCATCTCTTGATGAGCTTCACATAAATGAAGAAGCTACATGATATGCAGATCTGCCACGTGTGCATAAGTCCAAGCAAGTCTATGAAAGCTCTCTATTGCTGCATATCTGTCTATTGAAATCATAGAACCCTGAAATAAAAAATTACAAAATCCTTTATTTTTTAATTTCATCTAATGCATGCATCCAAGATAACCTTGATCAAAGGAGTGAAAGAAATGGATTTCATACAAGGAGAGTGTGTTCAATTCCCAAATCTAGGGCATGAAGAAGTGTTACAGACAATTGCTTGAATTCTGACCATGACCAATGATTCTTTGTATAACCCTCAGAGATAGCATCCAATGCATTATCAGAAAGACCTCAGCCTTTCAAAAGATCACCACTCCTCTCTTCCATTTCCATTTCATCCAATGAATTACTGGGACGTCAAGCTTCCCAAATTTCCTCCAAGGAGCCATTAGACTTCATCTGAGTAATTTGTATGTTAGAAATCAATGCTGACAAAGTGATTTTCAACATAACACGCAACCATGCAGTATTTTGGAAATAGTAGAAGGAATTCTACAAATAGAGAATATACAATCACCAACAACAAAATAAAAAGCAGAAATTAAATAAGCAATTGTTTCCTCAAAAAAACATTTATTTTAGAAATTATTTATCCCACTCAGCAAGACCACATATCTCCTTAAGGAAACTTACCTGCACAAGAATTTGAAGGCCAACAACAACCCTCTTTTTGAGGGAATCATTACGAAAAAATGCAAGACGAAGTAGATGAAATGCCACCTGCTTCAAGAAGCGATCATTACCTCTTGCCATCATTGTTGCACCATGAAGATTAAAAATACTGTTAAATACAGGGAAAAAATCTTTCCAAAACACCAGTGGTTGGATGCGGGAAAGAAAAGCCATGAATATCGTTGTAATATAGTCAAGCTTTCCCTAGTCTATCCCAATGCTTTTATCTATAGCTACTCACGAGAACTTCTCAGTAATTTCCAATATTTGGAGACTTACAGATGCACTTATGTTCTCCTCCCAAAGCTCCTGAAAAGTACATTGATGAATATAAGTTCTCTCCATTTCCTTCAATGACATCCAAGCAGGTTATTTCACATGCATATTGCTATCAATGCTTGATTTAAAGGATACAAAAATATTGGAGCAAAGTTCCACGTTGATCCTAATGACTCAAACTGACACCTCGCACATATGACATCCAATATATATGATGCCATTTAAAATTTAGGTTGTTGTCCCTCTGGTGGATTTTGGGTTCATTTTACATTTCTTGTGATGGAGGCTACTAGAATCTCTAGCAAATTAAATATACTCCCATCTTGAGGAAGCCATACACTAAGCTTCGAGTTGTAGCTCATAGATGAGAGGAAGAATGTGTCATAGCAGAAAGGGAAGAGTGACAAAGGTGGAAAAAATCACAGTAGAAATTTGATTTGGGAGCATCATTGTGTAAGGAAATGGAAGTTATCTAATGGGAAATATTGCACCATTACAAAAAGGATTGTGATGGGAGTTAGATTAGCCCGACATTGTTGCACAAGAGTTGAGTAGAGTGGGCATCATTGCATGGAGATATGCATACAACTATGCTATGAGATCAAGGAAAAGAATAAAATGGTCGAGTGTGTAGAAATATAGGCTTAGAGGATGAGGGAAAGTTAATACCAAAAGATGTGAAATGAGTAGCACTGAATTATATATAAAGTGAAATGGGGGCATTGGAAGGTCAAAGGCTAGAAGGTGTAGGGTTGTACGAAATGTGAAGCACCAAGAGGAAAAAAATGATAAATAAAGGTGCAAGAAATTACCCAATGCCTAACACAATGATCTAGCTCTTGGAATCTATGTAATAACCAACACCATAACACACTTTATTATGATTCCTTTCACCAATGAGATAAAGGATTCAGATGCAAGAGAGCAAGGTAAAAATGACATGGGCCTCATCCTATATATAATATTATCACACATGCGAGGGTCTTAATGAAAATTAAATGCATCTGTGGGATAATTATTGCAATAAGACATAAGGGAGTGCACTAAATGGAATTTTTACATTGTGTTGTGATAATGAGCAACACTACACTGCCCTAAGGAGTAGTGCTGATGGGTTTTATTTGCGATGCATCATGCACCATCATAACAACTTCATTACTTTAGTCTCAAAATCTAAGAGACATTTTCCAGCCCATTAAATAACCGCACCAATAATTTGTAAATGAAATATTAGGATCATATATTTCTATCTATTTTGTTGTCATTCTCAAATTTCAGAGCCTCGACCTTAAAAACCATCAACTCTAAACCGTGAAGCATGAAATACTAAAAGAATACCCCTGCTTGATTTATCACATAGAACTGTACAAGAAGACTTGTGATTTTCTTGGCCTATAATATGAGTTTATAATTTACTAAGACTGATGCAACAATTGCTGCGTTGGAAGAGCAACTTCAGAATGTGCAACAGTCCATTGAAAACTGATTGACTCAGTTGCAGCTTCTTGCTTGCCAGGTAAGACTCCAAAATGTTTACTCTTTAGTACTTTCGAAAAATAAATATTTGTTTGATTGGTTAAAACTTAAAAGGTTTGGTTAAAACTAAGAGAATTGTGCATTTGTTCCTCTCTTTTTATTCTATTGCTTGTTTTGATAAAGATAATTGTTTTATTCCTGCAGTTGTAATAACATGCTTCCACAGAGAATCGTTTGAATATGTATATGTGCAGTTTATCATATATGAGTAACTTCTGTCTTGATACTGAGTCAAGGGTACCAATGACTTGTAAACAAAATGTATGTGCAAAAATATAAAGTGATCATGTAAAATGGTTCCTAATGAGAGCCCAAGACAAGACCCTGCTAGTGAATGTGTATCATTTAGACCATGAAATATGATGTTAAAAAGGCCTGGGTGAGGCCTTTGATAATTATGTTAACATGTCATTTTCCTTGATAAATTAACATACGCAACATAGAATAGCCAAGGGGAACATGGGAACTACCATGGGCTGACAGATGGAAAATGGCTAGAGTGAAGATGAGGGGCACATGAATTTCCCCTGTTGAATCAAACATTATATACCCCCTTTATGAAGTAATTCAGTATTATAGAAATGATACCTATCTATCTATGCAAATTAGGTGTTCCACATACCAATGAATATATCACTGTTCTACACTGCAAATTGAGATTGTGATCTTCAAACTGTCCACAAACAGAGATTTTCAGACATCTTCTCTGAGATTTTTAGTGATCTATCTCTGAAGGTTTTTGGTGACAAGACAGAAGTAGTAGGCCTTGACCCATAGGAGGGCACCTACAGGTAGACACAACAACCTTCACCATCAATAACATAAAATGCTCCCATTTCCTTGCTTAGAAAAATGAGAAAACAAGAGCACACGACAATGTGATTTTTTGGAAAAATGTGGATGAATTACGTGAAAAAGTTGAAATAATTATATTTCATGGATTTTCCACATTGAGACTTTTTCATGGGAAAGAAATATGTAGGCAGTGTTGGCTCAATAATTCCCATGTGCGCTTATATTTTGAAAAACACCTTTGAGATTCATCTTTGACGGCTCAATGTTGTGTCTGTGTGTGAGCCAAGACACATACACACACAAAGATTACACACACAGACATAAACATAATTATTATAAATATTGATGTAATTGAAATAAAAACGATGAAACACTATGGACCTATAACCAATACCAACCTTTTAACGTTATAAACTGTATCCTAACTTGAAAAAAAATAACAATGGTTTTGTTTCGTGTAGTGAATTATTGGCATTAAAATGAATCGGTAGAGCGAATTTAGATACCTTGCATAGAATAAATAGTTAGTGATGATAAATTGATGTTTGTAGGAAAAATCTAGGCCAATTTTCCATCATAAAGCCATCCTTATTTTTGGGGTTTGTCCCCTAGCCTTCATTGTTAGCCCCCCTAGTTGGGGGTGAAAAGTGTCCTATCCATCATTCTATTGGTCGGTGGCTTATCCGATTCTAAGATGATGAGTGTGAGGAGATAATATAAGATGCAATAAGATAATTTTATTAGTGTCTAAGTGACCACAAAACTAGGTCAACCTAGCTAAAATTGAGATTCTGATCTTCAAGAAAATTTATCATCATCTGAATGAGGAGGAGGTTCTCTATAGATCTCATTGTGTTCACTTAGTACGATAAACCTGGTGTTGGGTTAACCCTTCAACCTTGCAAGACTGGGCTGAGTGGGGAGATTTGAATCCTGGGTGGAAATCATTTTACATACTGGAGTAACCCCTAGAAAAAACTCAAGGAATCAATGTAATTTGTTAGATCTAGGTCCAACTTTCTAACCTGCACCTGGATCTAGAAATGAAGGTTGGAAACATGATACATATTATAACACCACCATACCAAGTAAATTTGCTGCAATTTTAAGCATTTTTAAATAAACTTGTATTTAATCTTTCTTTTTTTTACATATGAGATATAAGATTTCAACTCCAAATAATTGGCATGTTTTTTGGAGCTAAATGACCCAAGGGAGTTTATGACCTAACAGACTAGACTTCTAGAAAATGGTGGTAGGGAGAAATTGGTTGCAAATACTCTAGGTCCACTCCTAGGTTAATATGGCAGATATACAATTACCAGAACATGGGCACTCATTCTACTACAAAAGGGTCATTAGGCTGGGGAACCCACATATATTAAATTTATGTTGTTGGCCAAGAGGAAGGCCTTCCAAAATAAATGAGGTGAAGAATGGATATTTTGACTCGATATAGGGCTCTTAGATTGTTTCAAACTGATACAACCAATGCTTCTTCTTATAGGGAAATTTCCAGGCTCCATTGAGCTGAATATACAAAACCTGCTTTAGGCTTAGCCAACAATATCCATTCACTAGTTGTCACTTCCTAAACACTTTGGTGCAGTGCTCTCTCCAATCTCATGAGTTTCCACTAAGTTTCAGTGCCTTGCAGACCAATCTTTAGCAATATATTTCCTAGAATAAGACTATTTGTGTGCTCTATAATTGAATTTTCAGTAAATGCTAAATTAAACGCCTTCAATTCAGACCATCTTTTTTAGACTTGGGTTTTTAAATAAAAAAATCAATGACTATGGTGATATCTTGCTTAGGTAAGTGCTTGGTTGAGAATTAGGAAGTAGGTCACGTTCTCGAAAGTAGTGACCTAATTATGTTAATAACACAGTTGTTGTACTTGTCACTAAGGATTTTTAATTTTAAAAATGAACCTATATAGGAAGATGCAAAAAAAAGAAGGTAAAATAACACCTCTGAATTTAAAATTTTATGAAATGTTTATTTATAATTTGAATTTTAAATCATATGAAAAGCTACAGTTATGTGCTTTGTCATAGGGCTTGTTGAATGTCCCTAAAATTATGATTTCCCCCAAATTATTAACCCTGTTCTATGCATGTGATAAAAACCATTGACTCTCTCAATCATACATGTCAAAAACCTCTTGCTAAAACTCTTATGAAGTATCTGTTTTGTTTCCAGTTTTATGAAAATGTTGAAAACCCCACATTCCTTGGACAATAACATTTTCAACAAATATTCTAATTTTTTAGGTGGCTTTATTTCATTCACAATATATTGTTTGTTCAAATTATTTGGCACCATTTTTAAGAAATATATCCAGAGTCTGGTCTTTTTTGGCATCTAAATAAGTGTTAAGATATTTTAAACTCTATGTTAGTTGAAACTTTGTTGTGAAACTTGAAACAATTTGGCATGACTAGTTGAACTTTTTTGTTTCACCTATCTATTCTGCTCCACAAGGGTAGGAATGAAAGAAGAAATTAGGAAGAATATTATAAGAAGGTATATAGGAATAATGAGAAATATCTCCCCTCAGATAAATGTTATGTGCAGAAAGAGAGAGGAGAACCTTATGCCAACAGAATTATCAATTAGCAGAAATTGTGAATTTAAAAAAACCCTGAAGCTAAGTTTATCATCGTCACCTCAAATATCCATTTAAGATTTTTTGTATGCCCTAATAGAGTTACAAAATTATTTCCAGATAGCTCAAATTATGAAGGCCTTGAAGTGTGAGCCCCAAAGATAATTCTTACATATTCAATGACATGTTTCCATTGTTCTTCTTTCTGCACAAATATCCTCAGATGAAATGGCAACATTATAACTAGAAGTCAAATAAATATAATTATCTTGAGTAGTATTTTGATGCACATACCATAAGGAATTTAGAAAAGAGATACATCTTCATTATGTCTGATAATGTGAGCACACTGTATTTGGAGTCTGGAGAAATGATCTTGACTTATGTTCCAATATTTTTCAATAAATGTCATGTAGACGTGAAAATTCCCGATAATCCTCCTTTTTGTTTTGAAAAACATATCTTACAAGGATAGAAAGGATGGAAGGAATTATAACTGGGTCTAATGATTCTAGTGATACCATGTAATTCAGGGTATTCAAAATCACGTGTATAAGCATATAAAGCCTTGGAACATGATTCCATTCCGAAAATATTGACACACACATCCAATGCTCAAGAGCATAAATCTCAACAAATTTTCTAATACATAATATCCCCTTGTTATTATATCTTTCCACTTTTAGGAAAGTGGTTTCTTTGCACTCTGCAATACAACATCCCTCACCCCATCAATTATTTTAGAGTGTTTGAATTCCAGACTTGGACTAATAAATTCTTAAAGTACTACATCTCCTTGATGAAGGAAAGGTGACTGAAAGTTTTTTATAAAGTGGTACAATAATCTGGGTGTTATTCATGAACAGGTGTTAATTTTACTATATCCAATTACATCAGTGATATGATCAACTTTACAATTGCTTCATCTAGTGTATGAGCTCAAATTTCCACCACTTGGCCCTAGAAATAGGTGGCTTGCATGGAAGTGTCACAATCATACCGATTATGAAAGAATATCCATCTGTTCTAAACTATTGTTGTCTTTAGCAAGACATTATAATGCATAAACTCAGAAAGCCACATGTGGAGAAATAGGATATAGAAACTCATGTGGGCTCAACATACTCTTCCTTCTTGGTAAAATTGAAATAAACATTCCTTAGAATCTATTATACTAGAGTTAAAATTTTCCCCTACTCTCAAGAATGGTTGATTCTTGTTGAGTTAGTTCTGGGAAAAAGTACTCCCTAGATACTTCGCTCACAAAATTCCCCACTTGTCCTACTTGGGAGTCTTGGCCTCAAACTTGGGACTTGGGAGTCCATCCCAAAGACAACGAACAAAAATATTGACACATGTTTTGATTGAGTCAGACTTATTTTAGAGGGACCTTTTGGAGGGAAATGAAGTGTTTGAGGTTAGAAATCTTGATAAATACATTTATCCCTCATTCTTTCTCTAGTATTCCACTATCTAAAATGGAATCACCAAATATTCCTGTGTTACAATTGTTGCTTCAATCAATCTTGTTGTTCTAGTTGATATGTTGGTGCACTATTATATGATTTCTATTTTTATTGTTCTCATTATGTCAAATGTTAATATGTTTCTACTATTATGTTGAATGCTACTATTATTACACCAAACTCTATCCTATAAACTGTGATGCCCAAAGAATAACACGTTGGACTGATTTTTGATATGATTTGTACTAGATATGATATACATAGAGTCACATGATTGGTTGGATTTAACACATTATACTGGCCTTGGAAGTGGATTTGTAAATAGTGGCTATAATATATTTATATAGACCCATATTCCCACTAAAGTGACTACCACGAAGATCATTCCTTCAAAACTAGTGGACTTCTACATTCGTTATGGTTAAGGAACAACCTAGGATCTAGTTTCTTGTATAGGGAATTCCTGTAAGGTGGAAGGAATAATGCACCCCATAGCTCAAACCTATAATTGATAGGCATTCCTAGTGTGTGTCCATACTTAATGGATTTATATTACTAAAATATGGGTATACATGGCTAAGTGGGACCTGCATTAAAAATATCTCTTGGTCCTTAATAAACTGAATGTAAGATCCATATCTAATCCCTCACAACACAGATAAAGATATACACATATATTGGTGTGGTTATTCACATATCTAAAATGTAATTGACATGTTCCTTAGCAATGTTTATATAATTTTGAGTGAAATAATGTGTGAATTACATATACAACTAGATTTAGGTCTAGAATAAAGTGAATTTCTAAGTTCACTACTGCTTGTAGAAGTAATCAACTAACTATCCATATAGAAAAGACATGAGGTACAAACACGAGTACCTCGAATTTGTTAATGGAATAGCTACCATTAAATTTTGTTCGCGTGTTGATTTAGTAGCAAACCAGATAACAACCCATGTGATGAACATTGTAAATAAGAAGAACAAGACAACTGTGGTGAAAGCACACACGATAAAGAATCGTTTATGAATCTTTGTCAATGCTTTTATTGACAATCCTACATTTGAATCCCAAACCAAGGAGACACTGACAAGTTGTCAAACCCTTTGGTTCAAAGTATGATTCCATGGCTGATTTGAAAAGATCCATCCCATCCATGGTTGATGGTTTGAAAATGTAGTTGACATGTTCCTTAGCAATGTTTATATAATGTTGAGTGAAATAATGTGTGAATTACATATACAACTAGATTCAGGTCTAGAATAAAGTGCATTTCATTTGTCATAGTGTACATGTGTCATCCCGAAATAGAGGATTTATATGTAAAGTTGAGAGCATTGTCTTCACTAAGGGTAGTGGTAGGATACAAGCCATGTACAAACTTGTTCCTGCATGAAGAACATGCTCTTGGCCACCACATTGAAATGTTGGCCATTGCTTTTGGATGTGTCTCTAAGCATCCATAATCATCCTCCTCTGATTAATGACATAACTCTAAAAAGTTGATCTCTAACATGGTAATCATGATGTGCTCTTGGAATAATTGAATGAATATGGCCAAAAATATTGAGCCAATGTAGTATGTGCTAATTATTCCAGTGGTCCTTGTAATTGGAATGTGAGGGAATTGGAACTGGTTGGAGTTCCTTTGTACCTAACTACAACCCAAGGGAATGCGATAAGATGGATACGATACAATGGTGGTTATATCACCATAACTTGAACAAGTACGTATAAAAATAGTATAAAAAAAAATGTTTCAATGTTTAATAGCATGTTCAAACTTACAATTAAATAGAGGAAAAAACAAATACAAAAAACTAGATAATAATCATGAACAAGATTCATCTTGAATTATGAACTATTAAGGAAATTACAAAATGTGAGACTACAAACTTGGTCAAGCACACAAGAAAAAATATCATGGACATGGTACTTCCTTACTACCTCAAGAAGACCTTGTCAAGACTGCTAAATTGGTGGTAATGGTGAGTAGTACACACTTTGTGTTTGAATTTTAGCAAAGAAAGTTTCAAGCTGGGGGTGAATTTTGTTTTGGCATCAATTTAGGAAAACTAAATTACTTTAATAAGTTGTTATTAATGTCAAAAATTCTTGATTAACACAAGCCATGGAAATATGGAGAATATCAAGCAAGCATATCATTAGCTAGGGAAACTAAATGAATTTAATCAAATGTTTTTAGTAAAAAAAATTATTGATAAAGTAGCAAAATGGCACAAAGTTGTTAAGAGTGTTCCTCTCATATTATGGAAACAAGTGGATTTCACATATAAAACACTATGATACTAGTAGGATCTATTATCAGCAGTCACCACATATGGCGTGAGATTCCACTGGTGATTTTTGATACAACGGATTGGTTGCAGTATGCTATATATGGATTTTTCGCTAGATTGTGGTTACACACACCTTCATTCCTTTTTTGGATATGATGCTCACGCTTGATGGTGTTGTACAACATCATGGTCAAGGGGAATGTAATATTCCCAATTAGCATATAGCCTCAGAATCCAAATTTGATGTTGCTGGTGGTTTTGGGGATAAGAGGGAGTTTTTCACCTTGTCTTTTGCTTTGAAACCCCTTGACTTGAACACAAAGTCATTGGTTAGAATTTTTTGAAGGCCATTTACAAGTAGATTTTTGGGGTTTTAAGGAGAATTTCAAGTGATTTATCAGGCTAGTTGTAATATTTTGGCCTTAAGGTGATTTTTAGCTGGCAAAAGATTCCGTCAACTAACAGTTTTTATTTTCTTAAAGTGCTTGGGTGTCTTGGGAGTGCCATGGAGCCATCTAGAACCAACATTGAACCATTTTAAGGCATTTAGAATGGGTTTTTATGGGTATAATAGGAAAAATAGAGGATAAAACCCATGGCTGTGGTGCGTAGCAGCTAATAGTGAGGTGATTAGGCTTGTATTAACACAGAGATCCACATTAAAAACCTCTTGAGTGGGTGTAGATGAGGCCAGGTGCAACTCCTGATTGGTTTTGATGGAATAGGGATGCCCCTCATAGCATGGACACTTAGCTCAAAAACAACTATAAGTTACTATAATCAGAATGTCCGAAAAAAATTGGACTGCTTTTTGATACATAAGATTTCACATTTCTTTTTTCCCGCAAATTCCCATCTTTGAATTTCTAGGTCAGTTTGGCTAAGGCTTGAAATTTGCTTCAAAACCATTATCAAACCATTTCAGATTGGGAGAGGCCTTGGAAATTGAGGTGAGGGAGGTTCCTTAAGGGTTTTAAAGTTTTGGAGATGATGCAAACATCTCAAATAATAGACAAACTATTCTATGATTTTACCTGTCCACCAGTTGGTGGTGCAAAAAGCACCTTAGATTCATGTTGGAAGGAAAAAGAGTAGCAAAAAGGTAGAGATAATTGTAGGTAGATGGTGGTATTTGTCTGATTTTCCTTAATGTCTCTTAAGGGAAACATATTCTATCAGCCTATGATGCAATTGATATTTGTGGTCTAACTTTTAAAGACTCTTAACTATGAGCATTGAGAAGCTTAGCAATCCCTTTTGCAAGCTAAAAACATTGATACCATATATGTCACATGGTTCACCGAAATTCAAAATTCAGGTTTAAAATTCAACGAACCTAAAGAAAATTCTTAGGTTTGATTAGGTTCTTCAAACCTCATGACCGAACCTCAAGTTGAATTTGAACTTGAAGGAAAAATTGGGTTTTTTTTATCAGTTTTCTTATTTTTTATAAATAATAAAGTAAAGTTTTGCTAACCCTAGATCCCTTGACTTAGAATCCTTTTTGCACTTTTTTTTCACCCTTCACTCAACCAACTTGTCTCCATTTCCCATGTCACTGACCCTCTTTCCATTGTTTCTGACCCTTTTTCAAGGTCATTTAGAAGCATATTTGATTTTTGATACAGAAAATAGAACATCTCCGTGATAATAATAATGGAGCAGAGTTCTGTGAAATTAACCATATGGAAAGACAAATAATCATTGTGATAAGAAATACCATCAAGCCTGACATCCATGCGACAGAGTTGACTTAAATATTTTGTCAAACACTATGGTGACAGATTCAAACAAAACTCAAATTCAGAGTTATAAGGCATATCTAAAGTAGATGCATTTATCTTGTTTTCCTTATTTTTTTTAGGTCATAAAGAATAGCTTTAGTCTTTGTATATGAGCTTGTAACTAACATGCTATGACAAGAAGTAAACACTACTACATGTGTAGCAATTAAGTCAAGAGTTTCTTCAAACATTTTGCATGCAACAAAACTATATCAAATAAAAGGTAGTAGCAAATTAAGGAATTATACATCAACCCATAAAAAATGTATTTATAGACCAAAAAATAATTATTTAAAAGCACACCCTACTTGCCAATGTGAATATAAGTCAACAACATTCAACTTAAGTAAGGTTGTGGCATAAAACAAAGAAATCTTGTTAGAGGCATTTTGACAAACAATTGATGAGCAACCTCATTAATTTCAAATGCTTGTGTTACAACTAGCCAATGAATGGTCTCAAATGTAATATTTAAATTTTGCAGCCTTACGAAACACTCCTCCATACAAATATGTGGCTTAGGATATTTTCAACTCTAAATCTAACCAACGAAATTGGATGGCAACTCAAAGGAAAAACAAACCAACACTTAATAATATGTTGGCTTTGATGGCTAAGAATTGTCTTGGGAAACATCAAACCCTCTTAATATATTTATATATTTCAAGGGCCAAACTTACACCCATTTCCTACCAAATTTAGAGTTAAAAGGTTAAACTTATGGCTGAAGAGAAATCATATAAGTGCCTTGTTTTGTGTCTTAGGTGCATGCAGTCTAAGGTGTGAAAATAAGGGAATTGTTGTACTAAAATGAAGGTGCTGTAGATGTACCTCTCAAGCTAAAAATAATCTAATTTCCAGATCTCTAAATACCTCAGAAAATATCACCAACAATCATTATAAAATGGACATGAAATGCAAGACATAAAAGATAATAAAAATAACTAAATAAGAATATGAATTGATTATGCAAGGAGAACATGCACAGGAGTTTTGAAGCCAAACTGAACAATTTTGAAGCATGAAGAAACCACTTTACCATTTTTCCACTTAGCCTTTCAATGTGGCCCTAGAAGATTAATGTTTCCTTTGACGTGAGCCTATCAGATTAATGACTCCTTTGATGCAACCCTAGCAAATCAATGTCTCAACACTTGAATGGGTGGGGTTTATGTTGACAAAGAATTGTATGGGAAGTCTGTCGATAGTCTGGTGATTCAAATCACAGATAGATGGTCTGGCTGCGGGGGAAGGAGAATAGAGCAGGAAAGAATATTATGGCACGAAATAAGCCTTCGTGAAAGATGAAATATAATATATACAATATATTATACGAAATAAGACATAAGACTAATATGAAATACAATATATACGAAATAAGACAAGTGTCTTTACACGTAGCTATTGCGACGTTTATCCCCAAACCGTCATAATAATAATGGTTGTCCGCAAACCGTCATAATATTGACGTTTGTCCCCAATATTGCCGCACTACCAACAAGTGTCTCTAAATGCCGCAGTAGCAATGCTTGTCTCCAAATGTCACAATATCGACTCATGTCTTAGAAACGTCGCAATTTCGACGTTGTGTCCCGAACTGTTGGTGTATCGATGATGGTCCTAAACGTCAAAATACAAAGATGTCTCTATATGTTAGTATAGTGAAAATTGTTGGCAGTATTTAAAAATTTGAGAAAATTTGGGGAAATTTCTGACAATATGTCAAAAGTGTTGGAACTAAAGTGTCAGAATTTTGACCAAAATTACTAGTGAAAGTATATAGTACATGCTGGCATAAACAGGGGCCAGGTAAAAACATGGTAATGGATCCCACATACATATTTTGCTTGGGATAACAGCCAAGAACTATACAATAATATCTGAGTACATGATATATAAGTACAACCAAAGAGACCCTGTAAATAGGAGAGGGCTCTGAAAATCTGAATGATACATGTAAACTAAAAGGCGCTACAAGTGGTTGAGGCCGAAACCATCAAATGTATGGAGCTACATCGAAGGCTGTAATGAAGAGGTTATCTGGGCATGTGGGGGGTTACCTAAAGGGCCACCCCCTCATGAGGTCTGGAACATTTCACACACACCCGAGAATCACTAGTACCATTTGCTGGATCACTGAACTATCAAGCATTCGGATCTCGATCATGCAATAAGGAGCTAGAGCTAAGAAACAATCAAGTCAAAGGGAAATAAGGAGTCCCTTTTCCTGATCTAAGGCACCGAACAAGAGTGGGAGCTAGAACCAAGGTACATCGCCCTCTAGACCCATCTTCTGGAATGAATGAGCTGATGTCGACAGAAGGAGGTCTGCCATAAGTGAGGCAATAAGGGATCCTCAACTAAGGCATGAGAGATAATAGTAGAGCGACTGGTAGAGTGACACCAGGGATGATGATGAAATGGTGGGTACTGAGTAGTAGGCTAACGACTTCCCTTGTTAGAGCATAAAGAGCATGGATGACCTGGCATCAACTGACACAATATCAAAGGGGACAGGAGATAATAGGACTGAAGGCCATAATGTGCGACATGAGAGAGGCACCAAGCAAGGAAGGATGGAGGAATATAGTGAGATACATAGGGACTCAGGATAGACTCCATGGATGCGATGATGACTCAACTCGGATGCTCTAAACAAGGGTGACTCGATGATGTTGCCACATAGAAAAGGTTCAGTGGGGACCAAAAAAACATGAGTACAAGATGGTTACTCATGAAGAAATTTGACATGAGCATGGACGAGTATGGAGGCAAAATGGTGTCCCAAGTACAAGTGTTGGAAGTGAAGAAATTCGATTTTGAGGAGTGGTGAAGTGACCCTTCTTGGAAAAATGTGTCTTGGTGAAGTATCAAATCACATAAAACTAAAAAATACCCATTTTAGAGCTCGGTGAGAGCTTTCCAACGGTATGGACATTTTGTGAAACTGAGCTACGAATTGAACATAGTGGGCGAAAGAAAAATCTGGGGTTTCTCTTTAAATAAGGTATTTTTCTTCAAAATTCACTCATTTGCAAGTGTAGGTGTGGTGAAGGCAGAGAGGAGAGAAGGCCCTAAATCTTGCGACGATCGTAGTGGATAAACCGACTGTTGGAATTGAGATCCGTCAGTTGCAAGTAAGAGGCCTAACCCTACTCTTTCATTTAAGGGGTTCAAAATTTTAGTTTAGGCACCCAGAGCTCATGAACAAGCCAGGTTTCACTTTTTGGGGTTTTTTCTGCGACTTGGGTAGCAGGTACTGGGCAGAAAACTATGACTTGTCCTAGGAAATGACCTGAAAAGTGCGACCTATCAGAGAAAGGGGGTTTCAGTGTTGTTTTTGGCTAAGAGCTGGGATTTTTATGGTTGAGGAGCATAGGTCCCCCCAAGCATGTTATGGTCATGCCAAAATGTATTTATAAAGGGGGAATCTAAACACATTTTTATGATGTGGTTCGCCATCTGTTTTCATTATGGTTATGAAGTTCAAGAAAGGGAATGGAGGATTACCAATATCTTTTGGTACTGCATATATGATGCAAATGGACTTAAGTTTCTGGGTTGGGATACATGGTGTCACTATCCCAAAGAGAGGATTTGGAGATAATGAACCAGTGCTCTCCTAAAAAAACTAGAGGTTGGTCAACAACAATGTCTAGGGGACTAGGTTGCTGATGTAATATGAATGAATGATGAGGGGTATCATCCCTAGAGTGATCTGAAGTGATATGGGACTCTAGGGGTTATTATAAATGGGGAAGAATAATGGTACTAGAGTCGACATGACTAGATACACTAGGAAAGTTGTACAGAATGGCTTCTCCAGGACTCTCAAATATGGGTGCCTCCTTACCCAAACATTGGGTGTCAATGTAATGGCCACAAGGTGTATGTGTTTCGAATGCATGGTTTCAATTTAAGGGGGAATAGATAAAGTTAGGGGTGGTAAATTCTTCCATAATGTCATCATCGTAATAGAATATTGGGTGAATAGTGGAAGAAAGACCACCTAACGCGGTGACGCTACCTGACTCATCATCATGAGAAGAGAGGTTCACATGCGCATCATCACAAGGGGTGACGGGAAAAAAAGTAGATGAAGGATCCACTGATGTTGAGCCCAAGGTGATCGTTGAAGGGAGGTCAGAAAAAAAATAAGGGGAAGTCCCAAGGGGTCTTCCACCGTGGATCTCTTAGATAATGACAGGTAGTGGACAGTGGTTGAAGACTTTGTCATTTCGACATCTGGAGGGGGAATGTCTATGGTAGTGGATGTGTCCTCTAGTTTTGCTGAAGAAAAACGCATAAATAAGGGAGCAGTGGACTCATTTTGCTTGGCCTTGTATTGGTGAACCACTTCCAAAGATGAGTGATACTTTTCGAGGCGAGGACAGAGGTAAGTATAATGGCCATGGAAATCACATAAAGCATAGGGATGATTTGGCACAAATTCTTGAGTTTCTTGGCTGAATCAGGTAAACTAACATGGACTTCTAGAATATCAGACTTAGGAAATGCTTCATTTACCATGGGCTTGAGACGAGGCAATTCAGGACAATTATGGGTGGCATGACTGACAAAATCACACAAAGCACATGATGGTGTATGATTTGGAGGCTGAGGAGGGGTAGGGTTTGTCGGGGCAGCCTTGTATTTAGGTGCCTTCTTGCGAGATTTTCCCCCTTTACTCGAAGCTATCGCAACAGGAGTAGGTTCCTGTTGAGGTGGCTGAGGCACGGTAGCAGAGGGAGGGGTCATGGGGACTGATTGGATAGGGGTCAAATAAAGATAAGGTTTGGGCTGACCAGGTGGGGTAGCGGTTGGGGGATCAATGTACCAGACTGGGATCCCTAGGGTCAAGTTAGGGAGGGATAAGGTAGCCATAACAGGTACCGAAAACACTCCAGGAGGGGGAGCGAGGAACGGTATTTGATCAGAGGGGTAATGGCCATGTGGGACAAATCTGAGATGGTTAAGGTGAGGAGGAACTATGTGAGGAGGGTAGAGAGGCTCATGGATACTAGCTATAGATGAAGGGCCAGGAGGGGGTCTAGAAGGCTGAGTCGAAGTGTTAGAAGAAGGTTGCGAAGGGCAGGGCTACTGACTAGCCGAAGCGGGCCGCTTGAGGGAGGCTTGAGATGATTGCATCATGCAAATGTTCAATGAGCTGGGATCAGACACAGGTGGAGGAAGACCAAGGTACGAACCAAGAAGAGAGGAGTCTTTGTAGACTTCGGGTGAGACATTGGTCAAAGGTTCGACAATTTGCTTATCGTCCACCAAAGATATAATGGACTTAGGGGAATTCTGAGACTTTGGTTCGTAATATGTCAACTGGTCAATAGTGACTATCTTTCCATTATGGGGAAAGAAAATCTTGCAGTGAACCGTGATTGGTACAATAGACATCTCATAGGTGTAGCTACGGCCCAATAGAATGTTGTAATCTAAGAGGGCATCAATGAATTTTATTTCAATGCAAACAACCTTGCCTGCAAGAGTAATAGGAAAATTGAGGAACAAGCCAATGGGCCAGTGGGAAGAGTGTCCATCCCACGCTCGGAGGGTGATAGTGGAAGACGCCAAATCAGGTGATCCAAGTTTCTTTCAAACCGTAGCGGACATCACGCATGTGGATGCCCCCTCATCAATGATACAACGAGAGACGTTGGCATTCTCGATCTTGACGGGGATTTTGAAGGCGACGGAAGAAGGAAGGGGGGATGTTCTGACCGGTCAACATCGAAGACGATCAAACGATCATCTGAAGGATCCACAGTGCCCATGGTAGTTAGTAGAGCTTTTAATTGTGAAGGGAATGACTGGAGGAGTTCTAGCGTTGAGATGGCAGCTGGAGATTGCGCCAAATCATCTAATATATTATATGAATGGGTAGCTTTTCCAGATTAGTGTTTCAGCGTAATGGTCCCTTGGGGATATGGGTATGAACCTTTGCCTTAGGCGGAGGGATCTGTAAAGGACCATTGGTTGTCGAAAGAGGCTCTGTAGAACCTAAAGAAGGGGGCTTAGGGGCAGACGTAGCTGGAGGCTTGTTGTATTGATGGAACCGAGTCTGAAGGTTGAGGTCAACGGTAATGGGTTGGTTAGAGTTCATCATGAGAATCTGGTAATCGGAGGTACTAGATGGAGGAGGTTGAGTGGCTGCCTGACCTTCAGGTGGTTGGGTAGCCACAAATCCTTGCTGAGGGAAAGGATTAGTAAACACAACCGGCTGGATAGGCACAGCATTGGGAGGAACCGAAGGGGAGGCTTATTGTCCTCGTGATGCTGTTTAAGTCTCCTACATCTAATGCATCTATGGTAAAAGAGGACAATCATGGGTGTAATGACCATAGACACCACAACAAGAACAAAGCTTATTCATGTGAATAGGTCTGTCCTACTTGGGCTGAGTGCCCTGTTGCTGGTGAGTAGTGTTAGGTGCATTCCCTTGAGGATTGGGTCTTGGATTACCGAGGGCAGATTAATTTTGGGTGCCTTTCCTCTTATTTTTGGAATTAGGAGGATTATTCATGCCTTGTTGTGCATACACCTGCCCCTGGGGGGGTGGTGGCTACTGTTGCAGGGGTTCAGAAGGCAAGGGAGGCAGGGGTGCTAATGCTAGAGGAGCTAGAGCACCAGACTGTGGATATAGATAATAAGGAGGTTGGGTAACATTGTGGTAAATAGGTTGAGCAAAAGGAGGAGGCATGCCGTATCCTAGATACATGCTACCGAGAGGGGGGAAGGTGTTGGAGGAGCTGGCCCCTCCTTGAGGGAAACCATAACCCATAGAGGATGAGCATATGGATGAGAAAGGGCTCCAATGATATCATCAGTGGCATGGGATTCCCCTGGTGCTTTGGCACCACCGGGTCTAGGTAGATTAGGTAAGACGTTATAAACATAACCATACTGTGCGTAGATCATGTCATATTTTAACGCAATCTAGAGAGCAACTTATTCAGATTGAGGGAAATGAGATGCGACATCTTTGTCGATAGTAGGAAAAATAGATCTAAGGAACCAATCCATGTAGACATGGTCTTCGAAGGTAGGGGCTCGACATAGGCTCTTTCTTCTCCTTCATTCCTGCACATGACTGGATAGGCAGGTCACAGACGATTGACAGAAAGAGGTCAAAATTTTGGTACCAGTGTTATAATGAAGGGGAAGCTGGAATTAAGATAGAAAATCATGGGCAAGAATCGAAAAAGTAGTATGAAATGAGGAGGCCTGGTCAACATACCACTTAGAAGCTTCTCCAGTAAGCATATGTTTGAAAAAACGAAGATGGACGGAGTCATCGATGATGGAGTTAGATGAACACCACATGTGGAAAGATCGAACATGGTTTGCATGATCTTCTCCAACAAGACTTTCAAACTTGGGGATGTTTGAAGGGAGCTTGGTTGGCATAGTAGGCTAAACAACGTCATGGTGTATAGGGTCATTGATCAACTAGTTACTTTGGGAAGACTGAGGCCTACCATATAGGGGAGAAAGGGAGCAGCCAGGATAGTTCCTGTTGTGGTCCCACTAGTAGTATTCCCAACATTAGGGTCGGGGCTACCACCAACGTTAGGTCTTGAACCAGACACGGTGAAGGTGACAGGGGGAGAAACAGGGATGGAACCAGAAGGGAAACCCAATGAACCATAAGAGGAGTCAGAATGTGGATTCAATGGAGGACTAACTCAAATCCTACACGGAGGAGTAAGTCTTCCTAACGGAAACTGAGGATGAAGGCTAAGAAGACTTCGGGATAAACACCTTGGGGGTGCAATGGTGAAAGAACGAACACAGATCACAAAGGAAAGAGAGACCAACAAGGGCAAGGAGGTGCAGGATCAATTGATTACAATGTTATAGTATTTTTATGGCGGTGTTAACCAGGCGCTTCTTCACTTAGGGTGTGTGTGTTAAGTGTGTTAATTTTAATTTTTAAACATAGACATTTGTAGAGAAAAATAAAAAGTGTGTTGTATAACTGTAAATAAATCCAAAAATAATAGTAAAGTAAAGTGAATATAACAGAAAATAAACAACTAAATATGCATTAAGCTAAACCCAAGGAGGCGGGCCTCTCAACAACTAGTCTATGGGTGGGAAAAAATCTAGTCAAAACACACCAAAATAGCCAATGGATCTAAATTCAAGAGGGAAAATGATCTAAAGGTCAAATCTGTTGGAATTAGGTGCAAAAAACAACAAAAAACCAGAGGGAAAAGTGCTGCAAATGAGGTGGCGAAAGGCTACAACTTGAATGGAAACAGAGGGGACCCTAGAGGAGGACCAAACAAAACTGAAAAGAGGTGGTTTGAATGGATTAATAACCAATTTGAAATTTATTTGAAGGTAAGGGACCAGATCTGAAAAATGGATGAACACACTAAAATTTCAGATGACTTGCTTCAGTGAAACTCCTCCTAGAAAGGTAGAAGGGTACTAAAACCCTAGGGGGCTAGGTTCCCACTTCGATGAGTAAAAAAGAGCAATTTTAGGTCCAAAATGGGTGGAGACGGAGGTCAGAAAACCTTGAATAGAGGCCCATAAAAACTGTTAGCCCCCTAATTTGCTCTCTTTTTACCATTTTCCCCTTCCTAAATCATAACCATTTACCGCTATTTTACCTCTTTTATGCACCCTCATCTTGCATTAGTCCAAGCACGATGACATATTTCGTATAAAATTTATTTTTCATATTTTTAATTCAACTTAGAATTAATTAACTATTTATTACATGATTTCTTACTTTTAATCACTCTTTGTAACCTATCGATATCTCCAATGTTTATTTGGTAGTTAGAGTACTTACTGTGACCGCTGATCCTAGTGCAGGATCGGATCTTGCACTGTTGCTAGCACAACAAATCCTTGCAGCAGATTCGAACCTCCTTTATCACCACCTCATTTTGAGCAGCTTCAACCACGAAAGCTAGATCGACGCAAAGGCAGTCGAGACTGAATCTATGAAGGACGAAAGCTGGAGATTGGCTACGGCTAGTTTTGCTAACTGTCTAATTTTGAAGGCCGAAAAGCTAAATTCTTCGTTTGGTTATGTAATTGGTTGAATGATATATTTTGGTCTTTGGCCAAAGATCTATATAATTTAGAATGTAAATTGGACTAAGGGGAAGTTTTGATAGGAGAAGAGAATAGAGACATAGCTAGAGAGGTTGTTATACATTGTTGTATTTTGTTATCACTCGAATTTTGGCTGGATGATGTATTAATGTATGTACTTGCCTCAGTGAATTAATAAAAAGGAGCTCCGCTTCATGTTTCACAAATTGTGTTTCTGTATTTGAGCTGATGAATTGATTAATGTACTGAGCAAAATTTTTGTTTAAAAGGGAAACGCACTGGTTGGCTATGGCCCAGCCAACCCAGCACGTTTACCCCATTTCCCGTTTTCCTGTAATTTGTGTTTACATTGTCAAGTGTGATTTAATTTTAAGCGCATGCATTCCTGTCTGAGTGAAAGCAGATCCATTGTGTGAAGTAGATAAATTTCCTTTTCTTGCAATTTCCTTTCTTGTACTTGATTTCAGATTGGTTTTCCTCTGCCTAGTCCAAGCAGGAGAAATAACCCTGCACTAGTGCACGTTGGTGTGATATCTCCTTTTCTTCAATTCTGTTTGATTGGTTTTCCCCGCCTGGTCCAAGCAAGAGAAATGAACCTGCACTAGTGCACATTGGTGTGATGCAACAAGCCTTCTTAGTCTACTTCCCGCAATCTTCTTTCTTTCATTAAATGCTTATGATAGGATAAATGTATATTGATTGTTTCTGCATTCCTCCACTCTGTTAAGACCAGAATCATTCACTTTTTATGTGTGTAATTTGATTTAACAGTATAATAGCACTTGCAATAATTAAGCACTCATTTCAAGAATTAAATGCTAAGTGCAGGAAGCTTTGATCCAGTGCAAGAACTAGTTTTTTACCATGGGATCTGAGTGCTTTGAACCCGGAAAAGTTCAAGCCCTTGCATGAAGTAAAAAGCCTTTAGTAAAGACACCATTTATACCTTCTGCGTAAATCTCTGTTCCTTCACTAGTGCAAGTAGACTGCGATAGTGCAGGATAGATTAGTGCAAGAAGGAAATATCTAAAGGAGAAGGTTTAAGGGCCCATCTGATGAGACTTTTAAGTGTCTCTGCTAAATAAAAATACACAGTTAGTAATCAAACAATAATTAGCTAGAAAGATTTCCTTTTATCTTTAATTCCATCTTGCAAATGCATTCTTCCTTGTTCCAGTCTTAGATTATTTTGATGGTTCAAGTTGCCATTTTCTCTTTTTAATTTGATTCTGAAATATTTCATTTAAAGAAATTAGGGATTTATATTAGGAAGATTCATACCATATTTGGCATTTCCTGTGCTTTGTCTCTAAGTTTATGGATCCCCCGGGTTGAAAAATTAAGTGTTGAGGATTTTTCTTAAGTGTAATTCCTGCACCCAACATTTTGGCGTTGTTGTCGGGGAGGCGATTTGATTTGGTAAGAATTTTCTGATTATACAATAGAGGTAAATTTTCCTTTATTTTTGTAGTATTTTTTGGAAAAACTTCTTTGAAGGAATTTTACTGGTGTTAATTGATTTCTGACAGCATTTTTTTACTAGAAGTTGTTTGTTATTTTTCTTTCTCTTTTTTGAAATGAATGCCTAGAAAAGGTAAGGGTTCGAAGCCCACTAAGGGCCAAAATAATTCTGAAAACAATTCTCATATTGGGTCTCCTTCTGTAATCAGGAAGCCCAATCCAATTCAAATCCATCAAGCAGGAACAATAAACCTAGATTCTGGTGACAACAACTCAGGTGTGGATCAGCCTATTGAGAGCGGTACAAGTAAAAGGGAAATAATGATGGACCATCAAGATCATTTGGAAGGGACTGGTGAAAACCAGGTAAGTGGAGAACAATCCAATTTTGTGTTTCCAATTGTGGATCCTAATACTGTGGTGCAAATGAAGAACATTCCACCATCAACTCTCCCTCATTTCCATGGTAAAGTCGATGAAGATCTTGAATCTCTTCTATTCAAGTTTGATATTCTATGTAGAAGTTATGATTATTCAACTAACACTTAGAAGTTAATATTATTTGTTGTTACTCTCAAGGACTCAGCTCTACGCTGGTTTATGGGGTTAGGAGGAAACACTATAACCTCTTGGGATTAGATGAAGAGAGTGTTTTTGTCTAAATATCAAGAATATTGCAAAACTCGGGACATGCAGGATGAGATTTTTACAATCACACAGGATGATGATTAAACTCTTGAAGATTACCTAGAAAGATTTTTGTAGATTTTAGAAAGGTCAAAACTTAAGTTTGATCCCAGTACTATTAGAACCTTGTTCTTAATAGGACTTACTGATAATTCTAGAAATAATTTAAATCTGTTAGGACAAGGTGATATTTCTTAGCAAACTTTTGAACAAATTTGTGAATTATGCAGGAAATTTTCAAGAAATCAATATAGATCTGGTAGAGGAACTCAAAATAGAAATAGAAAAATTGAATCTACTGATGCTATGATTATTGGACTAGAAAATAAAATGGAAAATATAAAAATTGATATAATGAATACTGTTACCAAACAATTATACTCTTTAAAATTTCAGCAAAAACTCATGAAGGAACAAGAGTCATTATTTATTTTATGTCCTAAATGTAGAGACAAGCATCCTCCTAAAGAGTGTCCTATTAATTTGAAAGAAAGTAATAAGTGTGTTATTTGTGCAGAAGACCATGTCACAGAAAAATGTCCCTCAATACCAGGACTTAAAGCTGTATTTACAGGGGGAAAAACTGAAGCTAAATACTTGTATGCCATGGGAGCAAGAAGGAATTGGCCTCAGGTAGGTACAGGTATGGCTCCTAAATTTTCTCCACACTATTTTGGTTATAATTCACATGCATATTCTTATCCTAACACTAATCAGCAGTGGCAGTATGGGAATCAATATCAGCATGGGAAACCTTCTCAACCATGGCAATAAGGTTGGAGAGGGCCAACTCATTCTCCATATTCCTACCCGCCACCTATGCAGTCATATTCATCTACGAATACACCTTATTCAATGCCTCAACTTTTGAGTCTGTCTACTCCACCGTTGCCTTTACCTCCACCCTTTCGACCTCCTCAGTTTCCTGCTCAGCCTATGCCCAATCCTAACAATAATAAAGTAGTGAAAATTATCTATGTAACAAACCAACCTTTACCATTCGAGTACCAGTCTATTCCAGTTGGGGTTCATGATATTCAATTAAGATCGGAAAGGACTATAAAATCAGAAAATTAGAAGCAACCCATAGTGACTGTTGAAGAGAAATGAGAAGAGGAAACTCTTAACCATTCTGTGAATGCTGTCACTAAGCAACCCTTACCCTCTGAATCCTTGCCATATTCTTCCAACCAACCTCCCTTTCCAGAGAGGCTAGTAATGGAAAGAAGTGAGCCTATTTCTGAGAATAGTTTGGCATCTGAGCTTCAAAACCTTTTCATTAAGATACCTTTGATTCAAGCCATTAAAGAGATCTCCATTTGTACCAAGATTATTAAGGAGCTCTGTCTTAAGAAACGCGGGAGGAAGAGAGTGGAACCCCAAACCATTCAATTTTTTGGTAGGGCAGCAGAGTTGATCACGAGATGCATGTCTATGGAAAAATATACTGATCCTGGGAACCCTATTGTCTTAGTTCAGAATGGAAAGGTCCTTGTCTCTAATTTTCTTATAGACCTGGGGGTAACCATTAATGTCATGACTAAGAAAACCATGGATCAAATTTGGTTATCTCATCTTCGCCCTACTCCCACTGTTCTTGAATTAGCAGATAGATCTAAAATTAAGCCACAAGGAGTATTGGATGATGTGATCATCTCATTAGATTCTTGGGAATATCCTATTGATTTCATTTTGCTTCAGCCAAAGAACCTAGTAGGAGGACATCCCTTGATCTTGGGACAACCATGCCTTGCTACGGCCGATGCATATATTGGATGTTGTTCCGATGATATGTATATTTTGCATGGAGATTCTAGGAAGAAAGTTACCTTATACCCCCTTACCAGATCCATTCAGGACCTTCGAGATACTTTGTGGTTGGATAAAAGCAATGATGAGGAGACTCAACCCATTTCCCTTATCCATCATTATACTGGGTCTTCACAAGAAGATGAGATTCAAGATTTCCTGAATAATCTAGACACTATGCCTAATTTTGAGCCATTGAGCCAGATTTTTAGCCTAGATTTTCAAGATAATCATGATTCTCATTCTTCTGTACGCTACATTTGACCACTCCCTTGAGTAATCTTGAGCCTGACACTACTCTTGTTGAGATTAGCCCTGGTAAATCCTTACATATTAGTTCATATTTAGACTCATCTCAGTAGGAGCAGCTTGTGAATTTGTTGCAAAACCATCTTAGTGCCTTTGCTTGGGGCTATGAAGATATGAAGGGTATTCCTCTAGAAACTTGTACACATCATATCTATATTCAGGAACGAACCCGACCTATTTAAAAACCCCAAAGGCGAATGAATCCAGCTCTAAGATATATTATGAAGGAAGAAGTACATAAACTCTTGGATGCCAGTTTTATCTATCCTATTTCTGACAATCAGTGGGTCTCTCCGTTAGTGCTAGTACCTAAGAAAGATGGAAGATGGCGTATTTGTATTGATTATCAAGAATTAAATAAAGCCACTCTCAAAGATTACTTCCCTCTCCCTTTCATTGACCAGGTGCTTGATACCCTTGGAGGAAGAAATATTTTTCCTTTTTGGATGGCTTCAGTGGCTATAACCAGATACAGATTGCACCCGAAGATCAGGAAAAAAATACTTTTACATGTCCATGGGGTAAATTTGCTTATAAAGTGCTTCCCTTTAGTTTATGTAATGCCCCGACTACCTTTCAAAGGGTAGTCCTGGCCATTTTTGCTGATCTAGAATTTGTAGAAATTTATATGGATGACTTTTCTGTGTTTGGTGATTCTTTTCAGGAAGTTCTCAAAAATCTAGAGAAAGTACTTCTCCGTTGTCAGGAAGCCCATCTCACCTTGAGTGACAAGAAATGTAGATTAATATGAAAAGTGGGAGTGGTACTTGGCCATTTGATTTTTGGTAAAGGTATTTAGGTCGATCCATCAAATATTGAAACCATTTTGCATCTTCCTACACCCGAAACTGAAAGGTAGGTAAGAGGTCTTTTAGGACATGTTGGTTACTATAGAAGATTCATTGAACTTTTTTCTAAGATAGCTGCCCCTCTTTTCTAACTTCCAGCTAAGGATAGTGAGTTTTCTTGGTCAACAACTTGCCAACAGTATTTTGAAACATTGAAGGAAAATTTGGTATAGGCACCAGTTTTTAGAGGTCCTAAATAGTCCCTGCCTTTCCACATTTCCTCTGATGCTTCAGATTTGGCTATTGGCACAGATTTAGGACAACAGGAAAATAAGAAATCCTATGCTATTTATTATATTAGTAAGAATTTTTCTTCCGCTGAATTAAATTATATAGTTACAGAGAAAGAGTTTTTAGCTGTAATTTTTGCAATTAATAATTTCAGGCACTATATTACAGGATATGAAGTATTTTTACATACTAATCATTCTGCAATTAAATATTTGATGAAAAAACCATTGACTAGCGGTAGAGTGACTAGGTGGTTGCTATTGTTGCAGGAATTTAATGTTACTATTGTTGATAGAATAGGAAAATCTAATGTTGTAGAATATTTTCTTTCTAGATTAGATAATCCTGGTGAAGAAACTCCTGTTAATGATGATTTTCTGGATGAACATCTTTTTTCTATGTCAAAAAATTCTCTGTGGTTTGCTGACATTGCTAATTAATTGGTTACTGGGAAACCACCAACCCACTTGTCCGCTCGTGAAAAGTGGAATATTATTTAGGAAAGTGTTGCATACTCCTGGATTCAAGGAGATCTCTTTTACACTAGTACACACCTGATTATCCATAGATGTGTAAGAGAGGAGGAAGTGTTTGAAATATTGAAATCTGTTCATGACGAACCTTGTGGAGGCCACTTCACTGATAAGCAGACTGCATATAAAGTATTGCGTGCTGGTTACTTTTGGCCTTCCTTGTTTAAGGATGCCAAACAATATGTCAGGCGATGTGATAGTTTTCAACGAGTGGGCCATCCTAATCAAACCAATGAAATGCCTTTATGCCCCCAAGTTATGATTAAGCCTTTTGAAAAATGGGATATTGATTTTATAGGGCCAATAAATCCAACATCATTAAGTAAAAAGCATATTTTGGTTTTTACATATTTTGTTACAAAATGGGTAGAAGCTAAAGCTATTTCTTTTGCTATAGAAAAAGTTGTTGTTGATTTTCTTTTTATTGAAAACTTTACTAGATTTGGTGTGCCTAGAGAAATTTTTTCTGAAAATGGTCCGCAGTTTATTTCTAATCTGGTACAGGGTGTGATGGAGCAATACAAGATCCGGCACAAGACATCCACGCCGTATCACCCGCAAGAAAATGGCCAGGTGGAATCCACAAAAAAAGTGATCGAGTCCATCCTTACAAAGACAGTAAATATGCATCGAAAAGACTGGGCTGAAATATTACCAGAAGCTTTGTGGGCAGACAGAACCACTTGGAGAAATAGCATGAGACATACACCATATGAGCTGGTATATGGCAAACAGGTTCTGTTACCAATTGAATTCTAGATCAAAACTTTCAGAATTGTAGTTCAGCTAGGACTAGATCTCTCTGAGGCACAAAAACAATGTCTTCTCCAATTAAATGAGTTAGATTAATTTCGTAGGGATGTTGTTCAACAGAACATACTAATTCAACATCAACGCAAAAGGTGGCATGACAAGTCTATTCAGAAAAAAGAAATTACAACCAGGCAATTGGGTGCTCCTTTATGATTCTATATTTAAAATTTTTAAAGGGAAATTTCATACACGTTGGATGGGACCTTATGAAGTGATCCGAGTATTCAAGAATGGAGCAGTAGAAGTTAAAACTATTAATGGACAAAATTCAATATTCTTGGTAAATGGACACAGATTAAAGAAGTATTTTTAGCCACTTTCCAGGAAAGATTTTACACAGCAAGTCCAACAACAATTCGGGACGGTAGTGGTGAATGGTAATACCAACCTTTTGAAAACATAAATTCTTCTTCTTCTTAAAAAAAAATAAATTTTAAATTAAAATACAATTTTTTTTTTAATAAAAAGTAAAGAAAAATTATTTTCCTGTAATTGTGAAAATCAGTTCACTGACATGATTACAGAAGGATCAACCTGAAAACCAGGTTTCTGGCAGGAAGATAAAAAAATTCTAATAAAAAGAGAATGTTGCTTGATCTTTAGATATGCTAGCGACTGCCAAGTAAAAGCAGGTTCAGTAGAACCAACCTTTATACAATTGGGGTAATTAGCATAGATATTTTTTATTCAAGTAATGCTTAATTCTCGCTGCAGTTATCTTCTTGCACCAGTGCAGGCAAACCTTCCAGAAAATTTCCTGCCTTTATTCATATTCCACTTTCGTAATATTCCTCAGTTTTCTTCTTCAATCCCAGAATGATTAACCTTCCCATATTCTTCTGAATTTACCCTATCCGTTTTGTAAAAACCCCACTTTACCTTTGAATTTTTTCCCTATCCCACTTCTGTTTATCCCCTCTTGTGGTACTATTCCTGGAATCCCTGTAACAGAATTCCTTCCCATTCTAAAATTTCCCTTTTCCCACTTCGATTGTTCCCTCATGAATTCATTGCAGGATCTCGCGCACAAAGAGAAAAAGGATATGCTCTGAAGTATCAAGAAAGGGCGAAGAAAATTTCCAGTATAAGTTGAGGAAGCCATGTTGGAAGTCCAACCTATATTTTACTTCAATTCCGTATTCTTTTTTTAGATTTTATGCTTGCACTAGTGCAAGCATGTCGTCCTATATAATAATGCAAGTAGAATGGTACCAGCAGAATAGCATAGTTTAAGCGGTGCAAGCAGACTGGTGGAAGCATGCATCCTGTCAGAAATATAGTACAATTTTTTCTTTTCAGAGCATACATCATAGGAAATTGGTCATCATGAAAGTTTATAAGAATTCCTTTCACTTACTCGATGAGTACTTGTGCTATCATATTAACTAGGAGAAAATTATTTAAAGTACAAGGTGTTTTTAAGTTAAGAATCATGATCATTTTTTAATGAATGCTAAAGCTCTTTTTTTTGAATTATGAAGGAGTGCGGAAGTGTTTAACCGTTGCTTGGATATAATTTCCCCTTTCCACCATAATCCTAGATGTCCTTCACTCGTAATGATTACCTCACCTAGCCGTTAAAATGCCACCACAAGCACCAGTCCGGCACGATCTCAAATATGTCGTACATCCACGGCTATTTCAATGGAATGAATGGGTGATAAGATGGAAGGGATGGTGGATGGTTGGATCCCTATCTATAAGAACCAATTTTCCCGGTGTTGCATGTAAATTCTTGACTGTTCATAACCATTAAGAAGCAATGCCGCCTATTCGAAGCGAACCTTTGTCTCTCAATAAGGTAGAATAGACTGCTGAGTATCGCAATAGTCTTGCACTATTGCGAGACTCGGGCTTTCTTCAATTCTTGAAAAATTTTGACGGGCACAATAGTGAAGTGGCCCTACAGTTTTCCAGAATTTTCAAAAATGGCCGAGTAAAAATTGGGCCTCTAAAATTTGAGGTTACGAAAGATTTTATAGCAGTTGCGACAGGCTTGGAAAATACTGGTGAGCAGTGGTTTAAAAATCAGAAACTAGAAAGCAAGCGATGGCAGTGTTTCATCGTCGACAAGAATATGAAGGTATATTGGAAGAAAGGAATTCCACACAGTGCCCTGTTGGGACAGTGGTGGGACATCCTTTTCATCGTATAGAAATTTTTAACCTGTGAGGGAAGGTAGTCCCTCACTTTTGTGTACCATTTTAGGATGTTGCAGCATTTCGAAGCTGGCTGGCACGTCCGGTGGAGGATTCATTTCCCCTATTTTTTGCTTAAGAGCTTGGAAAAAACGGCCAAGGGTGTGTAGGATGGACGGGTAGACCAGGCTGACAAGAATTTATATCACCATGACCTGATAAATATTTTGGTCCAGAAACAATTAGAAGTTAAAGGCATGACCTAGGAGGTGTTGTTAAAACAACTACATAAAAAGATAGCTGCTGGAAAGGAGATAGAGGACCCCTCCAGCACAAGCAAGGGTCCGAGTAAGAATGTAAAGGGGATTCCTTCTTGCGCTAGTGAAAAAAGGAAACGACCTGAAAAATCAACAGAAGAAAGGGCCCCATATCCAAATAAGAAGAAAACTAGTGCACCTATTGAAGATAATTCTTCTACAACACCAGTACAAGCACAGACCCCCGAAGAAAACAACCTGTCAATCCTTGTGGACGCAGTAAAATTTGTGGAGGTCAAAGATGAAACTCTGTTGGCCAATTTTATTAAAAGGGATCAGAAAAAAAAATGACGAATCTAGTGCAAGAAAAGAACCGCAGTCCCCACAATACATTGAATCAACTTCTACGCCAGTGCAAGAAGAAGAAGAGCCAGAAGAAGAAGAAGAACCAGCAGAAGAAGAAGAAGAAGAGGAAGAAGTGTTTGCTGAACCCATGAGGGATACTGAGGTCCATGAGGAAGATACAACCCCTGTTGAGACGGAAGAAGAAGAATATTTGTAACTCCTGCTGCTCGGATAGTTGAACTAGAGCTTCAAGTGCAGAACTTATAATAGCTCATAGCTAAAGTGCAGGAGGCTAAAGAACAAAGTAAAGAAGAATTAACTGCGGAGATCCAGAAAAAGAAAGGAGAAGTTAGATTTTGGAAGTACCAAGCTATGCAATGTTTCAAGCGACTTATAAAGGTGACAAAGAAAATAAAGAACATTAGAAAGAAGAAGTCCGAAACATTGCAGGCTGATGTCAGTATGTCAGAGCATGATTGAGCTGGAATGATCAAATTTTTGAAGGTTTTTTGCAAAGGTGAATAGTTGTGTGAGGACACACAACATCTTAGGGATGGGAGGATGTTAGCCCCCTAATTTTCTCTCTTTTATCCATTTTCCCCTTCCTAAATCATAACCATTTACCATTGTTTTACCTCTTTCATGCACCCTCATCTTGCACCAGTCCAAGCACGGTGACATATTTCGTATAAAATTTATTTTTCATATTTTTAATTCAACTTAGCATTAATTAATTTTTTATTACACGATTTCTTACTTTTAATCACTCTTTGTAACCTATCAATATCTCCAATGTTTATTTGGTAGTTAGAGTACTTACCGTGACCACTGATCCTAGTGCGGGATCAGATATTGCACCGTTGCCAACACAACAAATCCTTGCAGTAGATCTGAACCTCCTTGATCACCACCACGTTTTGATCAGCTTCATCCATGACATCAAGATTGACCCAAAGGCAGCTGAGACCGAATTTCTGAAGGACGAAAGCTGGAGATTGGCTACGGCCAGTTTTGCTAATTGTCTAATTTTGAAGGTCGAAAAGCTAAATTCTGCGTTTGGTTATGTAATCGATTGAATGATATATTTTGGCCTTTGGCCAAAGATATATATAATGTAGAATTTAAATAGGACCAAGGGGATGTTTTTATAGGAGCAGAGAATAGAGACATAGCCAGAGAGGTGGTAACAGGTTGCTGTATTTTGTTATCACCCGAATCTGGGTTGGACGATGTATTAATGTATGTACTTGCCTCAATGAATTAATAAAAGGGAGCTCCACCTCATATTTCACAAATTTATTTTTTGTATTCAAGCTAATGAATTGATTAAGCTACTGAGCAGCGTTTTTATTTAAAAGGGAAATGCGTTAGTTGGCTAGGGCCCAGCCAACCCAGCACGTTTACCCCATTTCCCATTTTCCTGTAATTGTGTTTACATTGTCAAGTGTGATTTAATTTTAAGCACATGCATTCCTGTCTGAGTGAAAGCGGATCCATTGTGTGAAGTAGATAAATTTCCTTTTCCTGCAAGTTCCTTTCCTATACTTGATTTCATATTAGTTTTCCTCCACCTGGTCCAAGCAGGAGAAATAAACCTGCACCAGTGCACGTTGGTGTGATATCTCCTTTTCTGCAATTCTGTTTGATTGGTTTTCCCCACCTGGTCCAAGCAGGAGAAATGAACCTGCACCAGTGCACGTTGGTGCGATGTAGCAAACCTTCTTAGTCTACTTCCCGAAATCTTCTTTCTTTCATTAAATGCTTATGACAAGATATATGTATATTGATTGTTTCTTCATTTCTATACTATGTTAAGACTAGAAACATTCACTTTTTATGTGTGCAATTTTATTTAATAGTATAATAACACTTGCAATAATTAAGCACTCATTTTAAGAATTAAATGCTAAGTGCAGGAAGCTCTGATCCGGTGCAAGGACTAGTTTCTTGCCACGAGATCTTGCATGAAGTAAAAAGCCTTTAGTAAATACACCATTTATATCTTCTGCATAAATCTCTGTTCCTGCACTATTGCAAGCAGACTGCGATAGTGCAGGACAAATTAGTGCAAGAAGGAAATCTCTAAAGGAGCAGGTTTAAAGGCCCATCTGATGAGACTGCTAAGTGTCTATGCTAAGGAAAAATACATACTTAGTAGTTAAACAATAATTAGCTAGATTGATTTCCTTTTATCTTTAATTCCCTCTTGCAAATGCATTCTTCCTTGTTCCAGTCTTAGATTATTTAGATGGTTCAATTTTCCTTTTTCTCTTTTTAATTTGATTTTGCAATATTTCCATTAAAGAAAGTAGGGATTTATATTAGGAAGATTCATACCATCTATGGCATTACCTGTGCTTCGTATCTAAGTTTACGGATCCCCCAGGTTGACAAATTAAGTGTTGAGGAGTTTGCTTAAGTGTAATTCCTGCACCCAACACAAACCCAGAAAAATCTCAGAAAAATTCCCGCAAAAAGTTCAGGTTGTAGTTTCTGACCTGATTTTTGCAAAGGTCATAGGTTTGGGGCTGTTTTCTATGCCCTGAAGGTTCAGGTCGTAGGTTTTGGCCCAAAATGGTGACATGCACTTCCGGCACTCTCGAGAGCAGTTTTCAGAAGAAAAAAATTCTTCTCAGTTGCGGCTGATGCCTGTCACCTGCGCAATAGGTACAAAAACACACAGAAGTTAGAATTTTTAATGTTTTAGGGTTTTATAGGTTAAAAAAACATCAATAAAAGCAAAGAAAGAAGCTGAAGAGAAATCCTAGGGTTTGAAGAAGTTGGTCATGCAGGGATCTGAAAAATGACAGATGTCGTAATTGTAAACCCTTGTGGAGTCGCTAGTTGTTAGGATGAATTCTAACCCCAAGTGTACGAAAAAATTCCACTTTAGTTGTGGATAACAAACAACCCTAACATCAAATATGGCTACCAATTTCTTTAGATCTGTAGTTAGTTGACCAAGATAAATGCTACAAAATCCAGATCTATGCAGTAAAAGACATTAAGCAGTAAATAAAAGCAAGAGTTGCTCCATGCATCCAATAGACAAGACAATAATATTTTTAAAGAAATTTTGTATTTTTGACACTTGGGAAGGGAGCATAGAAAGATGTTACTAGTCCCCCTCAATGGGGTGGGTTCTTGTATGTCCTCAGCACTTCAGATCTAAGATCTCTCTCTCTTGATGGTGTAGAAAATCCAAACAAAAAATGGAACACAAAGGGAGCTCACACGAAAAATGGTAGCAAAATATGACAATGATGGAGGATCAAAGTCAGACCAAAAGTATAGATCTAGAGTGATCTTTAGGCAATAGAAGGTAGTGAATGAATGGAAAAACCCTTCTATTTATAACAAAATATTGAGTTAGTCTAGATATTGGTTCATAATTAAAATATTATTAACCAAATATAGATCCAAATTTTATGGAATATTTTATTATATTTGTTGAAGGGAAAAAGAATTTGAATTTAGTCAAATCCCTCTATTTGTAAATAGTAAATAAATAAATGATTTATTTATTATTTTAAGAGTGTGGTTGAGTAATAATTAAATAGATAATGATTTATTCACTATATTTATAAATGATTTAGTCAAATTTAACAAGGAATATTATTTAAATGAGGTTTAAATAATTAATCCTAGAAAATAATAAGAAAAATAACGATTTATCTAATTAATTTTCCTGTTTTGGGTTAAATGTGACTAGGAATATTGATTAAACTATTGTTTAACTAATTATTCCTTGAGGAAAATAAAAAAAATGTGGATTTATTCAATATTTCCTCATGGGGTTTCCTGTTTAGACCATAAACAACTTAAGATGAGTTGTCATGCAGTCATGGATCTTTTGCATCATCCTCGTTATTTGGATCTTCCTCCTCGATACGACAGGAGTACTCCTATGCAATGGCCTCCTCTTCAGCAGTTGGTCAACTCGGAGGCCTGGAAGAAAGTGTGAAGAGGATGGGAGCGACTGGGTACTCAACATCCAATACTCGCATCCAGGTGTCCTTTGAGTCCATTATCCATACATCAATGCCTTCCCCCTTTGCCTCCTGTGTTGGAAGAGGCTCGATTTTGAGGGGCATGGGGTGCTCCTAGTGTGCAATGGTGGATTTCCTTGGTCCGATTTTGCTTCTCTGTGTTGCATGAGTGGGGACCTCCCCTTCCTGGTCATGAGAAAGGCTTTTTGGGGCATCCCTGACATGACTGCCTGAAGAGGATCCCTCAAAGGACTCCAAACAGTTATCGGGCCCTCGCCGGTAGCATCTAGGGAACTCACCTCTTTGGCCTCCTCTGATTGTTCTTTAGCGTAGTCTCAGAGCCATGGAAAGGTAGAGTAGAGGGTAGATGGGGGGTTGAGAGGTATGAAGGAGAGGCTTTGACCAAAGACAGGGAGTGCACACCATGGTGTTATTGGACAGCGAGGTGCGCAGGTGGAGGATGCGCAGCTGGGGGAGCTTGGTGATGGGAGCACACAAGCTAGAGAAAGTAGAAAGGCATAGGGAGGTGAGGTGAGGTGTGCATTCAGGAGGTGCGCAGCTGGGAGGATTCTCTACATCGTAGCTCTAGGGGGAGGTTGCACAGTGGGCAGGGTGCATAGAAGAGTTGAAACTGAAACATAAAAGCCAGAAGGAGAAAATTTTGAGTAGCATTATGTGGAATGGTATCCCCTTTTGTAGCCATGTGGCACAAGCATAGATGTTGTGCATTATTATGACTCACTCACAGATGCATGATGCGACAATTTTCATGTGGAAGAATGTACTTCAAGTTATGACAGAGCGTCATATCCATCCGGGCGATCATTCAAATGATTGTAGCTGAGAGGTACCACCAAGGGTGGTTGTTGGCTTTGTGTATCTTCATGATGCATTTCCTCTGTCACCTCATGTGAATTATTGCAGAAGGGTGGATCCACTTCAAGTGAAGGCCTACGTTGCACATCTTCATCATCTCAAACGTGGGAGACTCTGTTTTCATACGTGAGTCCAATGTCACCCGCATCTGGGGGGACACGTTGAAATGTTACTTACTATGTAAACATTTTATTATTAACAATTGTTTCACATGTAATAAAAGAATTGGAATGAAAAAAATAAAGAGTCATGTAGAATGTTTTATAAATTTGAAATTGAACCTTGACATATTTGTGAGAAATAAATTACAAAAGAAGTTGCTCACAATAGGGTTATCTAATGGTTGATTTGAGTACTATAATATTAGAAATATTATCATAAAAATTGAAAAAATATCATTAAAAAAACTTCAACAATGTTGTATTAGTGTGAAATATGGTTTTATTTCCTTTTCTTATAATGTATACATACATAAATTAAAGGAATGGATATTGGATTAAGTCTAGGCACTATGATTTAGTGGTATTGCCATATGGCTTGACCAATGCACCAACAATATTCATGAGCTTTATGAACAATGTATCGTGAAAGTATTTGGACCAATTTGTGTAATTCTTTCTAGATGATATTCTCGAGTCTTCCAAGAATGAAAAGGAGCATCAAGAGCACTTAAGGGTTATGTTGGCATTCTTAAACAAAAATTCATTCGTATGGAAAATTGTTGAAATGCTCTTTATTTCATAAGGAAATTCATTACCTCGGGCACATCATTTCAGGAGAAGGGATTTTAGTTGACCCTGAAAAGGTGAAGAACATAATGGATTGGTTGATGCCAAAGGATGTTGATGGGGTACATAACTTCATGGGCCCAATTAGTTATTATTGGAAATTTGTGGTAGGGTTTTTGAAGATTGTGAAACCCATCACCACATTGAAATGCAAGGGAGTTAGGTATGAATGGATAGCTGAAAAAAAATTGCATTCATCAAAATAAAAATATTACTAACCAGTGCACAATCCTTTGAGTGCCTAACATAGAGAAAAAATCCACAGTTTGCACTGATTCTTCGAAGCAGAGATTATGAGTTGTGTTGATGCAATAAGTGGGAGTAATTTCTTATGCATCTAGGAAGTTAAAGAAACATGAAGAGATATACACTAACCATGAATTAGAATTAGTAGCAATGATGCTGGCTTTGAAACTATGGAGACACTACCCCGTCTGGAGAAGCTTTTAGGTAGTGATTGATAATGAGATCTTGAAGCATCTCTTCATTTACAGGGACTTAAATACTAGGAAGAGGAAATGGAGTGAATTCATGAGTGAGTGCGATTTTGATATTTCGTACATTGATGGAAAGGAGAATGTTGTGGATGGTGGTTTAAGTAGGAAAGCATGGATCTTCCCCATAGTACCCGTGAGGATCAATTTGAGGGAGCACGTATTAGATAATTTATTTATAGATATTTGGTATCTAAAGGCTACATTAGCGCTCCAAAGTGGGAGGTGGATAAAAAAAAAATTTTAGAGACATACCCTTGAACTAGATGGATTATTGAGATTTCAAGGAAGAATGTACATCCCTTCGGAAGGGAGTATATGGAGAACCATCCTCAATGAATCACATAGAGAAATATAGTGTGCACATCCTAGTATGAAGAATAGGTGTGCAGACATGAAGAAACTTTTCTTTTGGGTAGTAATGAAGTGTGACAAGGTCCATTTTGTCAGCTAAAATTTCTTTAATGTCCACAAGTGAGGGTTGATCATCACCACCCAACATGACTACTACAAATGCATGAAATTCCTAGGTCTAAATGGGAGGTCATTTATATGGATTTCATTGTGGGTTTGCTACTCACATAAAAAAAGCATAACGCCATATTGGTTGTAATTGATAATTTGACCAAAATTTCCCATTTCATCCCAGTCAGAGACACTTACAATGTTACTGATGTGGCTGTTGGAATATGTTGTCCTTGATGGCAACTTAATTGATGAAATGAGATGATTGGAAATATGATGCAGAGTGTTGTCCTTGATGGCAACCTATCTGATGAAGTTCTAATGATGTAAATCTGATGTATCTACAATCAGTACAGAAGTTGCAGAAGAAATAATCTCTAGTATGTGCAAGAAGAATGTTAAACAAGGTATGTCACAAATAATACGCGGGTTTGTTTAGGGGAAGTCGCGTATGCATGCGGAAAAGATCGTGTCAAGTCGCGTATGCCTAATTGCGCACTAAATTTATAAAACCAGGGGACTTTACCATGGTATTGACCCATTGTATTGAGCGCTTGATTGTCTAATTGATCCCGCCCATGAATACCATTGGAAGAGAAGTGGTTTTGGCTCATGGTATTGACAAAGGCTAAATATATTTAAGGAGAAGAATTTCATTGTGCAATGGGTGTGCAAGATGTCTGGGTTTTAATGAATACTTCACTCTGAAGTTAATCTGTATGGATGAACTCTGTTCTTAATCGATAGATCTGAATATTTGATGCACCTATGGATATGATGAAGGTTAAAAATCTCTAGATCTGGAAATGATGAATCACTAGGATGATCTGAAAAGAGGTAATGAAGACCTGGCGCAAATCTGTTGAAGAAGTTGAAGAAATCTGGGTAAGTTCATAGATTTGGTCTGTTCTGCAAAGTTTATCTTTTATAGATCTATACGCAGGTTTGTTTCATGGAAGGTTTGTGTATATGCGGATCTGTTTAAACAAAGGCGCGTATGGGCTGTTAGGGTTTTTCTGAAAAGGTGCACAAGTATATACGTAGGTTCGCTTCATTAAAAGCGTGTATATACGTGGGTCTGTTTAAAGAAAAGCGCGTATGGTATCTGAACTGATGGTTGCTCAAAGTTGATTAAGTTTCTGCACATCTATTCTGAAGTCTGGGCTATCTCTGATATTCAGGTTACAGTGGTTTCACTGTTCTGTTTGATGAAATGAAAAAGGATGTTTGTTGATAAGTGAAGAATTGTGTTGAAGCTGTTTGATCTAGTTTGAAAATTGATGAAACGTGGTCTGCAGTGGATCTGAGGGTTGAAGCCTTCAGTCTGAAAGAAGAATCTTTCTACCAGTAGAGGTTGGTAAACGAGAGCAGGGGGTTGTTGCTCCCTTCCAGGAGAGGCTGGTAAACGAGAGAAGGTTGTAGCCTTCTGCATGTAGGTTTTAACCCTGAACAGAAATTATCTACACACGAAACTTATAACAGAAAATAAACAATAGCGAGAGCATAAAACATAAAACAAATAAACACAGAGCTTTTGCCCTGGATCCCAAATCGGAACGACCAGCTTGATTTTTCATTATATTCCTTTTAGTGTTACAACACACATATATATACATGCCGAAGCATACATAAACCCCAATCCATAAACCATGGATTAGAACATAACCGTAGTTCCCTTGACCGGATATACAAAAATACCAGGGGCTGAAAACCATCGTACCCCAATACCATGTGCAAAACCATGCACAAAACCATGGACGCGGACTACCCGCTGGAAATTAAGGACCAAAAATTTTCGCCGGGGCGCTGCCCCAGACCCCAACAGGGGGGGCTACCGCCCCCCCTGTGACCCCCCCATTGCGCCCAGCGCAAAGGGGGGGCTATATAACACATACCCAACACTGCAGGTGGGTGCCTGTGTGCTGGTATGAGTCTGCGCCAGTACATGTTGTAAGAATTTTTCTTAATAATAAAGATTGAAGACTGAGACGATGACAACGGTGGTTTTCTCCCGAATTGGGTTTCCACCTAAAAATCCTGGTGTTCATGTGTGTTGCTTATGTGTGATGATTGTTCTATTCTTTCTGCACCTATTTACTGTTTTCTAAACATCTAATGAATGAGTAATGCAATAATCTAAGTCAAGAACTAAATGCATAATTAGATCACTGGATATACGCGAGTTCTGTAAAGGATATCCGCGTATATACGTGAGTTGGCTTCAGGAAAGTAGCGTATGGGTTTTTAAGAAAGAAATATCAAAGTTTTATTATCTGCACTAAATACTGATTCACCCCCCCCCCCCTCTTAGTATTTTTCCCAATAGTGGCACAATTGTTTATAATCGAAGTTATCTAGATCTACATGGGTTACCCACAAAGATAATTTCTAATAGAGACTCTCACTTTACATCTAGGTTTTGGATAGGTTTGCAATCAACATTGTGGACTCAGTTAAACATGAGAACTACATATCATCTAGAAACAAATGGGAATACTAAAATATTAAATTAGGCTATTTAATACATGCTTTTAATGTTTGTTATGGATAACTGGACTCAGTGGGAAAGGTGTCTACCATTCGTAGAGTTAGCCTATAATAACAATTACCACATTTTGATCAAGATACCCCCTTATCGAGATTTTTATGGGAGGTCATGCCAAAAATCATCAAGTTGGGAAAGGTCTAAGGATAGAGCAACAGTAGGGATGAAATTGTTCAAGAAATGGAGGAACAATTAAGGCAGGTTTAATAAAGGTTAAAGGGAGCACGAGATAAACGTAAGAGTTATGCTAAAGCACATAGGGCTGGTCAAAGTTATGAAGTGGGATACCAATTTTTTACTCATATCTAACCCAACAAGAGAACCATTTGGTTTGGGAAAGGGACAAAGTTTTCACCTCAATTTATAGGACCTTTTAGGATCAAAGAGAAAATTTGACTAGTTGCCTATAATCTTGTATTGTGATGCAACTCACATAAAAATCATAATGTTTTTCATGTATTTGTTCTATAATATTACGTCTTTAATGAATCTCATAATTTTATTAGAGGGAATTGTAGGTCTCAAATGTGGGAACCATTATGGTCAAATTGACACATATTGGATAATAGATTTCGAATACTCAAGTATTGCTTGGTGGACTAGATTAAGGTCCAATGGTACAAGTATAGTCGGGGTTATACAACTTTGGGGGATTCAGAGGCTATATGTTGAGACTATTCCTCACTTTTGACCATATGGGATGCCCTTTTTCACCTATATAACTACTTATGTTGAGGCCCTATTTGTATTTTCACGATGTTTTGTTTATGAACACTCAGTGATATTGATGCATTTAAATTGGAAAAATGAACTTATTTATATAGAACATGGTCCAGATTATATCATTATATTTTTTTTCATCCATATCAATGCTTCCAAATTGGAAAAAGTGGAGGAATAAGCTCGTGAGACTATTTTTACCAGCAAGACCTAGTTTGGAAAAACGAGCTCTGAAACCCATCGGAAGTGTTTTGAGGCATCAAATGAATTTTTTTGGGGTATTTTTTTTCTTTATTGCAATATTTTTTTTATATTTCACACACATATACCTTTCCAACGGTGCAAGAATCATTTCAATCATATTTTGTACATAAAAGTAATGCCACTTGGAATTTGACCTTCCTGTTTTCACCACCATAATTTGAGAGGATGCCATGTCAACCCCCATTATTCATGAAAAAGGGGCTATCTGTGTGATTTTTATGAAGAAGACTCTATAAAATTATATATTGTAACTATGGTTAAGAATTGAGGTATTCAAACATAACCATAAACAAGCTATCAAGCTATGTTATAACTGGGCCACTAGGAGGAAAAGGGGTTCCATTTTTTCATGTGCATTTTTTCCATAGATGAGTAAAGATAACCAAGAGGGATAAGAGATAGAGCACATGGAGAGGATTTTTGCACTGTAGTAGCATACAATCCACAAACCATACTTCTTTGTACTCGCAACCATTTTCTATAGAGAAAGAGAGCAAAGCGACCTCACATTCTAGTTGGCTTTCTCTCCCGGAAGGGTTTCCCAGGTCATATCTTGTGTCAAATGTGTTGTGAGATTTTATTTCACTATTCTATATATTATGAATAATTTTAATTCTCATGCATACATTTTTAATAACAATAGACATATCCAAAAACATAAAAGAAATAGAATTATAATAGTTAATAATTTCATATTTTAAATATAATTTTATTAGATCTATTGTGTCAAACTATCCAGTGGAATATCCACGAAATTTTATGGATCATATTGGTATCAAATTAGGTTTCTTAGGGTATATTTTGGAGATTTGCAGGGGATTTAGATCATTTGTGCCAAAATTCATAAAACCCTAATCATGGTCGGAAAATCCATGAATAACCATCATGATCCTGTAGAGGAGAGGTTTTCGCGGATGGAACAACAAGTCGCAGATATAAATCATAATTTAAATATCCTCATAAAGAAACTAAGCCATAAGATTAGTATATTCATAGAATATGGGGGTTCTAATGCTAAGGAAGAATTGGAGGTGATATTAGGAGATCAGGAGGAAATGGAGAACTCGACCCAGTTCCAGTGCCATAAATCTTTGGTATTCATTATTAAAAATAGAATTGAAGGTCAATATCAAGTTGTACCAAGGCAAGATCGACTCTTTGAAGATAAATAACTGGTTGCATCAACTGGAATTGTATTTTAGTGTTAATTGTGTAGAGGAGGAACATAAGATTTCAATTGCATGCTTGAAATTAGAGGGCCATGCCCTAACTTGGTGGGAAAGATAAATGAAGACCTTTAGGTTAGAGGGAGATCCTCTACTAAATAAGTGGGAGGAATTCAAAACCCTCATAAAGTCACAATTTTACCCTATTGGGTATGTAGAGGACTAGTGGATCCAGTGCCACTACTTTAGGCAAAAGCAGGAGAAAAGCATACAAGAGTACATCATAAAGTTTAGAAATATCACCATAATGTTGGATATCTACCCAAAGAACCAAAATATTCTCCTCAAGTATTTTGGGGGTCTACAATTCCATATGCAGAAGCAAGTGATGTTGTTCAAGCTCAGATTGGTGGATGAGGCTTGTGTATAGACACAATACCTACAGAACGTAGGCCTGAAGAAAGGGAAATAAATTGGATCGAAGTAGAAGGAGTAACAACATGATTCTAAGGAGGGGAAGAAGAAGCAGAAAGTGGGAAAATACAAAAATACAATAGTGAAGAAAAATACGTGTGAATATCCTAGCAATCACTACAACATTGATGACCATATAGAGGAGAAGTGTTAGAAGTTGCATCCAAAGGTTAACCCAATGAAAAAAATTAAAGACAATAAGAACAAGAATAACATGGCCACTAATTTGATCAACCAAGTTGAAAGCAACTCAGACATGGATAAGAAGATAATCTATACATAAGTGCATAAGGAGGTGATCTCAGTAGCCTTTAAAAACAAGAAGAGAAAGAAATGACAAAACTCTTCCATATAAAGATATAGGTCAAGAAGACAAAGATTGATTTTATCTTTGACTTAGGATCACAAGCGAATCTCATTTCCATAGAGATAGTCAAAAAGTTGGGGTTGGAAGTTCATGATCATCCAAACCCATATTTATTTGGATGGGTAAATAAGGATTAAGAGTTGAACGTAACAAAACAATGCAAATTATAATTGTTATTAGTGTTGATTTTATTGATGAAGTAGAAATAGATGTGGTTCCCCTTGATGCATGTGGATTCGTGTTTGGGATTCCCTCCATGTACATATGCAATATGAAATATTCATGCAAAGAGATAACCAATATCGGCTTATCAAGGATGGAAAATTTGTCACCAAAAATGTGCACAAAGGAAAGTAAAAAAATTCACTGGTAAGTGTCAACCAAGCTAATAAATTGATTAGTTCCAATAAGAAGTTTTTTTTATTGTTTTTAAGATAAAATTAGTAAGTAGAAGATTCAGTAAGATGAAAGGAATCAAGGGCCCAATTAATACCTATTGTTAATACAATAGGTGGTCCCTCTTATCATCTTGCTAAATTCCTAGCCCAAAAGTTTAAACCCCTTGTGGGTCTCACTCACTCCTATGTTAAGGACTCAAATTCCTTCATCAAAGAATGGAAGGAAATCAGGTTGGAACATGGGGAATTATTATTCAGCTTTGAAGTTGTTTCATTATTTACAAAAATCCCCATCAAGGACACCATTGATGTCATTAAGCGAGTCTCTGACCATGACACTTCTAAGTTAGTTGGCCTCTGCCTCACCTCAACCTTCTTCAGTTTTCAGGGTGAGTTCTATGAGTAGACTTGCGGTGTTTCTATTGGATCCCTTCTCTCCCCTATAGTCGCTAACTTATTTATTGAATATTTTTAATTAAAGGCCTTATCCTCGACTCAATTTCTCCCTAGGAAGTGGAAGAGATTCATGGATGACACTTGTGTCATTTTTCCCTATGGTTGGGAGAAGTTAGATCTGTTTCTTGGACACCTGAATTCCTAGTCAGACTCCATCAAATTCACCATGGAAGTGGAGGTATATGGTTCTCTTCCTTTCTTGGATATCCTTCTCTCTAGAATGGATGATGGCTCTATTTCTCACCAAGTTTTTCACAATAAAACTCACACATAACAGTATCTTCATGCTGGTTATCATCATTTTCCTGTTAAAAAATTTGGTGTTATTTGCACTCTTTCTACCTGCGCTCTTAGAATCTCTGACGACAACCACTTGGAGGCAGAGAAATCCCATATTCTTGAGGTTTTTGAAAATAATGGGTATAGTAGATCTCAGGGTCTTAGGGTTTTTCAAAAGGCCTATAAAGGATTAAAAGGAAAAACTACTCAGGTGGATCTTGTTTCCAAGGTTCATCTCCCATTTATATAAGGGATCATAGACAAAATTGCCTATGTCCTTAGACGGAATAATGCCTCCTCTTCATTCAAACCACTGTATACTACTATAAATTATCTTGGATCTGTCAAGGACCCTATCAACCCAAAATACATGAAGGGTGTTTACATGGTTCCTTGTTCCTGTGGTATGCCCTATATTGGTGAAACAGGAAGATCCATTAGACATAGAAACTAGGAGAATGTTATAGAAATTAGGCACAATTGATCTTGAACATCGGCTCTTGTAGAACATGCAGAGAAATCATGTCACTATGTATGCATTGAATACTCCAAAGTCATTTCTAAGGTCGACCACGGTCCACTTCCATCATAGAAAGCATAGGGAAGCCATTGAGATTGACCGACATGCTAAGAATCCCAATAGGGATGATGGTTGGAAGTTGAGTAAGAGCTGGACTCCAAAAATCTCTAAGTGAATTTCCCTCCCTTGCATTAGGTTTTCTTTTGCTTTTAGTCTATGTTTGGTATATAATTTTAGGTGTTTTTTTCCCTTATTTTTTCTTTTTTTTCCCTAGCCTTGATTATTTTCGTTTTTAATATTTTTATACTTGGAAGACCACCTTCAAAACTAGGAAAGGTTTGTATGAGTGGTTACTCATGCCATTTGGGATATGTAATTCACTAGCTACATTTATGAGATTAATGAATGATGTATTGCATCCCTTTATAGATTCATTTTTTATGGTCTATTTGGATGATATACTGGTATATAGTGTTACCTAGGAGGATCACATCTCATATTTTACACGAATACTAGAGACATTAAAGAAGCACTAGCTACTATAAAATCTCAATAAGTGTGAGTTTGCACAACATCCTTTGGTGTATCTGGGGTATGTGATAGGTGGAGGAGAGTTGAAGATAAATCGTGCCAATATGGAGGCCATCATGAAATGGCTAGTGCCTACTAATTTTTCTGAGGTTAGGAGTTTTTTTTTGGGTGTAATAGTACTTGAGGATATCCATCACCTCATTTGTAGAATTAGTAGCACCATTCCATGCCATAACATCAAGTGGAAAGAGTTTCCAATGTGGAAAGGGTCAGTAGAGGGCCTTTGAGGAGATAAAGAAGAATATCAACCAAGTACTAATTCTAGCATTACCAAACTTGCAAGAACCATTTAAAGTGCAGACATATGCAAGTGGGTATGTTATTTGAGCAGTCTTGATGTAGGGAGGAAGACCTCTATGCTACCATTCAGAATTATTTCGTGGGGAAATTATTAACTGTGTTGCAACCTACGACAAGGAGCTCTATGCCACGATACAAGCTGTGAAGAAGTGGAAGCAATATTTGTTGGGAAAGGAGATAGTAATATACATCGATAACCAACCTCTACAGTACCTACAGGCCCAAATTAAGCTACAACAGACTAGTTATTACAAGTGGATTGGGTTTCTATAGTAGTTTCATTTAGTGATCAAGTATAATAAGGGAAGCATGACAAGTTGGTTGGCATGCTTTCTAGGACACCCATATCAGAAATCACAACTTTGGGAACTCTAATGTACATGGAGTTATTCACCCATGATATATACAAAGAGGCATATTTAGAGGATAAGGACGTCAAGGAGGTGTTTTAGCAATTGCAGTGTCAGATTCATGTGCAAGATGGTGAAATCAATGTTGACTATCATCTCCGGGACATGTTACTCTACAAGTTGGATAAGATATGTGTTCCTAAAGGTGGCTGATTGCTGCTGATTAGAGAGGCTCATACCTCCAAGGTTGCAAGGAACTTTGGTGTAGGTAAGACCATGAAAAACTTGCATAAGTATGTGTATTAGCCTAATATGTAGGAATACGTAGCTAGGTTAAAAAGAGGATGCATGCTTTGTTGTACCAACAAGCCTAGAAATAAGAAGCATGGTCTATATAATCCCTTACATGTACCCACTTTTCCTTGGGAAAGAATTTCCATGGACTTTGTGGGAGGCTTATTAAAAAACATGAAGGGACATTACTACTTATTCGTGTAGTTGAAATGTTTAGTAAGATGTGTGTTCTGATGCCCTATAAAAAGACCATGAGCAAGAAAGACTCAACGAACTTGTTCTTTGGATAGGTCTGGGTGTAATTTCGAATACCTAGGAGCATCATTTCAGATAGGGACACAATATTTCCTAGTATATTTTGGACTACATTGTGGGAAAAGATGGACACAAATTTAAAGAGGTATACAAGATTCCATCCAAAGATAGATGGGAAGATAGAAGTAGTAAATAGGACTTTGGTGCAACTTATGAGGGGATATAATCAGAAGAATCTGAAGGCTTGAGATGAAAATATAGTATATATAAAGCACTCTCCAATAGAGAAATCCATACTTCTACTAGTACGTTCCATTTGAAACTTCTTTTGGATGTTTGTCACCTTCACCTTTGGATAATGCATATGGGAAATAAGGTGGAGTCAGGGAGGATCTTACAAGGGATGCCTTGAGGGCTGAAATTTTTATAGAGAAGATCAAGTAGATCCATATACAGATACAAGAGAAAATGCATAAGTCATAGGAAAAATATAAAGCAAGGCATGATCATCACAAAACATAGAAATTTGTGAAGGTGGGAGACAAAGTGTGGTGACAATTGAACAAGGAGATGCTACAGGGTCATGGTAATAAAATCAAGGCTTTGCGATATGGTCTGTTCAAGTTACTGGAAAAGGTGGGTGATCGTTGATATTGACTTAGTTTACCACCATACATGCAAATTTACTTAGTTGTGAATGTAGAGAATCTAAAACTCTATGAGCCTTCAATGATAGATCAAGAAGAAGAACAAGTCCTACCCTTGGTGGAGGATTTGGCACTAGATGCTCAGATAGAGTTGAAAAAATATATAGTTTTGAAAAAGAATTCTAGAACTATGATACATGGGTAGTATGATCTTTAGCATATTGAATTGAAAATGAAATTTCCATGCAAAGCTAAATTGTACACTCGAGAGAGGGTGGAGGAAAAATTTCCTCTGCTCATTTAGTAGAGGATTTTGGGGACCAAAAGCCTCCCAAAATGGGGAGGTGTGATATGAATTGGATCATTATATCATTTTTAACCATCTCAATTCTTTTAGAGTGGAAAACGAGGAGGAATAAGCTCACAAGACAATTTTTACCAGGGGGACCGAGTTTGAAAAAATAGGATATGAAACCTTTCAGGAGTATTATGGGGCATAAAACGAAATTTTTGGGGGAAAATAATTTTTCATGTTAAGGAGACACCTTCTTTAATATTCTACACATAGAGACATTTCTAATGGTTCAAGAATGATGATAATTAGAGTATGTATGCGAAAGTTATGCCACCTAGAAGTTGACCTTCATGTTTTCACCACCATAATTCGAGAGGATACCATGTCAACCCACATTATTCATGAAAAAGGGTATAGCCATGTGATTATGATGAAGAATAATTTAGAAGATACTATATTATAACTCCGGTTAAGAGTTGAGGTAGTTAAACCTAATAACTACTAGGGTATCAGGTTGTGCTATAACCGAGCGATTAGGAGGAAAAGGGGTTCAGTTACTTTGAGTGCATTTGTTCCATAGACGAGAAAAGATAACCGAGATGGATATGAGGTAAAACACATGCACACATGATTTTTGCACTATAGTATCCCATGGGCCACATGGCATACTTCTTTGCACTCATAGCCATTTTCTATTCAGATAAATAGTGTAGAGAAACCTCACTTTCCAGTTGGGATTTTCTCCCACAAGGGTTTCCCAGGTCACATCTTGTGTCAAATGTGTTTGTGAGATTTTATTTCGTTGTTCTCTATTTTTGCATAATTTTAATTACTAAGATACATAATAAAAATAACTATAGATTTTAAAATCTAAAAGAAATAAAATTGTAATAGTATATAATTTCATATTTTAAATATAATTTTTTCGGATTTGTTGTGACAAGTTGTCCAGTGAAATATCCACGACAGCTTATGAATCAAAACACTCGATGGATTATGTTTCTATTGATCAAGGTATCTAATGTATGATTTATCCAATGTTGATCAAATTATCTAATATATGACTTATTTGACTTATGATTTACCTGATGCACGACTTATTTGGTTATGATTTATCTAATGTGTGACTTTTCAGATTTATGATTTTTCTTGTGTAGCCTATAAAGTGGGAAAAGAGGTCGAATCCTCAAGAGGAAGGACACAAAATACCCCAACAACATCATGATCATGAGAAAGATAACAATAATTATTTGAGCTAGTAAAAATATGATAGGTATGATAATTAGATGGATCCTTGAAATAAGTGAAGGAAATCATATCCTGCTACCTCTCAAACAAGGATAAAAAGAACTAAAGAGAAACCTCAACAAACTGAAATAGGGAACTACTCAAAAACTAGGCCTTTGATTCAATAAAATCTCTAGTTTACCAACCCATAACACACACCTCAGCCTTGTCGACCTCCACACCCACCTCATGAGAATTGGGAGAAGGGCCCTCCACTTGTATTGAAGGGGTCAACAAAGAAAGCTCACCAAATGCTAATGTTCCACACAATTTTTCTAATAACTTTGGAATAACAATAAGAGCCTTCATATCCTTAATAACATTGGGAAAAGGAAGAATAAAAGAAATTCTCTAAGATAGGTCACTAATGACATCAACAATTGACTCTCTCTAGGAAAAATGAGATCTACACTGGTGGAAGATAAAAGATGGCCCTCCTATACAAAACAAGTAAATACCCTCTCCAGAAAAAAACAGTGTACACTATGAAACAAGAACTATAAACTCAAAATGAGAACTCTAACAAAACATTCCCAAAAAACATGAAAAAAAAAGCTTGAAAACAAAAAGCATTGATGCCAGAATAACAAATTTTTTTTCGTAGGGTAAATTTTAAGTATGTTTTAAAAATGGAAGTGAAAACCAATTTTTTTCGTGCGAAATACACCTTGAAAACGAAAAGTGTTAATGTTGGAATACTGCCATCTTTTTTCAGGATAGATTTTCAACATTTTGAAATAATGGCGTAAAACATAAATATCATGACTCCGAAAAACCTTAAAATTTCAAAATAAAAATGAAAACAAAATTTACAAATAAAAATAAATATTAAAACAATGCAAAAAAAAAATCAAAATAATAATAATAATAAAGCAAATAAAAATATATATTAGAAAAAAAACATAAAATTTAAAAAAAGACAAAAAAATCAAATACATAAAAATATTAAAAAAAAAAAACAAACATAAAAATGTTAAAAAAAATAAAATTAACTTTTATATATATATTCAAAAAACATAATTAAAGAAAAAAATTAACCAAACAAACAAAATAATAAATAAATAATGCTTTATTAAATAATTAAATAAAAAACAAACAAACAAAAAACATCAAAATAAATCAATAAATACTACATTAAAAAAAACTCATTTAAAAAAATCAATAAGATATTTTTTTAAAATAAAAAATTCAAAAAATAACATAATAACAAAATTCAAAATAATAAAAATAAAAAACATTAAAGAAATATAAAATAAAAACATTTAATTTATATTTTATATAAAATATTTAAATAAATAAAAAATAAAAATAAAAATAAAAGCCTTGTCTTAAGGATGAACCACATTAGCTGGTTCAAAACATTGACCTAATCCTAATGATGTGATTAATACGAAAGTCCTTTTATCTAAAATAAAAACCAATTAAAAAAATAATTAAAAATAATAATTAAAAAAAATAGAAATAAAAAATTAATTCGGCCCCTCGGCCCTTTGGGCGAGCTTAAGCTAATTCTTAGAATTGACTTGAGTTCGCCCAAGGACCTGAGGGGCTGCCGCCCTGGGCAGGCGGAGGCCCCTCGGACCCTTGGGTGAGCTCAAGTCGATTCTCAGAATCAGCTTGAGCCCGCCCAAGGGCAGAGGCCCCTCGGGCCATTCAGCAAGCTGAAGCCTATTCTCAGAATCAACTTCAGCTTGCCAGGTGCCTCGAGGGGCCTTCCCCACCCAGGGTGGCGTCCCCTCGGGCTCTTAGGCAGGCTCAACCAATTCTGAGTATCGGCTTGAGCCCGCCCAGGGGCTCGAGGAACCTAAATTTTATTATTATTATTATTATTATTATTATTATTTGTCCTAAGATATTTTTTTTTTAAGGATTTTCTAATTTTTTGTGTTTTGTTTTCCTTTGCAATGTTTTTTTATAATGAAAGTTTTAATTTTTTTTCCAAAGTTTAAAAAAATAGTAAGATTAATATCTTAAGGTTATGGTTTCTTTTATATTTTAAAAAACTCGACAAAAAATATACATTTTGAATATAGATATAAAAAAATAAAAAATATGTATTTTAGGACATTTTAACTAAAAATAGCATGTTAAATAAAATAAAATCATAGAAAATTTGAACAATGTTTTTAGAAAAATAACAAATTTTATGATTTTTTTATAAAAAAAATGAAAACGTTCGAAAAATAAAAATTTAAAAAAATGATCCACAAATAACTTTAAGTAATTAAAAAAATATAAATAAAAAATAAACAAACAATTTAAAAAAATAATAAAAATGATAAACATTAAAATTTTAAAAATAAAAATACAATTAATATATATATATATATATATATATATATATATATATATATATATATATATATATATATATAACATTAAAACTTAAAGAATAAAAAAAAATTGAAAAATAATAATAAAAATATATTGAAAAAATTAAATTTAAACAATAAAAAAGAGTAAATTTAAAAAAAACATTATATATATATATAAAGAGAGAGAGAGAGAGAGAGAGAGAGAGAGAGAGAGAGAGAGAGAGAGAGAGAGAGAGAGAGAGAGAGAGAGAGAGAGAGAGAGAGAGAGAGAGAGAGAGAGAGAGAGAGAGAGAGAGAGAGAGAGAGAGAGAGAGAGAGAGAGAGCCCCTCAAGCCACTCAGCGAGCTAAAGACGATTCTCAGAATTGCTGAGATCGTCGTCGGGAGGAGGCGATTCTCAAAATCTCCTTCTGCTAGAGGCGATTCTCATAATCGCCTTTAGTTGGAGATGATTCTTAGAATCGCCTCCATCCAACGGTGATTTTGAGAATCACCTCCTCCCAACGACGATTTTGAGAATTGCCTGCAGTTGAAGCCACTTCTGAGAATTGCTGCCTGGTGGAGGCAATTCTAAGAATCACCTTCAGCTAAAGGAAATTCTAAGAACCGCCTCCACCCGGTGGTGATTCTGAGACTCGCCTTTAGGTTAAGGCGATTCTCAGAATCACTTCCACCCTTAAGGCAATTCTCAGAATCGCCTTTGCCCGGCGGAAATTTTGAGAATCGACTCTAGTTGAAGGCGATTATGAGAATCCCCTGCATTTGAAGGCAATTCTCAAAATCATCTTCGGTGGAGGCAATTCTGAGAATCATCTTCAGCTGAAGGCAATTCTCAAAATCACCTCCACCCAACGAGCTGAAGGCAATTTTGAGAATCTCCTTCAGCCCGCCAGGTGGCCTGAGGGGCCTCTGCCCTATGGTTGGTGGTTTTCCCCGGTGGGCTAAAGGTGATTTAGCCCTTCGGTTCACCCGGCGCGTTGAAGGTGATTCTATGAATCATCTTTAGCCCACCAAGTAGCCTAAGGGGCCTCTACCACACCCTAGGTCGGAGGCCCCTTTGGCCACCCAGCTAGCTGAAGGCCATTATGAGAATTTCCTTTAGCCCATCGGGTGGCCCAAGGGGCCTTTGCCCTAGGCTAGCGGAGCTGCACAACATGCTAGCCTAGGGCAGAGGCCCCTCAGGCCACCCGACTATGGCCTTCAACCTATCTAGTGACCCGAGTGGCCTCAACCCTCGCCTAGTGGAGCTGCACATCTCCTGCAGCCTAGGGCGGAGGCTCCTCGACCTACCCGGTCATGGCATTCAGCCTGTTGGGTGGCCTAAGGGGCCTCTACCTAGGTTGGCAGAGTTATGCAGCTCCGTGAGCGTAGGGCAGAGGGCCTTCAAGCCACTCGACGTGTTAAAATCCAATTCTGAGAATCAGATTTTAGCCCGTCAGGTGGCCCGAGGGGTCTCCACCCTAGGCTGGTGGGTTGAAAGCCAATTCTGATAATCGACATTCAACCCACCCAGTGGCCCAAGGGGCCGAATTTTTATTTATTTATTTATATTTTAATAATTTAAATATTTATATTTAATTTTTTATTATATACATGTTTTTTATTTTTTTTAAATTGATCTATTTTAAAATGATTTTTATTTTTTTTAATTTTTTTTCTTATTTTATTGTTTTCAATTTTTAAATTTAATTTTTTTAGTGTTTTTTTTTAAATTTTTTTAAGTATTCTTATATATATATATATATATATATATATATAATAATTATGTTTTTTGTTTTTTTTGTTTTTTTATGTTTATGATTTTTTTTTTTAAATTATATGTTTATTTATTTATTTTTTTAATACTTAAATTTTTATGTGAATCTTTTTTTTTCACAAATGTCATCATTTTTTATATAAATTTCATAAAATTTGTTAATTTTTTTATTCAAAAATTCCATAATTTTATTAATGTGCTATTTTTAACGAAAATGTCCTAAAATACATATTTTTTAATTAGATGTATATGCAAAATGTATATTTTTTGTTGAGTTTTTAAAATATTATTTTTTATGGACAATTATTTTATGTGTATTGAAACATTAATTAACGATATATAAATATAAAAGAAATCATAACCACAATATATTAATTTTACTATTTTTTTTTAACTTTGGAAACAAAAATTAAAATTTTCATTATAAAAAAGCATTGCAAAGGAAATCCAAAAACAAAAAATTGGACAACTTAAAAAATGGTTAAATAATCAACATTTAAAAAAAAATTATGTTTACTTCGAAGATAAGAAAATTTAAAATGTTAAAAATATACCTTAAAAAGAATTGTTGATGTTTTACAAAATCCACACTTCATGCATTAGAAAATTTAAAGTGTCAAAAATAAGCCCTCTAAAAAAAGGGGTTGATGTTGCATCAATAATTTTCAAAATTCACATGAAAATCACTAACATTTAGAAAAAAATATTTTTACTTGATACATAAGAAAATAAGTGTAAAAAATATGCTAAAAAAAAGGTGTATTCTGAAACAACACTTTTGAAAAGTAGATGATTTTTACTACCTCAAAAAAATAGGTGTATTTTGAATCAACACTTTTCAAAATCAGATGATTTTTTGCTACCTCAAAAAAAAGGTGTATTCTAAATCAACATTTTTCAAAATCAGAAGATTTTTTGCTACCTCCAAAAAGCGGGTACTCATTTCAGTTCCCGTTTCAAAGTTTACATTGTTAAAACTTATTAATCTATAAACCATCAACAAGATACACAGCTTGAAATACACTAGTGACCTCCAAAATAATAGAGAAACCAAAAATATGCTTAGAAACTGAATTTAATAGAGTAAGATCCAAAACCACAATACTTTGCTTCTTATACACTACAACCCGCTAAAAACAATTATGTAAAGAAAGACAAAAATATTATAAAAGAAAAATATGAATGATATGCTCTTACAATCCAAATATATAAACCAATATAGCACCACACATTCTAGAAAAACACACTATGAAAGACCCATTCATCCTTTAAAAAAATCACACACAACTCCTTTCCTATCCAAGGTTTCCAACACTTATTATAATTGTTGAAGCAAGTGAAAGTTTGGAAATACTTTGATACCAACCTAGATCCATCGGATCTATCAAGCATCGAGAGGGATCGAATTTCTCAAGGTGCAAACCTTTTTTTGAGTGAAAATTTTGAGGAAAAGTTTACACCTCCAGAGATTTGATTCCTCTCAGTGCTTGATAGATCCAAAGATAAGATGGATCTAGGCTAGTTTCAATCATGTGCAGCGAAGGAAAATCTATCAATGATACGATTAATTTTATCAATAATATGTAAAAACATCTAGTATTAATATAATAATTTTAAATATGCTAAATATGTTTCGGATTAAATATAGTCAATATTTTTTTGTGCTTACACTAAAATCAATGCACACTTTTAATCCAATCACTTTAAAATTAATGTACCATCATACATCCAATTACATCAAATCAAAAATCAACATCTACACCGAAATCAATGCATCTAATGCAAGCAATCAAATAAGATTGGAAAACAACATTTACATTGAAATCAGTGCATCTAATGCATGCAATCAAATAGGTTTAGAAATCAACATCTACACTCAAATCAATGCATCTAGTGCAAGTAAGAAAATATGATTAGAAACCAATATCTACATTGAAATCAATGCATGTAGTGAAAGAAATAAAAATAGTATTAGAAATCCCCATCTACACTAAAATCAATGCATTTAGTGCAAGTAATCAAAGAGGATTAGAAATCATCTACGTTGAAATCAATGCATCTAGTGCAAACAGTCAAATATAATTGGAAATCAACATCTACATTGAAATCAATGCACATAGTGCAAGCAATTAAATAGGATTATAAATCACCATGTACACTGAAATCAATGCATATAGTGCAAGCAATCAAATATGATTAGAAATCATCTACATTGAAATCAATTCATCTAGTGCAAGAAATCAAATATCATTAGAAATCAAAATCTACACTAAAATCAATGCATCTAGTGCAAGCAATCAAATAGGATTAGAAATCACCATCTACACTAAAATCAATGCATTAGTGCAAGAAATATTCATCCCTCTCGCCCCCTCCTATATATATATATATATATATATCTCCCTCCATCTCACCTTCTTTGTCTCTTTATCTCACCCCCCCAAACACACATGCACTCTCACTCTAGATCTATCAATCTCTATATCCCTCCCTCCCTCTCTCCATCTCTCTCTTCTTCCCTCTCTTCACCTTCCATTTATATCTCTATATCACCCCCGAAAAATGCACTCTATTTATCCAATCTATCTATCCCTACGTACTCCTCTCCCTCTCTCTCTCTCTCTCTCTTCCCCTTCTAACCCTCTCCCCTGCTTCTATCTCTCTTCCCTCATGTTCTCCTCTCTCCATCTCTCTCCATCTTCCTTATCACTCCCTCTCTCTCGCCCTCCAACTCCATCTCTCTTTCCTTCCCTCTCTCCACTCTCTCACATCCTTTCTCTTTTCATTCCTCTCTCTCTATCTCTCTCCAAATCTAATACTATATCCATCCTTCTCTCCCCCTTTCTCTCCATCTCTCCTTATTTGTCTATTTATCTCAGCCCCAAACATACACACTCTATCTCCATGTCTCCCTTGTCACTCCCTCTCTCTATCTCCACTTCTCACTCTCTATGTATTTCTTATGCCCTCACTCTCTCCCCCTCCAACTCCATCTCTCTCTCCCTCCCTCCCTCTCTCCTCCTCTCTCGCATCCTTCCTCTCTCTCCCTTTCTCTCATGTCTCCCTCTCCCTTCCCCCATCACTCACCCTCTCTCTATCTCTCTCTCTTTTCCCTCCAATCCTCTCTCTTCCCCCATCACTCTCCTCCTCTCTCTCTTCCTTCATCTCTATCCCTTTCTTTCCCACCTCCCTCTCTCTTCCCCCGTCACTCTCACTCTCTCTCTCTTTTCCCTCCAATCCTCTCTATTCCCCCACATCTCTCTATCTTCTTTCTCCAAGTATGTTACTATATCGCTCCCTGTCTCCTTATCTCTCCTTCTCCCCCTCCTCCTCTCCATCTCTAATTTTTTGTTTCTTTATCTCACCCATAAACACACACACTCTATCTTCATCTCTCCCTTGTCACTCTATCTACATCTCTCTACTTATCACCCTCTATGAATTTCTTCTTCCCTCCCTCTCCCCCCCTCCAACTCCATCTCTCTATCCCTTCCTCTCTCCTCCTCCTTCTCTCTCCCTTTCTCTCCTACCTCCCTCTCTCTTCCCCATCTCTCTCCCTTTCTCTCCTACCGCCCTCTCTTCCCTCCAATCCTCTCACTATCTCACCCCCTCCCTCCTTCTCTCTATGCCCCCTTCATCTTTGTGTCTCCCTCTCCCTCTCTTACCCTTCTATACCTCTCTCACTCCTCTCTCTCTCTCTCTCTCTCTTCATTCCTCATCTCCCCGCTCCTTCAATTTATCTCCATCTCTCCCTTGTTACTCCCTCTTTCTTTCCACCTCTATCACTCTATGTTTTTGTTCTTCTCTCCCATATATATCTAGAGTTAATATATATATCATGGCATATTAATATATATTATAATATAACAATTTTAGTAATGTATTTTAATATAAAGTTATTAAATTTAATAATATGAACATTATAATATATTAATATGAATATCGAATCAATAATAATAATAATAATATTAATATTAGGGTTAATAATGTTTTTTTGCATGGTATTAATAATAATTTGGCCCGTAGGCTTCACCTAAATAAAACTTATTTTTTGAGTGTGAGTAAATATAAAAAGATGTTTTCTTTATCTATATTTTTATTTATTTACCATACTTTTTTTATTTACCATGATATTTGGCCAACAGGCTTGATATATAATTAGATGTTGATTTCTAATCCTATTTGATATATTTTTGTTTATTTACCATACCTCTTTATACCTCTTTTATATTTATTTATTTACCATACCTCTTTTATAATATGGTATTTAGCTCATGGTTTTGATAATAATTTGTCCATGGTATTTGACCCATAGGCTTCACCTAAATAAAACCTTTTGTTTTGAGTTTTTTTAAAGATAAAAGTTTTATGGAGTGAATATAAAAAGTGTTTTATCTATTTACCATATATCTAGTTTATTTATATTTATGTTTATTTATCATATAAAAAGAGATTTTATTTATTTATTATACCTCTAGTTTATTTATATTTTTATTTATTTATCATACTTTTTTTAAATGTTCGTAAACCTTTTTATATTTTTAATTTATATTATATTTATATATAATGTTTAGATTAATTTTAAAATAAAACTAACATTAAATTAAAAATATTAAACAAAACATATTAAATATTTACCCTTGATATCTACCCATACTAAATTGTATAACAACCTCTGAAAACAAAAATATGACCCACTCATCTTAAAAAAATTAACACACAAAGAACTTCTTCTCTATCCAAAGTTCCAAAGTTTCCAATACTTATTATAATTGTTGAAGCAAGTACAAAGTTTCGAATTACTTTAATAAAATATATGCTTTCAGTGAGTTAAACTCTTCTAAATTCACATGAAAAAGAAAACATCACTTCAAAATAATTAAAAATTAATAAAAAAACTTATCATATCAAAATAATTAAAAATTAATAAAAAAATATTAATTTAAAAATCTCCATAATCGATAATAGTTATTTTTCGACAACTAGCCCATAAAATGTATCATAATGTGTTAGTGGGTGAAGGTTCTAAGAGACTTTCAAATAACATTTTGTTGAGTCAAGCGACCATCATGACTTTAGTATACCCATGTCAAAACCAAGGAAGGTACAAGGGTTTTGTGTCCACACACGTTAAAGCTAAAGTTCTCGAGACACCCACTCATTAAAAATCTAATCCGTAAGTCTTATCTTCTCTTGCATGACTTTCACATGCGTTGTGGTCTTATCTTCTCTTGCATGACTTTCACATGCGTTGTTGCTGCTCAATTGATTTGTCTTCAAATGTGTCCTAGAAGTCCTTTTTATAGATAAAGTAATATGTGGAAAAAATCCCAATAAAGTTATTTTGGGGAGGTAGATGTGGCAACATTATCTTTTCTAAAGGAAATTAGACATTAAATTATGTATTGTGAATGGTGAATTGGAGTTGAAACACTAAATTTGACGTTGTATCCAACACTAAATTTGTTAAAGGAGGGATATATATTTAAGGAATTCTTCATTCATCTTCCAACACGTGGATTATTACACAAGGCAAAAAGTATGAGAACTTTGGTTTTTATGAAGGTTGGAAAGCTCATAATATACTAATGGGAAAAGGGATAAATGTGGAAGGGGCTTTCTAGCCACTATAATTTTGTATAAGGAATCAATCATGTTCCAAATTTAACATATGAAAATTAAGATATTTGATCACACTTTTTTACGATAACTATAACTTTTATTTTGTGAAGACGTATTTTTTCAGATCATTACACAATCACTTCACTAATTTTTCTCTTTTTAGTCTTTGCCTTTGGCTTAAGCATTGTAGCAAGTTTGTTTATGGTTTTTCCTATAAATTGCACATAAATCGAAAAATACATTAATTATTTATATACAAAATTTCAAAGTTTATTATACTAGGTGCATAAAAAATGTATTTCATTAATAAAAGTTTTTCTAATCTTATTTGGTCTTTTCTCAAGGGAAGGGATAATTAATCCTTGCACTTCCACTAATATAGGGCAACTTACTTTAAGTTTTTAGTTCAACCATCTTATTAGTTTTTGCCTCATCAAGGACTATAGCACTTGCCTTGCGATTAAAGTATGTTGACTATCAATTATTTTGCTAAGTTTTCGCAATTTTAACTGAAGTTTTGAGAAAATGTTGAATATTCTTATTTTTCTGTAAATTAAAAAATCATTTCCTAATTTTTGTAAATGTTAATTCTAATTTTCCATTGGCTGAATGAGGCTTGATGTGACATAATTTCTCTGGTGGAGGGCAATTTATTTTCAGTATTTATTAGTGTCTGACAAATCACTTTAAAATAATAAAAATAAAAAAAAATTTGTGAGTGGCCATTTCATTGGTGAGTGCTCTGAGACTATTATTCCTAACACTACTATTGCTATGTCCAATGATGCCAAAATTGATAGGCTTGCAGGTCCCTTATGTAAGCACGGGGGCTAACTACTACTATTTTATTGCGAGGAGAAAGGGTGTGCAAGATGTGTAGGAGAAAGGGTGTGTGGTGGAGTTTGTTAAAGAGAAGGGACTATATTGAGTAAGGATTTCTTCCTCTACACTCTGCACAAGGCTAACTTAATATGAGGAGTCAAGGGATGGAAAAAAAAGGCTAATTTTGTGATATGTGGAGGAAGGAGAAAGTTTGTGGGGGAAGTGCGGTAAAAAGGGTGTGCAGAGAAATTGGGTGCAGGGGATTCTGTTAACAAGAAGGGCTATATCAAGTCAAGCTTTCTTCCTTCGCAGTGCACATAGGGAAGGCAAGGGGGGGGGGGGGGGGGGAACTCGCTGTTATTTGTTCTGCAGAGAAAGGGTGTGCTGGAAGTATGGGAGAAAGTGTGTGTGGTGGAGTTTGTTAAAAGGAAGGGAATATATCAATTCAATATTTCTTCATTTGCACTCCAGATAAGGCTAATATAATATGAGGAGTCGAGGCTGTAGGTTTTAACCCTATACATAAATTATCTACACACAATTTTTTAAAACAAAAAATAAACAATGGCAAGAAAATAAAACATAAAACAAATATACATAGAAATTTTCTCGTGGATCCCAAAACCAAGACTCTCTGATTTATTTTTCTTTATATTCCTTTAAATGTTACAATACATATATATACATGCCTAAGCATTCATAAACCCCAATCCATTAACCCTGGATTAGAACATAATTGTAGTTCGCTTGACCAAATCTACAAAATACCATGTGCATAAAACCATCACGGCCAAAACCATGTGCAAAGCACATGAAAAAAACCATAGGTAGGTCCTCCCACCTATTATAGGGTCCATTTTTTTTTTATCGGGATGTTTCCCCAAACCCCATGTATGGGGGCTACCACCCCTCGCACGTGCGACTAATTGTGGAAAGAATATAACACACACCCAATATTATCCCACTTGTTGTTCTATTTTCCACTCAGGGGATCACAATAGAGCTCAATCATTGGTCTATCTTTGCAACGCCCATTGTTTCTCTACACCAAGAAATCTTCTCAGTGCTCATAGACTTTGTCAATGCATCTGCAACATTCTTCAAAGTGTCCACCTTTACTAGCAACACCTTTTTGTCCTCAACCATATACCTCACAAAGTGATACTGAACATCAATGTGCTTTGTCTTTGAATGATAAGAAAGGTTCTTTACCAAGAAAATTTCACTTTGGTTGTCACATTTTATCCTTATATTTCGTTGTACCAACCTTATACTTGAACACAATCCCTGCAACCAAACTGCTTCCTTTTTTTCATGAGTGGCTGCCATGTATTCAGCCTTTGTAGTTGAAAGAGCCACTACAGACTGTCTTTTTCTCATCCAAATGACTGCTCCTCCAAATAGGTTAAACGCATACCCACGTGTAGATATTCTTCGATCCATATCTCCAACCCAGTTTGCATCAACAAAGCCACAAATTTCCGAGACTCTGTCCAATCCTGGTCTTCCTTGGTAGCACAAACCATAATAATTGGTGTCATACAAGTATTGGAAAGCCTGCTTCACTGTTGTCCAATGCTCCTTCCCTGGTTTTGAAAAATCTTGGTCAATAATCCCAATGCATGTGTAATGTCTAGTCTAGTATAGACCATTGCATACATTAAGTTACCGAAGACACTTTCATATGGAACACATGACATGTCCTCTTCCTCTTCTTGTGTCTTGGGACAGTGTTCAGCATATAACTTTACACCTACAGGAATAGGAACCTTCATTGGTTTACTATCCTTCATATTAAACCTCTGCAGTATTGTCCTGACATACTTCTTTTGGTTTAACCAAAGCTTCCTCTTTGCCCGATCTCATTTAATTTCCATGCCCAAAATGCCCAAAATAAAGTTTACATCACCAATATCCTTCATGTCGAATTTGGAGGACAATTGGGTCTTCAAATGCTGGATAATTTCTTTGTCATTTCCAATCAGAAACATATCATCCACATACAAGACCAAATAAATAGCATGGTCACCAATTAATTTAAAGTACACAAAATGCTCCGCTTTGCTTTTGGTGAAGCCTAGTCTCCGTATATATGTATCAAATTTATGATACCACATCCTTGGTGATTGTTTTAACCCATAAAAATAATTTTAACCTACATACAAGTTATTTCTTACGCTTCACCACAAAGCCTTTAGGTTGCTTCATGTAGATCTCTTCTTCCAGATTGACTCAATGACTAAAAACCTCCATGAGGCGGTCAATGGGTTGTAAAAAATAGAAAAAAGAGAAAAATAAACGATCCTAGGTGAAAATCTCCTTTGAGGCACCTAGGTAGACCTACTATTTAAAAACCTCATTGAAACAACTAGTAGGCCTAAGAAAAAAGAAAAAATGTGAAAAAAATGAAAATAATTCTCCATGCATCTCTCTCTAATGAATGCAGGTGCTCTCCAACCTTCACAAGCAACAAAACTAAGTTGGCACCAAAAGAACAAGTTGGTCAAAATCTAGTCAAAGGAATTCTAACTTGGATTTCCTCCTCCTTTTCTAAGATGCTCCAAAAGGACTAAGGCCATGCCAATCCATCACCCTCATCCATTTCTAACATCCACCCATCATTTCCAAGCTTTTCTCATTCATTTTCCTCGTTGTCCTAAAATGATATGGGAAATCTTGTTTTTGCTACAGGAAGTCCTGTTTTTTAGCAGAAAATTATTTTTATTATATCTTGAAAATCGTACATTCATTTTCTGAGTTGTTTCTGAATGGGGAGATGTGTATGGATGATGGTAACATTCTCAAGAAATTTCAACAAATTCATGTGCATAGTTTGTGATAAAACGACCTCCATCACCTACAACCATTTCTCATTTTCTCGAGATTCGTGCATCCAATGACCGAGATATTTTATGGGGAGGTGCATAAGGATGATGGAAACATGCTCAAATTTTTTTAAGTCAATCCAATCTTTGATAAAATAATTCCGCTACAAGGGTGTTCTCCTTAAATTCTATAGGAAGTTTTGTAACTACTACAGGAAGTTACAGTGAGGTACATGTAGGTGGATCGTGGAAAAAAAACAATCACAAAGGGCCTTGAGGTGTAAAAAAATCAATTAGGAGAATCTTCCAATCATTTCCTACCATCTTCTCATCACTCCTCCATCTCAAGCACAAGGGTTTTTCATTCTAACCTTACCTTCTGTCACCTTTGTAAAAGATTTTATTTATTTATTTTTATTTTTATTTTTTTAATTTTTTCTGAGAAAAATAATTTCTTCACTCCATTTTTCCAAGGCCACACCACTTCCTCATCATTCTATAATCATCCTATCATCACCCTAATACCACCTCACAGTCTCCCTCATCACTCATACAGAGCTAGAAGCCTAAAATAAGCAGACAAAGAAGATGCTACAAGAAAAGTAACTTCGTGTAGTAAGCCCTGTGTAAGCACTAGAAAATCCCTTAAGATGGTTTTGACCAATCATAGATACCAATAAGACTTGTGAGATGCATCTGAAGATAGTAGTGGAACTACAAGGAGGATCCTCCACCAACAGACATACACGTGAAGACTATGGAAAGTACCTGCACACATCAAACAAGTCAAGGTAAAACACCTAAAAAATAAAGAAGACACAACAAAGAATCAAGAAACCATACAAACAAAGTGATGCAACTCCAACTCCAGCTCCACTGCTCCAGCTCTCGCATGCATCACCCTGCAAAAATTTGACCAAGATGTGAGGCTTGGATATGCAACTCTCTAACCTCACCCTTCAAATCTATTCTAGCCTAAGAAAACATTAAAAGTGTGAGAAGGAAATATTTTTTATAGCCAAAATTAGTAGCAGAGCAACCTCAGCCTTCTCTAGCAGTTAGCTTCACATTTCCACCAAGACACACCCACATGTGGGAGAGGAACAAGACAAAAGTTAAGAGGCTTGAGAAAGTGGGTGGTAATCATTTAGCTGTGATGGAGGATAAGGAGTGTGAAGGGATAATTGAGGGAAAACTCAATTAACAAAAAAATCACGCTGACCTTTTTTGCATGAAATGAAAAAAAAATTGAAAAAAAGAGAAAAAATAAAAAATAAATAAATAAAAGGTGGACCCACCACCTCTTGGAATGAAAATATGGGTTTCTACAAGCGAAATAGAGTTGCTACAAGAAGTTGCTACATGAAACAAAATTGTTATAGGAAGTTGCTACAAGAAGGAAAAATTTGTTATAGCAAGAACATATTTGCTACAAGAAGTAAACAGAGGGATGCAAGAGAAAAAAATTGCTACTAGGGTGTTGGACAATGATTAATTATAGATACAAAGTACAAAGAAACACAACAGAGCTGAAAAGTATTTTCTACCAACATGGTAAATTCTACAAGGGTGAAAGGTATCCAAGTCACCAATTTTTTCATCATATCATTCTTTTCTTTTGCTTCATTTTATTGACCATAATTTCTCCCTTTTTAAGAATAAATAACTCTCTATTAACTATTTTCAATTCTAGAATTTAACGAGCAATGAGAATTTACATTTCTAGTTAAAGATGTTCATAATAATTTGATGGATAATATTATGTGTCATGGCCAAGAATTTGTATCAAAAGTAAGAAGTTTGGACTTCAATGAGAATGACATTACTAATGGGGAAATGGATTCAAGGAATCCTTATTTTCACAAGGAGAAGTGCCAATGGAATACCAAGAAGAAAAACCAAAAACAAGGGGTTTCCAGCACAAAAAGAAACCATTACAATTGAAGAATAACCTGAGAGAAAGAAGCATCCTAAACCTACATTAAAAGTTCAAAGGGAAACTGAGATAAGGGAAGAAATGAAAATAGAAGAGTATCAAGAAGAACAACAAGAGGAGCAACATATGGACCAACAAACAGAGAATGAACTAGATCAACATACATGAAGAGCCACAAAACAAGGAGGATGAATAGGTTGCTTAGAGGATGACCAACAGTTTCAGTAGGGGGGTATGATGGGCCTCTAAATTAGACATAAATTAAGGCACATATAACCTTTATTAGGGACATAAAGGCTATATTAAATCTCTCCTTCTACACTTAATAAATTTTTTTAAGCTTTAATATGTTCTTAGGAAGGTTGAAGAGTATTGTGAGAATATTGTGTAGATTATGAAGATTTGGAGAAGGATATAATTGAGGGACTTGCTCCCTACTATAGGAGGATCAATATTTGAGAATAAATGAACAACATATCATGAAATTATTGAGATATTCTAGAACTCTGATGATTGAGAAAATCTAGGAATGTGTTCCCTGTCATTTAATCCAAACTCCTAGTGTTGGGAACCAGATCCACTATTTGAGGGATTTTGGAGGGGAAAGCTTCTTCCTTTCAAGGAGAATGATTCCTCATCATTTTTTATGAGTATAAATTCGAATTGGCCTCTAGGGGCATGCATGTTTTAATCTTTTTGTGGAGAAAACTTGATGTTTAGCAACTCCATTCTCATTTCTTACAGGGATGTACTTGGTGCCATTTTTACCTTCTAAATATTGGTTTCTTCCATATTACTTTGAGTCTCCTTGGGCTTGGCTATCCCAGGAGCCTCAAAGCCCTCTTGCACAATTTATTTATGTTATTTTCACTTCTTATTCACATGCATCTCTTATTTTTTTTTTTCATATTTCTGTATTTAGTATTGTTTCTTTTCATACTATAGGATTGAGTTAAATGATTGAAGTGGGTTATTTTGCAGATTTTTTATAGATTAAAAATCATCATTCATCCTTTGAATAACTTTTGGAGGTCATATTAATAATTAAGCTACTTGGATTTGGTTACTAGTTCACGAATATAAGATTTCTGGAAATGCCTTGTAGCGAAATAGTAGTAAATTTCTGTTGTTTTTTAGAATGGGTTAATGAGCCTCATATGACTTGATTCCACTTGTATTAGGTCATATTAATATTAAAGTTCATAAAATAATTCACCCCATTTCATTTTCACTTGATTAGGTTAGGCATTTGATACTTTAACTAACTCACTAGTTCTTGAATTCCCAGATTTTAGAGTAGTTATTTTTTGTTATTTTTTAACACATGTGAACAGGGGTATTTTAGAGTGATTCCACTTGGAATGGAGACCTCAGACATCATAATTAATAAAAAAATTCATCCCATCCCATTTTAATTTGATTTACTTAGTCATTCGGTGATTTATTTCCAAAACGGAACTTCCTGTAGCAAAAACATAACTTCCTGTAGCACTCTTGTAGCATGTGTAAACTTCGTGACTCCTAGGATCTAAATCCATGATTGAGGAGGAATAAACACAACTTAGGACATGAATTTTAGATTAGGAATATTTATTTGAATTCAAGTTCTTATGATTTCAATTACAATTTGTTGTTCATGCCTAGGATTAATTTCTTTTCAAATCAACACTTCCATTTCTGTAATTATTTTTGGCTTTTATGTCATGACATCTAGTCCATTACATTAGATCAACAAAATAAGGACACATTGTATGTTCAACATATAGTGTCGATACCTCTAAAGTTTGTACGAACCCCAGGTTGATAATTAAAGTTAGTAGCCTTGGGAGTTGCAATGTTCTTGTTTCAATACTGACGCTCATCACTTGCTACCTGAAAATTGAGAAATACATGAAAAAACATGATTGCAATCACTTTTTTTCATGTATTTCTCATTTTTTGGGTAGCAGGGTCCATCAAAAGTCTGAAACATGGGTACTCCTTGTATGTGGAATCAAATTTTGCATCCAATGAGTAATCCCGCTTAAAATTTGAGTAAAACCTTAGGGAGATCATTTGAAAATATGAGTTGAAAAAATAGTTTTATTATTTTTTATTTTTTACTCTAAAAATGGTGAATCACACCCCATGGTTGACATCATCATCTTGAATCTGATTGGTTCTTATAAAGTTTATTTTGGTTGTACATTTTTCTTAGGAGGCCCATTTAAGGCCTTAGAATTTCTCTAATGCCTTTTACATCACATAAATGAAAAATTATTAGATGATGAAAATAACAAGGCCTCCTTGGTATATATAAGAGTCTAAGGGGTCAAAATATAATTAGGGCTTACATAACAATAATAATGTAAGGGAACAACAGTAACAATAATGAGCTTCTATGGGGCACAACAACAACAATAAGGGGGCTACACTAGTATTATAAGGCCCTAACATGCCCCTGTCCTTCAAAAAAGTGTTGTTCTCAACATTTGAGTAGTTATGGATGATTTCGAATAAAATAATCATCCTCCCAGCTGGAGTCTTCAACAAATAATTTCTTCCACTTAATGAGATATTCTAAAATTGATCTGTTTCGTAGCTGCCAAATTCTTGTTTCTGTGATTACTTCAAGCTCCAATATTGTTTTTCCTTCCTCGTCAAGTTTTGTAAATATAGTTTGAACTGGAAGCTTGTCACCTATAACCTTTTTTTAAGCACGAAACATGGAAAATTGGGTGTACTCACGAAGATGCAGACAAATTCAATTTGTATGCCATAATACCAATATTTTGCAACACCTTGTAAGGGCCATAGTAATTGGGTGATAATTTATTATCCTTCTTAGGTTTCTTGAGGGACATTTGTTTGTATGGTTGTAGTAATAAAAATACCTAATTTTCCACACCAAAGCTTCTTTCACTATGATGTTGACATACCTATTGTTTCATTCAATTATGTGGCAGATTCAGGTTATCCTTTAATAATTGGAGAACTTGTAGTTGATGCTTGATCTAATATTCTATTGCTTGAACCGTAGAATTGTATTTTAAATTTGATGTCATGGATGGTGCATGATATCCACAAAGCTCCATAAATGGGGTCATTTTTTCTGTAGTATGGAAGGAATAATTATACCACCATTCTACCAAGGGTAACCACTTGATCCATTGTGTTTGTTTATTAGATACAAAGAAACAAATATATCCTTCTAAAAATTTGTTCACTATCCAAGTTTTCCCATAAAATTGAGGATGATAAGATGAACTATGATCTAATAGAGTACCAAGACAAGAAAATAGTTTTGTCAAAAAATTTCCATTGAAAATTGGATCTCTATCACTTACAATAATCTTTGGGTTCCCATGTAGCTTTTTGTAACAACCCTAGTTAAATATCCATGTAAAAAATATAATACCATGGTTTATGGACACGTATTCCGAGTTGAATGGTGGGAAAAAAATCCTAGTGGGTGTTCATTTCAGTTATTATGGCTAAAGGAAATTGGCGAAGGAAGTGGCAAAGGCAATGGCTAAGGAATTAAAGAGGAAAAAAGTATTTTTATCACATTTATTTATGAAAATAATGGAAATTAAGAGAAAGGGAATGTGAAAGGTCACAGGTTGCATGTGAGGATGAAAATGAAGGAAAATAATGGAAATTGAAGAAAATAGAGGCCTCATTAATAAAAGGTCTTCCAAGGATCAATTATTAAGCTTTTAGCTCAAGCTTCTTGATAAGTTCATTTTTGGAGCTCTCTCAATATTCTCTCTCTCTCTATCACTCTTGGACACTTGGATTTTTCTTGGAGCACTTTGGCATTGGAGCAAGAAAGGAAAAGTAAGAAAGGAGGAGCATGAATCAAGCCACTACAACAATATTCTTAGCAGATGTCGATTTGCATGTGTGTTTTCCTTGCTACTTCTCGCATGCATGGTATTGTATGTGGTTCTTTTCTGCCATGACACAATTTTTCCAGGTGTGAAATTATTTTTAGCCTAGCCTTGTCATTTCCAGATTACCTTGATGAGATGAGTTCTCATACTTCAGTTGAGCTATATTTTCGGATTGGATTCGAAGATGAGTGAGGTGGATCTCTGAATTGATATAACACATGGCCTAGTAACCCCTGAATGAACTTGTGGGTAGCGGTAAAGTCAGATAATTTTTTCCTCAGTGGGCCTAGGAATCCTTTCCTGTGAATGGCAGGACATATGGAAAAGCTTAGAGGTGGTTTGTCTCAGTTTAGGGCGTAGTGATCCAGGGCAGGTTGCAGTAAATCTTGAGAGTTGGGTGCTCTCCATTTTGACCTAGTAGTCCTAGGATGGGATGTAAAGTAAATTTTGGAGAGAATGTCTCGATTTAGGGCCTATTGATTCTTGATTCAGACTATGGATTACGGTAAATCCTGAGAGATTAGGATACAAGAAAATTCCTTATGGTATAGGTAGAGAAATTTGGTAGCATTCATGCTTGCTTGGTTCCTTTTGGTTTGTTATGAGTCCCACATTCATTCTTGGAATATGGCACGGCGTGATTGGCTGAAGAGAGATTTGGCCCAAAGAATCTATGGTTGGGTGGAATGTGGAAGTCCCATCTTTGGTTGGTTTTTACATTCATTAATGAGAATATCATTCCTTTAGTATTTCATGCATAAATTTACTAGTTATTATGTTGATTCTATTGGTGTGGTATCCATGGTATTTATGTTGTTAATATGTTGGTTATAAGCATGTATTTTATTAGTGATTATGTATGGCTCTATCCATGTTTTTGCTTGTAAATGAATGCACAATATATACAGGGTAAAAAATATTGTAATATAGCTAATGATGTAAGGGATCAATGCTTCTTATCAACTCTCAGATAAGTATGAGACCCCCTATGTTTAAATCTGTTGTTTACACTTGTAGATTCAATGTTTTTGACATGTTTAACAAAATTACTGTCATGGCTAGGAGGGGTCTAGATGAGTTCTTGTTGATGTGATTTCTTCCGTATCATTTTCCTATTGTTATTTATCATCCCTTAAGTTTTCATGAAGTTCTGGGAAGTGACCTGGGCTCTGGGATTGAAAAGGTGGCTTAAATCTGAGAGCCACGGGCACAAAACCAAACATTTGGGGCCCTAGCCACTAGCATGTAGTGTTATGCCTACAGCTATAGCCTCCTAGCCCCTGAAATTCAGTGTTATGCATGTGGCTATTGCTCAACAGGGGTAAAAATGTTAGTGTGACCCAGGTGTAAGAGTCCTGAATGGTTGGGTTACCTCCTGGGGGTGTTGTGGTTACTGTACAAGGTTTGTAGGTTGTGTTTTCCATGGGTTCCACTTCCTTAAGATCACAGAGGAGGTTGAATCTCATGATAGTAGCCTCTCATCACATGTTTACCCCAGTTGCCAGCCTACATGGGTAGATGTGGGAAGAGGCTGAAATAGAGTGGTATCAGAGCGTGATTGCGCCCTCCTTGAGCAATGTCTAGTTTATGTTCTCTTTGGATGATGTATATTTCTTGTTCTCTTTGGTTGATATCTGATAACACAAAGTGGTATTAGAGCATGGTTCAACCCTTGGACTAGATGGGCAATGTGTTGGTCATGTTTTTATGTTGGTTGCATATGTGTTTAGGGTGCTTGTGGTCTATGTGTGCTTGCGGCATCCGTGTTGTGTTGGCCACAGTGGCAGTGGTGTCACCATGGAAGTGTTGATGGTGTTGTAGTCAACATGCTGTCATGAGTGTATGACTAGTTATGTGTTGTTCATGCTTGTGTATTGCTCGTGCATTTTTTCTTACATATTGTTACATATTTTACATGATTTTCTTGGTTATTCTAGGGTTACATATTGGTCATGCTTCTATGATGTCATATGCTGAACATGCATTGGTCATTCATGATTGGTTATACATGTCAAGTGGGTGCATATGGTCAAGTCTACATTGGTTTGATTGAGTTTGTTGTGCATAATGTCATTGTATGTAATTAGGCCATCATGATGATTTGGTATGTTATGATTCTAATGTGTTGGATGAGGTAGAGTAGGAGATGAAAATCATTAAAGTGTAGTTGCAACAAAGGATTTTGGGGTAAGAGAAGATCGTCATACAAGGTTGTATGCTTGGCATGCAGGTATGTTATTCATGGCTGTTGTAAGAATTAGGGTTATATGTTTTTCATTCTATTATTATTATGGTTACATACATGATATATGTTAGTTAATTGGGGTGACCATATGTACATGTGTTGGTTAGTCAATCATGGTATTAACTGATCATTATGTTATCTGTTGTTGATGAATATGTTATATGTTAACTTGTAGTTAGCTCGATGATTATGGTATATGTTTTAGATGATTATATGATTAATTTTTTGTTGTTATACGTCCGTTAACTTGATGATTACGGTTATTGCATCACGATATTAATGTTTTATGAAGTGTGCTAATTTGGCTTGGCCTATACAAATGGTTAGGGTTATTACATTAATGTATGAGATGATATAGTTGTTATATTGGGTTGTACTAATATATATTGATTGTGCATATGTGATTTTTATGCTTGAAATAAATTTTTTTATGATGTAAACATGTTATCTAGTTACTGTCATGAATATAATGACCTTATTTATGTTGATCAACGGTTGTCATTGATGTCAACCCAAGCAGCACCAGGGGCTAACCCAATATTGCATGGGAATTTTGACCTACCAAATTAATATATTCTAGGTCAATGATTCTTTTTATGGTTTTTACTTTTCAAGATGTTTCTGTTGATATATGGCACGCCATGTAATTCTTCATGGTTTGAGAGATATTCATGTTTGAAGTTTGTACCCCTAGTTAGTGGGCTAAAACCCCATGGGGTTGTGGCATGGGTCATTGAAAATTCATAATTAATATTTTTTAAGCTCCTAAAATCCCTCCCACGTTCATTTGTTGAAGCCCCTCTCAACCTAAGCATTGATATAAATTGTGATCCTCATATCCTCCTCATGCAAGGGATTTTTCCATCTGAAACAGGTCATTGTGGAATTTTCACTCTAACTATTTTTCTATGAAGGTTAAAAAGCTAAAATGTTTAAAAGGCAAAGAAAAAATCCTGAGGAAGCTACTGTGAAAATTTCAGATCAAGGTGCACAATATTTTCAGAGATATGATCTATGGAAGTCAGTGTTTTTGCGAGCTCCTGAAATTCATCTCAAAGAAGTAACCTTGGAAAAATATTCATAACTCTCTCTCTGAGTATCGGATTGAAATTCTGTAAAATGTGGCAGATAGTGCACAGTTTTTAGTTTTCCCTCTATCAATTTTAGAGCCAAATGAAGAAACAGTGACACGTGGCATGCCATACAATTTCGCTCTGCTGAAACATTCCATAATTAGGGCATTGTGAGAGATTGGGTATAACTTTCTCTTGAAGAATCCAAATTGGGTCAGACCTATGGCATTGGAAAGAAGGTGCAGAGGAATATTACAGTACCGAAAATCAAATATTGGGGATCTGAAATAACAGAGATACACCAAATTCAATATCAAGCTCCTAGAAGGCAAAGAAAAAGTTAGATCATGTGTTGTCAAGGGCTGCAAAGGACCAGACTTTCTAGGGAAGAAAAGAAAAGCAAGGTACAGAAGAGGGTAGCATGACAAGAGAAGCAACCAAGGTACATAACAACAGCAAGAATTTTATCACATGAAGTCTTCAAGTGGGCTGCACTGCATACAATCATTGTACTAAGTCATTGTAAATACATTATTGTACAAATTGTACTAGTATCTATCTGCCAAGAGTTGAAGAGGCAGTGTCGGGTGGTCTAGGATCATCATTAGGTGGTTGTGTCATATTTGGGGTTATGGTATAGTGTATCTTCTTCTACTACATCATTCTATATCATTGTAAAGTGGACCATTTTCCCTGGTACGGGAGTCCATTTTTCTTTTATTCTTTTACAGGATGGTAGGGTGGTGCTAGGTGAGTTGTAGCTCATTGGGTGTTGGGGCATCTATTCAGTTTGCTACTGAAGAATCTTGGGTGTTGGAGCATCCATCCATTGGGAGCTAGAGAAGAATGCTTTTCTAGATTCTAGGAAGTTGGAGCTTTATTTTCAATTGGAGTTGAATATTAAAGAATTATTAAAAAAACATTAGGTGGTTTTTGTCCTAGAGTGGGTTTCCATCTTGAAAATTGTTTGCATTTTTGTTCCTCTTGTTTGTTGCTATCATTGTAAAAACATTGATAATAATTGAATATTAACTAATGCTCTAATTGAAAGAAATACTGATTCACCCCCCCGCACCCCCCCCCCCTCTCAGTATTTCCAACAATTTATGTTTGAGTTGATGTGTTGTGAACTGATATCATGCTAATCTAGATTGATTGTACAGATAAAACAACCTCCCCTAAGATACATTTACGTATGAGTTTTCTTATGTCATGTACTTGATTCTTAATTGTTTAATTATGTCATCCATCTGGTGTTGATTTTTTGGTGCCTATTATTTCGTCTAGTTTATTTATCTAACATGATACATTTATAGTTTGTTTGAATGTTTTATTAATCACATGATATGAGCATGTGATTGTAAGATTGCATGAAGGAATGATCTTGTTTTAATATGGTTGTGATAACACATATGTGATGAGATATTCGATATATACTTGAGTGTATGTAGGTGATAGTAGTAGCATTATGTACTATGAGTGATGAATGTGAATTGATTGTTGATAATGAAATGCTTGTTAGACTTGTTAAAGGTTGATTTTGAATTGATAGATTTGTCATCTTGATATTTGGTACGTATGGGTGACATGTGTGTTCAGTTATAGGTCAGTGTGCTTGGCACAACAAGGTAAGGTAAATGACATGTTATATTCATTATGCACTGAAAGTTGTGTGGTTATGAAAATATGGTGCAGGGGGTTGCATGGCAAAAGAGATTGCCATGAAATCTTGAAGAAGGATCGTGTTGAGATTTCCTTGGAAGAATTGGGAATGATGGGGATTGAGTCATTGTTTGTTGATAGTCTCGTGCTGTTGGTCTCTTGTGATTTGTTGCACTTCTTTTGCAGTCTTGATTGCATATAATGCATGATCATGCCACTTTTTAGTGATGTTTTATTGCTATTGGTTTTCATTGTTTTCTTCTTGTTGCCTCTTGTTATTTCCCTTGTATTTTATGTTTTGAGTATCTTGGGAATTGGGCCAGGAAAGAGGAAAGTTAATGGAGCTCGAGGAGAGTTGTGTGGTACCCAATAGGTCATTTAAGACACACATGAAGCTCATTGCACGAATAAGCGCAGTGGAGGGTAAGAGTATGACAGTTGGTTGGATTGGTTGAGTCCATTGGGTAAATGGACAATGGAAGAGTAGGTAAAGAAAATGGATATAAGATGTTAGATGCCTTGGCTATGTTGGGAACTAGTGTTCTCAATGTTCTACATGTTGTGCACAAACAAAGGCAGTTATCCTAACCTAAACCTAATGATATCTAGAAATTGTGTTGTGATCATGATTATGTTGATATCTATATATGTATTCATGTATGTATGTATGTATGTCATGTATGATAGGGTCTTCATTGATCATGATTGTTTAATACTAATTTTATATGTATATATGTGTGTATGTATATCGTTGTCCGATAGGATCATGATTTTTTTATGCTATTGATTATATATATGTATGTATATATGTGTCTATGTCACTGTATGTTAGGGATTTCAAGTATTGTTCTTGTGGAGGAATGATTGCTTATGCAAGTGAATGGCATGAAGAGGTTCTTGGTCTTATGAGGAATCAAGTGAGAAGAGTAACCCTAACATAAATATGAGGTCAATATCAATTGGACTTGAATTTATATTATATGCTTGTACTATGCCTATTTTTATGTTATGGACAGATAATGATTAGGGGTACATCAACAAAGTGAAGGTAGTGTGATTTGCAACATACTAGGATAAGCATGGATAGTGGAAAGACATTAGAAGAAAGGTTGCTTGTGAGGTCAGTGTGTGGTCTATGGATGTGAAGTACTATTGTTGTGTATATGTTATGCATCTTGTATATTTAGTGATTGTACCTAGGGTGATGTGTACATGTAACATATGTAGTATTGTGTACATATGATGTTGTATGCATGCTTTATATAAGTTTTTGTATGTATATTTCATATGTAGTGATAGGTATGGATGGTGCTATGTACATGTTGGATATGCAGTGCTATGTACATATTGTACTGTGCACACATTGGATATGTGGTGTTGTGTGCATATGGAGTTGTGCACATGTTGGATATGCAATGTTATGTACGTATGGTGCTATGTACATGTTGTATATGCAGTGCTATGTATGTATGGTGTTGTATGTGTCTTGTACATATGGTGATATGTACATATGGTGTTGTGCGCATGATTGTACATGTGGTGTTGTGTACATGTTGTACAAGTGGTCAGGTGGCGCTATGTACAAGTGGTGTCATGTACAAGTCATGCATGTGGTGTTGTGTACATGTGGTATTGTGTACAAATTGTACATGTGGTGCGGGGTATATTTGGCGTTGTGTACACATTATGAAGGTGCTACCATGTACATGTAATGTTGTGCACAAATTGTCCAGGTAGTGTTGTGTACAGGTGGTACTATGTGGATTTTTTGCATATGGTACTAGTATACATTTGGTATTATGTGCACGTCATACATGTTGTGTTGTGAGCATATGATACTATGCATGTGCTTGATGTATTTCAGGTATTGTGACATGTGTATTCATTGTGTTGTACTATGTATATGTATATGTATTGAGTTGTGTTGTACACGATATGTAGGTGTGTGTTGTATGTTGGTGTGGGTGTATGTATTGTGTGGTGTTGTATGTCATGTGTGGATGTATGTGTTGTGATGTATACTGTGTGTATGTGTACATGATTGAAAAGAAGTAAAGGCACTAGTGCTTTCCAGGTGTGGCATCCGATTTGGTGTGTGTACAAAAAGAACAAAGGCAGAAGTAAGGACTGATGAAGGATAAGTATATGTATTTTATTCAATTTGATTATGCAAGTAATATATTATTTTGACTTTTGATGGTTACATGTGATTTATGATTATGGTTTATGGTGATTTCAGGTGATTCATGATTTTAAATTATGATGGTTGCATTTTTAGAAAACTAGATGTGATATGTTCATACATGATGATTTGATCAAAAAGTTAGTTTGACATGTTGTGACAGGAAGTGAACAAAATTGCAAGGGTACCTTATTGACGAGCTCCCAATGAGGTATGATTTGAAGCTATTTCAATTTGTTATGAATCTAATGTAAATCATGTGCTTGGTACAGGAACACATGGACATGCCTAGTTAGATGGTTGAAACCATCTACAAGAACTAGCAACGTCAGCAAAAGGAATCATAAGATGTAGCAGTATGTTGGTTAAGCACTTCGGGTGCAAGGCCATTATGGGACACTATTGATTTCCATGAGCATGCTATGACCAGTATGATGGTTTTTAGGCATGGATATGCCTTTTTTTTGTACCTTTTGATGTGAGGAATCCTTTCCAAGGGATGGCCTTCACGGGATGGGGGTGCCAACGGAACCTGGAAGGTGAGTGACTACACAAAAGGGGTGAAAGAATTTCCTGAGGGATTATGTAACAGAGAAGGGAAGGCTAGGGATGGATTTTTTTTTTTTTGTCATTACCATTGCCAGATGGAATCATATGCACATTGGGAGTGTTCCCTCAAACAATGAGTTGATAACTATCCACTGAGATGACAAGTGGCATAGGATTGTAGCGTTGGACATCAGATGTAGACTTTGAATTTTTCAGTGGATTTTGGACTTCTTGGGAAGGATTTGCTAGTTGAGAAAATGTGCATGTGTATTTTTGTATATTATTGTAAATACTGTACTGAGTTGGATTTATAAAGCTCCATAGACAATATGGTTATTTTCTGGTTGAAGAAAATGTGGTTGTTATTGTAAATACTGTAATGATTTGTGTTATAAAGCTCCATTAAACGATATGTGTTTCATGTTTTCAACAGTGGTCATTGTAAATACTATAATGTGTTGTGTTTAAAGCTCCATAGGTAGTATGTTCCACTTTTAGCAGTCTTTTTTTGTAGGTGTCATATTTACTGATGACGGTGTTCCCCTAATGGGGAGGGTTCTTTAACAACCCCAATTAAAATTCCATGTAAAACATATAAGAACACGATTTATGGGACACGTATTCCAAGCTGAATGGTTGGAAAAAATCCTATCGAGTGTTCATTTTGTTGGTTATGGCTAAAGGAAATTGGAAAAGGCAGTGGAAAAGGCTATGGCTAAGGCATTAACGAGGAAAAAAGTAATTTTGGCACATTTATTGATGCAAATAAAGGAAATTAGGATAAAAGGAAGGTGAAAAGTCACATGTTGCATGTGAGGAGGAAAATGAAGGAAAATAATGGAAATTGAAGAAAATAGAGGCCTCATTAATAAAAGGGCTTTGAGGATCAATTGGTAAGCTTTTGGCTCAAGCGTTTTGGTCAGTTTAGTTTTGGAGATATTTTATTATTCTCTCTCTCTCTCTCTCTCTCTCTCTCTCTCACTCTTGGACACTTAGAGTTTTCTTGGATCACTTTGGCATTGGATAAAGAAAGGAAAATAAAGCAAGGAGGAGAAGGCATCAAGTAGCTAAAAGAAGATTCTTGGAAGGTATTGATTTTCATGTGTGTTTTCCTTCCTAGATCTAGTATGCATGGTATTGCATGTAGTTATTTTCTGTCATGGCATGGGTTTTTCCAAGTGTGACAGTGTTTTCATCCTAGCCTTGCCATTTCCAGATAGCCTTGATGAGATGCGTTCTCATACTTCGGTTGAGATGGATTTTCGGATTGGATTTGAAGCCTAGTGAGGTAGTTCTCCAAATTGATATAAAACATGGCCTAGTAATCCTTGAAATGAATTGTGGGTTGTGGTAAATCCAGATAGTGTGTTTCCTCGGTGGGCGTAGGAATCCTTTCCTATGAATGGTTGGATATGCAGTAAATCCTAGAGGTGGTTTTTGTCAGTTTAGGACCTAGTGATTCAGGATGGATTGCGGTAAAGCCTGAGAGGTGGGTGCTCTTTGTTTTTGCCTAGTAGTCCTGGGATGGGATGTACGATAAAGCCTTGAGATTATGTCTCGGTTTAGGGCCTAGTGCTCCCCGATTCAAACTATGGATTACGGTAAAGCCTGAGAGACTAGGATACAAGAAAATTAATCACAGTGTAGATGGAGAACTCTGGTAGCATTCATGCTTGTTTGGTTCCTTTTGGTTGGTTATGAGTCCCACATTCATGCTTGGAATATGGCATGGGGGTGATTTTCTGAAGAGAGATTTGGCTCAGCCAATCTATGGTTGGGTGGACCGTGGAAGTCCCATCTCTGGTTGGTTTTCACATTTATTAATGATAATATCATTCCTTTAGTATTTGATGCATAAATGTATTGGTTATTATGTGGATTCTATTGTTGTGGTATCCATGGTATTTCTGTTGTTATTACGCTAGTTATAAGAATGTATTTTATCAATGATGATGTATGGATCTATCCATGTTTTTACTTGTAAATGAATACCCAATGTATCTATGGTCAAATATATTGTATTGTAGCTAATTTTGTAAGGGAAAAATTCTTCTTAGTGATTATCATATAAGTATGACACCCCTATGTTTAAATCTACTGTTTACACCTGTAGATTCAGTGTTTGTGGCATGTTTGAAAAAATTCCTGTAATGGCTAACAGGGGTCCAAATGAGCTCTTGCTGATGTGATTGCTTCAGTATCATTGTCCTATTGTTATTTATCATCCCTTAATTTTTCATGAACTTCTGGGCAGTGACATGGGGTCTAGGCCTAAAAATATGGCTCAAATATCGAAGTCGTATGCACAAAACTGAGAATTTAGGGCCCTAGCCACTAGCATGTAGAGTTATGCCTGTGACTATAGCCTTCTAGCCCTTTAAATTCAATTTTATTCATGTGGCTATGGCTCAAAGGGGGTCAAAATGTCAGTGTGAACTAGGGGTAAGAGGCTTGAATGTTTGGGTTACCTCCTGCGGATGTTGTGGTTGTTGTACAAGGTATGTAGGTTTTGCTTTCCATCAATTCCACTTCCTTAAGGTCACATAGGAGGTTGAATATCATGATAGTAGCCTCTCATCACATTTTTACCCTGGTTGGTTGGTTACTTGGGTAGATGTGGGAAGAGAATGTTACACTTTTGAACTGTTTTCACAAATGCAGTAGCAACTATACTAGCTCTGAAAGGATGAGATAGTGCACAAAAGTGTGCGTACTTGGTAAATATATCAAACACAACCATGATGACACACTTTCCTTCATACTTGGGTAAATATGTGATAAAATCCATTGAGACCTATTCCCAATGCTAAATTGGAATGGCTAATGGTTGTAAAAGACCCGAGGTCTTAATTGCCTCAAACTATTTTTTTGGAAAACAAAAAAATTTGCCACAAACTTTTGAATATCAAATTTAAATCCATCCCCAAAAAAAAATCCTTCTTGACCCTATGGTAAGTTTTTAAAATTCTTAATTTCCCTCCTATAGGATATGTGTGCAGTTACAAAAGAACCTTTTGTTTAAGTTGGGAGTTATTACATAGATATAAACAATCTTTGTACCATAGTGAATCATTTTTCCAAATAAATAAATCAGATGTACTAGGATATTGCTGCAAATTTTGAATGAATGTGCATACCCCTTCATCATTATTCCATTCATCCCTTGCTTTAGTTATCAAATTAGGTTAGATAATATAAATGGTATAGAGCAATGCTTCCACATCCTCGTCCCTTCTTGAGAGTGAAACAACATTTTGCTTCCCTTTTTTTTAATGATTTAAAAATAATAGCCCAACATATTTGTGACCCATTTTTTCTGCTCTTCTCAATATAATCTTTGTCCCAAGAGGTATTTAGGACTATCATGTTTTTTTTTTTTTTTTACCTTGAAGTGCCTTCCCATTAGGTAAGGGTGCCATTTCTTCAATGCATGTAGTATTGCCAACATTTCCTTCTCATAAATAGTTTGATGTAAATACTTTCCCTTGATTGGACGACTTTAAAAAGAAATGGATCTTCATTCTTGCATTAAAATGACACCAATTCCATTTCCTGATGCATCAGATTCAAAAATAAAGGTTTATGTGAAGCCTATTATATCTAATACCAGATCTCAACGCATTGCCTCTTTAAGATGTTCAAACGCCTTAATTTATTCTAGAGTCCAAAAAAATGCATCTTTCTTCAGTAATGTTGTTAGAGGTGCTACTATCTTCTCATATTTTTTAACAAACTTGAGATAATACCATGTCAACTTGAGAAATCCTTGAGGATGCCTTAAGGTTGTGGGGGGGTTTTCCATTCTTTGATGGATTTAATTTTGTTAGGATCTACCTTAACACCATCATGGGATATAATATGACCCAAATATTCCACTTTGTTTACCCCAAAGAAACATTTGGAGGATTTTTCATACAATTGTTTCTCCTCCAATAGTTTTAGCACCTAGTCAACATGTTGAACATGATATTTCCAAGGCTTTCCATGGATTAGTATATCATCAAAAACTACTAAAATGAATTTTCTAAGGGTTTGAAACTGGGATTCATCAAACCTTCAAATGTGGAAGGTGCATTAGTAAGGTCAAAGGCATGACCAAAAATTCTTAATGACCTTTATGAGTTCTAAATGTTGTTTTCAGAATGTCTTTTGTCCTCATTCTAATTTGATCATATCCTGAATGAAGATCTATATTCGTTATGTAAATTGATCCATGTAGCTCATCTAATAATTCATCAACGACAGTAGTGGGACACCTATCTTTAATAGTGAGCTTCTTAATATCTCTATAATATAGACACATACGCCATGATCCATCCTTCTTGTGTACTAATATTGCTCGAGAAGAGGAAGAAATTTGGCTAGGTTAAAGTATATTTTCCTCTAGATTTTCTACAAGCATACATTCAATATCACTCTTCCAGGATTAATGATATCTATAAAGTTTAATTTTTGGAGGAACCCTTCGTGGACTCAAGTGAATAGCATGATCATGATTACGAATAGGTGGGAGACCTTTAGGAGTCTCAAATACATTGGAATGATTTTCAAGGACTCTTTGGAGATATAGAGAAATGGATGACTTAGATGTTTGAACATACAGTGCACATAATTTTCTAATTACCCCTTGTTTTTCCTTCTTAAAAATATTTTTCATGCCATTAGAGTTGATTATATTCCCAGGTTTCCCTGCAATACCCCTTAATTCAATTTTCTCTCCTTCCAAGAAAAAAATCAAGAAAATTTATTGAAAATTAAAACTTATAATCCCTAAAGATTGTAACCATTGGACTCCAAATACAATATCCACACCACCCATTGGAATGGCAATCATTGGACTATTTAATATATATTCCCCCATAGTTAGATTTATATTATATAACTTCCATGAGAAATTTATAGTTCCTCCATTAACAACCATCACTTGACACTTTGGTGTTGGATATAAAAAGTAATTCAAACCCTTGGCTATCTTATAATGAATAAAATTATGAATACTACCTGAATCAATAAATACCATTACCATTTTATTCTTGATATATCCTTCTATCTTGAAAGTTTGGGGAGTGGAAATTCATGCCAATGCATTACAATATATGGTCAAATTCATTTATTTTTTTCATCCTATGGGGTTGGTTCCTCAGTATATCTTCTTATATTGATTTTTCTTATTCCTTTTCTTCCTCCTCTTCACAATCCATGTAAAATAATTTCCTCTTAGCAAACTAATGAAATTTTTTGTATTTTCTATCACAACTGTAACAAAGTCCTTTTTCTATTTTTTCCTCCAATTTTTGTGGTGTCAACCTTGTAGGTTGGGAAGCTAGGAGGAACAAAAATTCCATCTTTATAGTTGTGAGAGGTATACCTCATTGTTTCCATAATATTTCTTTCAAATTTTCTTTCCACCTTGGATGTATTCTCCAATGACTTAGGTTCCCAAAGGCGAACTTGATGTTGGATGTTATCCTTTAAAGTTCCTATGTTAAGTCCCTATATTAATAATGTAGTCCTTATTATGTTAGTGTAGCCCCCCTTATTGTTATTGTTGTACCCCTGTTCCCCATATTTTTATTAGTGTTCCCTTACATTATTATTGTTAGGTCTGCTAGGATTACATTATGGCCCCACTAGGATTACATTGTGACCCCATGGACTCCTATATATAGAAAGGAGGTTTTGTCATTTGTATCATCCAAGAATTGTTCATTCATGTAAGGTATTAGAGGTTTCCCCCTTGAAGGGAATTATTTATAAGGCGTTGAAATCTCTTTTATTCTCTTTTTGGAGCTGGTTTCACAACATTTGGCATCAGAGCTTTGGATTCTAGGGTTTCGCTCCTCCAAATAGGTCATTGTGGAATTTTCACTATAAATTTTTTTCTACAAAGTTTCAGAAGCTAAAATTTTGAGAGTGTGAAGCCGAAAGCATAAGGAACATTGTCAAAAAAATTTAGAGCTTGTTCACATTATTTTTAGAGATATGATTTGTGGAAGTTAGGTCTTTTCCAGGCTCCCGAATTTCATCTCAAAGAGGTGATCGCGGGAAAATATTTATAACTCTCTCTCTGAGCATCGGATTGGAATTCTGTAAAAAGTGGATAGAATTACATGGATGGTAGTTTCTTGTATATCAATTTCAAAGCCAAAGGAGAAAAAAAGGACACATGGAAAGTCATAAAAGTTCACTCTACTGAACTAGTCCTTAATTAGGTCATTGTGGGAGATTGGACAAAATTTGTCTTGAAGAATCCAAATCAGGTCAGACCTGTAGCACTAAAAAGACAATTGAGAGGGCTAATGTAGGGCCAAATTTCAATTATTTAGGATATGAAATTACATAGATAATTCAGTTTCAATATCGAGCTTCTCAAAAGCAAGAAAAAGGTGTGTATTTGGTTTTTAAAATTCCATAACGTTTGTTTGAAAAAGTAGTTTGAAGTGATTCCAAAGGCATATCTTAGAATTTTTATCAGTATTGGGTTTGTAGGTTTTAACCCTAAATATAAATTATCTACACATGAATATTATAATAGAAAATAAACAATAGCGAGAGCATAAAACATAAAACAAATAAACACAGAGATTTTCCCTTGGATCCCAAATCGAGACTACCAGCTTGATTTTTCATTATATTCCTTTTAGTGTTACAACACATATATATACATGTCGAAGCATACATGAACCCTAGTCCATTAACCCTGGATTATAACATAACCGTAGTTCCCTTGACCGGATCTACAAAAATAACAGGGGCCAAAAACCATCGTACCCCAAAACCATATGCAAAACCATGCACAAAACCATGGGCACGAACTACCCACCAGAAATTAAGGACCAAATTTTTTTTGCTGGGGCGGTGCCCCAGACCCCGACAGGGGGGGCTACCGCCCCCCCTGTGACCCCCTCATGGCAACCAGTGCAAAGGGGGGGATATCGCCCCCCCTCTTACCTCCCCTGTGCATGATTAGTTGTGGAAAGAATATAACACATACCCAACATTCTCCCACTTGTTGTTTTCTTTCCATGGGGGGCCACAGGAGAGCTTAGTCATAGGCCCAATTCTTCAAAACCCATTTTTTCTCTACACCAAGAGAACTTCTGAGTGCTCCCAGACTTCGTCAATGCATCTGCAGCATTCTTCAAAGTTTCCACCTTTACCAGCAACACCCTTTTAGCCTCAACCATATCTCTAACAAAGTGATATTGAACATCAATTTTCTTTGTCTTTGAATGATAAGCAGGGTTCTTAGCTAAGAAAATTGCACTTTGGCTATCATATTCTATCCTTATAGCTTGTTGTACCAACCCCATACTTGAACACAATCTCTGCAACCAAACTGCCTCCTTGCTTGCATGAGTGGCTGCTATGTATTCTGCCTCTATAGTTGAAATAGCCACTACAGACTGTCTTTTACTCATCCAACTGACTGCGCCTCCAAATAGGCTAAACACATACCCACTTGTAGATCTTCTTTGTTCTAGATCTCCAGCCCAGTCTGCATCAACAAAACCACCCAACATTCTTTCCAATCCTGGTCTTCCCTGCTAGCACAAGCCATAATCACTAGTGCCACGTAAATATCTGAAAACCTGCTTCACTGCTATCTAATGCTCCTTCCCTAGGTTTGACATAAACCTGCTCAATACTCCCACTGCATGTGCAATGTATGCTCTAGTATAGACCATTGCATACATCAGGCTACCCACTACACTTGCATATGGAACACATCACATATCCTCCTCTTCTTCTTGTGTCTTAGGACACTGTTCAGCAGATAGCTTTACACCTACAGGAATAGGAACATTCACTGGTTTACTATCCTGCATATTGAACCTTTGCAATATAGTCTCGACATACTTCCTCTAGTTTAACCAGAGCTTCCTCTTTGCCCGATCTCTCTTAATTTCCATGCCCAAAATATAGTTTGCAGCACCAAGATCCTTCATGTCAAATTTGGAGAACAGTTGGGTCTTCAAATCTTGGATAATTTCTTTGTCATTTCCAATCAACAACATATCATCCACATACAAGACCAAATAAATAACACAATCACCAATTAATTTAAAATAAACACAGTGATCCTTTTTGCTTCTGGTGAAGCCAAGTCCCCGTATATAGGTATCAAATTTCCGATACCACATCCCTGGTGACTGTTTTAACCCATACAGAGACTTCTTCAACCTGCATACCAGTTCTTTCTTACCCTTCACCATAAAGCATTCAGGCTTCTTCATGTAGATCTCCTCTTCTAGATCCTCGTGAAGAAATTTTGTCTTCACATCCATCTATTCTATCTCAAAATCAAATGCAACAGCAACAGATAAAAGTAATCTAATAGAAGTAACTTTGGCAACAGGAGAAAAAATATCACCAAAATCAATTCTCGGCACCTGGGAATAACCTTTTGCTACCAACCGAGATTTTTATTTCTCCACCTTTCCTTCTACATTCATCTTCTTCTTAAACACCCATTTGCTCCTGATGGGCTTCCTTCCAGTCGGCAACTCCACCAGATCCCATGCCTCATTTTTGTGCAAGGATGCCATTTCATCAACCATAGCCTCCTTCCAGAGTTTTCCATCCTCTGATTCTACTGCCTCCCTGACAGTTTTGGGATCATCATTAGTTATAGTTAAGGAAAAACCTAAACATAAAGCAGATGGACTATACCTTTCTAGTTTCCTTCTTTCTTGAGCTAATCTTCTAATAGCTGGAGTTTGTGGCTCTTCATTTTCTGAGTCTTCTTCTGTTGTAGAGTCTGATTCATCCTCCTTTAGCTCAAACTCTATCTTCTCAGGTTCCTTTGGTAGGACTTCATGTTTAACAACATCTTTCACTTCTCTAAACACCACATCTCAGTTGTACACAACCTTCCTTATTTTTGGGTTCCAAAGCTTGTAACCCTTTAAACCATCCTTATACCCAATAAAGATGCACCTTTCAGATTTATTATCCAACTTGGTCCTTTTCTTCTTTGGAACATGTACATATGCATCACATCCAAATACCCTTATATGTGAAAGAGAGGGTTTCTTACCAGTCCATACCTCATGTGGAGTCTTATCCTCCAACACTAATGAAGGTGATCTATTAACAAGATAGCATGCAGTCTCCACTGCCTCTGCCCAGAATTCTTGTCCTAACCTGGTACCACTGAGCATGCTTCTTGCCTTTTCCATCAGTGTTCTATTCATTCTTTTTGCAACTCCATTTTGCTGAGGTGTGTATGGAGTAGTCTTCTGTCGTGCTATACCACACTTCTTACAGAACTCTTCAAATTCCTTCTTGTAGAACTCCCCACCATTATCTGTCCTCAGCGCCTTTATCTTCTTCTTCGTCTGGTTTTCCACCAGAGCCTTAAATTCTTTAAATATGTCAAAAGATTTAGATTTCTTCCTCAATAAATATATCCATGTATTCCGTGAGAATTCATCTATGAATGAAACATAGTACACAAACTTTCCTAGTGATGGAACTGACACAGGTCCAAACACATCACTGTGCACAAGTTCTAATATCTTGTTCGCCCTCTTAGCACCAGAAGGGAAACTCACCTGATTCTGCTTCCCATATGCACAATGTTAACAGAAATAGAAATCCAGAGAGCGATTAGACATACCTTCTACCATACCATTTCTATGCAGTATCTAAAGGCCCTTCTCTCCAATATGTCCAAGCCTTTGATGCCATAGCATGGTATTTTCTCCGGAGATAGCTAGGCTTTCCGCTCCACTTTCAAGAACCACATAAATGTTACACCCATCAATAACAGTGCTACCTTGTAGCTTGTACAAAGTTCCAGTCCAAACTCCCCGCATTAATACCAGTGCTCCCCGAACCATCTTGCAGGCATCTTTCTCGAACACTGTTTTACACCTGCATCATCCATCTTGCTTACGGAAATTAGATTCCTGGCCAATGCAGGAATATATAGAACATGAGGAAGTGTTCTAATCCTTCCACCTTGCAGCTTCAGCTTGACCTTTCCATGTCCGACGATTCTGGCCTTCCTATCATCCCCTAGGAAGAAATCACCACCATCATATTTCTCATACTTGCAGAACCACTCCCTATGGGGAGTGAAGTGAAAGGATGCACCTGAGTCAATCAACCATGACTCATGATCTACATGTGTATTTGAAGAATAAGCCAAATACACATCCCCACCTTCATCCGAGGTGGTTTTTGCTTCTACAAAAGGAGCATCATCAGATCCCTTTCGTTTCTCAGGAGCTTTAGATCTACAGTCCTTTTTGTAGTTCCCTTACTTTTCGCATTTCCAGCACACCTTTACAAACTTTCCAGGAGATTTAGATCTCCATCTATATTTAGATTTCCCACTCGAAACCTTATTCTTGTTTCTATTCTGGAACCTTCCTCGTACAGATAAGGCATCTCCATTCTGACCCTCCATATTTCTCTGTCTCATTTCCTCCGACAACAAGGCTGAAACAATGTCATAAAAAATCAAGGTTGTTGTATTGCTACCTATTGCAATAACCAGAATGTCCCACGAGTCTGGTAGAGAACACAACAAACTGATGCATTTATCTTCATTTGAGATTTTAATATCAACATATGACAGTTGACTTACCACAATATTGAAGGCGTTTAAATGCTCTGTCACTGAGTCTCCATCCTTCATCCTCAGGTTATACAACTTTTTCCTCAGGAACAATTTATTCACCAGAAACTTAGATTGGTACAAAGTCCCTAGCTTGTCCCACAAGGTCTTCACTGTAGCTTCCCCAAATACATTCAAAAATACTAAATCTGATACACACAATCGTATTGTGCTCTTTTCCTTCCAATCCACCTTCTGCCAATCTTCATCTGACATTGTCGTTCTTTTAGTACCTGGATCTACCATGATCCACTGATCTTTATCCACTAGAAGATCCTCCATCTTGAGCTTCCACAACTCAAAACTCTGACCATTAAATTTCTCAACCTCTATCTTTCTGCCACTCGCCATCTTCTTTCACCGCAAGAATCGATCCCGCAGATCTCCCACTGAACAGGGTCTACCTCAGGCCTGAGAAAAAAAACCTCAGCAGCAAAGGTGTCCCCTTGAAGCCGAAACAACTCTGATACCAAATGTAGGTTTTAACCCTGAACATAAATTATCTACACACAAATATTATAATAGAAAATAAACAATAGCGAGAGCATAAAACATAAAATAAACAAACACAGAGATTTTCCCTTGGATCCAAAATTGGGACGACCAGCTTTATTTTTCATTATATTCATTTTAGTGTTACAACACATATATATACATGCCGAAGCATACATTAATCCTAATCCATTAACCCTGGATTAGAGCATAACCGTAGTTCCCTTGACTGGATCTACAAAAATACCAGGGGCCGAAAACCATCGTACCCCAAAACCATGTGCAAAACCATGCACAAAACCATGGGCACAGACATAACCATGGGAAAGAATATAACACATACCCAAAAGGGTTCTATAATGCCTCAAAAAAATAATTCCATACCCATTAAGCCCTTAAAAATCTATATTATGACGCATGAAGAGGAAGAACTGCAGTATGAGATATCAAAATTACGGTACCTAGTGCAACAAATTTCGATCTTACGAAGAGCAACCGAAGATGACATAGATGGTTTAAAAGAAAAAATGGAAGCTAAGTTGGATGGTTTGAAGGATCAAATAATAGCTAATATGGATGATAAATTAGTTGAAGATCACATCGAGCATCAACAACAAGTTCTCCAACTCTCAAAGGATAACCTAACTGTGGTGCAGAATCTAATGAAACAAGAGGAAGATCAAAATCACATCAAAAGTAGTTCTGAAGCAATCACAAAAACAAGAACTCGACAAGTATGATCAATTTCAGAGTATCTCAGCAAGTGGAAGAACTTTCCTGTAGAATATTCCACATGGAGGGTGAGAATTTTATACAGAAGCATCAAGAAATAACCAAGTGTTGAGGAAAACACTTGTTTGAAGGAGAGGGGCATGTCAAGTCCCTATATTAATAGTGTAGTTCCTTATTATGTTAGTGTAGCCCCCCTTATTGTTATTGTTATACCCCGATAACCCCCATATTCTTATTATTGTGCCCTTACATTATTATTGTTAGGTCGGCTAGGATTACATTGTGGCCCCATGGACTCCTATATATAGAAATGAGGTTTGTCATTTGTATCATCCAAGAATTTTTCATTCATGTAATGTATTGGAGGTTTCCCACTCTAAGTGGCTTATTTATAAGGCATTGATATCTCTTTTATTCTCTTTTTGGAGCTGGTTTCACAACATCCTATGAAGAAATCAATTAAATGCTACTATGGGAAATCAATTACCTTGATTTTCAACCTTTGGAAGTCCTCAATGTGCTCCCTAGTTGAACCCATTTTTTTGAAATTTATCATTGGCTAAAGAAGGTATTTCTCTTTGTATCGTCATAATGTGCTATTAATTCCTCTATAAAACTTGTCCAAGTGACTAGTGCTTACGAGAATAAATCCATCGATACTATACAAATTCATTAGGTTGTAAATATAAATATGCAATGTGTACCTTTTATGTGTGTTGCACATCGTGTAGATCAAAGAGCTGCTCCATATATAATATCCATGTTGCCAGATTATTGCCATCAAAATTACTCATATCGATATTTGGAATGTGGTGGGTCTTAAACCCAAAATTGGAGTCTCTGAAATCATAATTCATATGCCTTTTGTACCCATCACAGATTTCATGGAGTACCTTATCACCACTAGGAAGCATTTCTTGTAGCAACTTTGTCAAACCTTCCTTCAAACATTTTAGGTCCCTTTTGATTTATGATTTTAAACTATCCTTTAAACCTTTCACATCTAATTTTAAACCTTCAATGTATTCTTTTAAACCATTCTTAAAACCATCCATCTTAGTTTGTAGCTCACTTTTGGTTACTATTTGTGAGAGCGAAATTTGTTGCACTTGGTCTCTTAACTTTGATATGTCATGTTGCATTTCTTCCTCATCTTCATGCATCATAATAAATATTTTTTCGGGGTTACTCGGTGTATCCATTTTTATTTTTTGATGCATTTTGGAAGAAAATAATGATATATATGCTTCACTATGCCCTTTGAATCACTTCAAACTGATTTTACAAACAAAAGTTATGAAAATTTAAAAACAATACACACATTTTTCTTGCTTTTAGGAGATCAATATTAAAACTATTGTATATCTTTAATTTCAGCCCCCGAAGGTATGAAATTGTGTCTTGAGGTAGCTCTATTTGTATTCTTTCCAATTCCACAAGTGAAATCGAGATTGGATTATTCAGGTAAAGTTATGCTAAATATCCTACAATGTCTTGATTATGGACTAATTTAGTAGAGTGAACTTGTACAAGATGCAACGTGTCACAATTTCAACCTTTGGCTCTGAAAATAGCACATAAAAACCTACATTCCATGTAATTTCTATCAATTTTTGTAACCTTCAAATCCAATTCTCGAAAATAAATTCATGACGATTTTTCCCAGGATAACTATTTGAGACTGAATTCTAGAGCATACAAAAGCCTTAAATTCCTTGAATTATATCTTAGAGAATATATAAAACCAAGATCTGAATGTTTTACACTGTTTATCACGATTTCTACCCCATCTGGTTGAAATTTCAGCTTTTGAAGAATTAAAAAAAAAAAATTATAGAAAAAATTCCAAGATGACCTATTTGAAGTAGTGAAACCCTAGGATCCAGAGCTTTGATACCAAATGTTATGTAATATCATAAAACATAAGAAAAGATATATCAATGACTTGAAAATAAACCTATTCGAGGGGGGAACCTCCTTTTACATCACATAAGTGAATAATTCTTGGATGATTCAAATGGAAATACCTCCTTGGTATATGTAGGAGTACAAGGGGTCAAAATATAATTAGAAACTACATAACAACAATAATGTAAGGGAACAACAATAATAATAGTGGGCTTCTATGGGAATGGAAATAATAATAAGGGGGCTACACTTTTATTATAGGGACCTAACAAACGGGGGTTCTAGGTGCCTTACATAAATGGGGATGGGGGGAGGGTTAAAGAAATATGTGGAAACAACTTTGAAATATTAATTTAATATGAAATTTCTACGATTTTGTTGTGCAGAGAAATGGTATGTGGGAAGTGTGGGAGAAAGGGTGTGTGGAGAAATTGTGTGTGGGGGAGTTTGTTAAAGAGAAGTGACTATATTGAGTCAATATTTCTTCCTTCACACTCTACTTAAGGCTAATTTAGTATGCGAAGTCGAGGCATGGAAAAAAAAAGATAATTTTGTGATATGTGGAGGAAGGAGAAAGGTTGTGGGTTAGTGTAACAGAAAGGTGTGTAAAGAAATTGGGTGCAGGGGAGTTTGTTAAAGAGAAGGGAGTACATCAAGTCATTCTTTCTTGTTGCGCAGTGCACATAAATCTAATTTAGTATGCAGAGTTGATGCGTGGACAAAAAAGGCTAATTTTATGAGTGGCCATTTCATTAGTGAGTTCTCTGACAATGTTATGCCCAAGATTGCTAATTCTTTGTCCAACGATGCCAAAGCTAAATACAGAGGTGCATAGTAATATTTTAGTGCACTAAGATTTACATTAACACTATCATAGCTACTGCTAGTGATCGCCCTCATTTTAAACTTTTTTTCCATGTTAAAGGTTTATAGATTTACTTCTGCAAGAGAATAGGTACATAGGTTCATGGATCTGTGTGGAATCAAGGACTGTGTGAAGATAAATAAGTGTGGTGAATCACCCCCACACATGGAAAAATATTGTATGAAAATATGTGATGACATGCAGTTTATCAACTTTAATCAGTTTCTTGTTGTGTTTGATATATGCAGATCGGATGGATATAGCAGATTCGAAGGAGGTGGGGAAAGTTATAGTGGCGAGACTTTTCTTTTTCATTTTTAGGAAACAAATAACACTTATGAGCCAATATGCATAATTAATTAATAGTAATAGCATATTCAAAGGAGACAAGGTAAGTTGTGGAGTGGTAAGACTTTCAAAGGACGAAGTACTCGTGGAGAACTGTTCAAGAGATGTCGAGACTAAAACCTTATGAACGAGATTTTCGCAAGGCTATTGAAAAATTTAAATTTTCTATTGCTTTTCAAGAGTGGGATGATGGTGTTTTTATTTGAAATTTTATGCAATATTAAGTGAAAATTATTTTTGGTGCGGAAGAATGGTTGTGTGGAGTAGGTAACAAAAACATTGTTCTACAATGTTTCATATGTTTGCATACATTTTGTATGATTTCCTCTATACAACATTACATATCACAAAGTACATAAAAAATATAGCAAAAAAATAAAATATTTGTATAATCTAATAATAATATATTGACAATAAATCCAACAAAATCGCACCTCTTAGAAAAGTTATCATTGTCTTTAAATGTATATGTTCTACTTGTGTTCATTTTCTTTGTTCCGATGGTATGATTTAGATCAAATATATAGAAATAAGAGGAAAAAAATGCTCTAATTTCATAGAACAAAAAAAATTCAAATGTAATAACTACACGGTAATAACATGTGTTGTATAAATGTTTTTATCACTATCATATTATCCACTTTTCGAACTCTACATATCATTGCTACAGAGTTGTAATGTATATTGCATAAATGCTCTAAGTACTCCCATATAGAATAAATCATGCACTGTTTACCTGATAGAAATTATTTTACATCCCAATATCAAATAGGATGTGTCCACGTTGAAACATAAACCTTGTTTTTTGCTTCTGTTTTATTTATAATTTTTTTATTATTATTTCAAAATAAAATATTTTGTGCATCAAAATGTTGAAGTCTGAATTGTTTTCTTTTTTACTACCTTTTTCCATCTCCTTTAATTTTTTGTGACCATTTTGTGGTAGTTTTAGCCTAATCAAGGTCATCTCAGAATTACTTGATCTATAAAAGGTATTAATCATCCATGTTTTAGAATCTATTATTTCTTTGTGAATTATAATTAAAACATATATACAACTACAATATCTTGATCATTCCACAACTAATATTGAATTCTACAACCATCTCCATGATTAGTCAGGTTTCAATGAAACAATGAAGGAATAAAAGGAACACGTAGATGACATATGTTCCCCACATGGATGTCCACCTATCATAATGATTTGGAAAGTTATAGAGATCAAAGAATCTAAGAGTCAAACCTAAAATCAAACTCTAGTTATGACTATGGAACAATTAAGCAAACTTCAAAGAGAAATCATCACATAATCAAGTGAGCATGGAGAATATTTTTTCGATCATGAAGATATGATTCGAGAAAAATCCCTCATGGTTTGCTACTGGATTTTCTCTTCCATTACCAAATCACGGGGAGATAGAATTTAAATTTAAGTTTACTTCTCATATGGTAGATCATTCTAATTGCCTATTGGCACAATGCTCTTAGATTAATTTGGTAAATTATTGTATAAAAGTTGTGAGGTGAAACCAAAAACATATTTAAGTTAAGTTAAGTTGTGCTTCATTTCTATTATTTTGAAAAATATGTTCCAAATTAATATAATAATTTGTTTCTTTCTAATGCGTGGCTGAGCTAATTTTTGAGCAGTGAAAGACTTACACTCATGGGAGCCCCCCATGGAGAGTAGTAAGGATAGTTAGTTTTTTTTTTCATTGCAAGTTTTACATAAATTGCTTGAATTCATATAGAAGTTTCATGTAGTTTCCTCCTTGAATGGTTACATTTCATTTGTGTTTTAATCATTTTTTTTTTTTTTTGTTTCTAGAGTGCTCATAAAATAAAATAACAAAATTATTTATTTCTAGAATGCATTTACTTCCAACAATTTAGTTTTCAATTAATTTTTTGGATTATGAAGAGATTTATTTTAAGAGTAATCTCTACAATTAGTAATCACTTGAAGTTACAAGTTCTTGTTTGATTTATTTTCTTTCTACAAGTAATTAGCATTAGCATTCCTTTATGCAATTATAGTTAAATTCATTTTTTGCAATAGAGTTAAGTTTCCTTTTATGCAATTAGTGTTAATTTTTTTTTTTAAGTAGTGCTAAAACTTCAATTCCGCAACTAGTATTAAGATCTATTTTGTGCAATTTAACACTAGTATTTAATTTATGAAATTAGATACAAAATTTCAATTTTTCAATTAGAAATATATTTTAAATTTTGTAATTAGAATAAGTTGATATTTCAAGAGATGAATTTCAATTCAGTTTGGTATTTGGTTTTGATTTAGATTTAATGGAAAGAACATGTGCGTGACAACTCTCTAATCTCATTTGACACTTATCCATATTTAGAATAATTTCACACAGAGATAGAATTCCTAGAATATATGGTGTACACACACTTAATAAATACCTGAACCTTGGTTGAGAATTAATGAAGCAATTTAAGGTCAATTAAATTACCCAACATTTTGGTGCCATTGGCAAGGAAGTGTATATAGGATTCCATTCTTGGTTTTCATATCATTTTAGGTGCATTCAATTTTAATTTTTTAGATGCATAATAAAAGCATGATAAAAATCATTTATGCATAGAGAAAGGGATTATAGGGGTAGATTTATCAGTATAGGTATAATTTCAATTCCAACATCGCCACTCACTCCCGCTAGACCTCGTAGTGCCACACCATACACTGACACTCACATCCCATCATTTGTAGGTATAAATAAACTCCTTATGGTGGATAGGTCTGAAATAAAACTAAGAGATTCAAAAAATTCTTAGACTGAAGCTATAGTTGAAGAAACTACATCCCCAACAGAAGAAGTAATCTTTCTCTCTTCGTCAAGAGAACAACTTCGAGGAAAATAAATATAGGTCACTAGAGAATAATAAGAAACAACTTATTTTAATATACCATTAGTAGAGGAACCAGAAGAAGAGCTATATAATCCTATTATAGAACCTTATATTAGATCATAGGAATATACAATTGCAGGGGAAGGAGAAGGAGAATTACAAAATGTAAATGTTGAACTTAGGATTGAAGGTGGTAGAGGCAGACGAGGAAATAGAGGACGAGGTGGTAGAGGTAGAAGATGAGAACCAGATCCTTAAGGATTAAATATTATTGATGAATAAACCATAACAACAATGAAAAAAATCACACCCTCTATCCCCCTTAATTTCCATGGTTGAAGAAATTAGCACCCTAAAACGTTTATTTTTTAGTTTGAAGTTTTATGTAGATCTTATTACTACTTGATCCTTATAAATTGAAATTATTTCCAACTACTCTTAAAGATGGAGAACTTAAATGGTTCATGGGATTAGGAACACATACTATTAGAACATGGGAAGGAATGAAAAATGCATTCTTAGAAAAATATAAGGATTATTGCATTCTCCATAACCTTAAGAATGAAGTCTTTAAGATGATGCAAAAGGAAGATGAAAGCCTTGAAGAACTAGTCAAAATATTTGCTTACAATGTTAAAAGGGATAGGATGCATGACTTAGATGATGAAACATTAAAATCTATTTTTTTGAAATACATCAAAGATGAATGGATTGATATTCTCAATTTAGTGGGTAAAGGATATGTTTCTCAACTTTTTTTTAGATCAATATGTGATTTGTGTAAATATATTCCAAGGGGAAAGGCCATAACTGGTAAAATTCCAAGAGACCCTGTCATGTCCAGAATTAGTAAATATGCAACTAAAACAATAACTAGAATTTAAAAGTGAAATTTTCTTGATAATTTCAAAAAATATATCCTTGGGAGTCTTAGTGAGAAACTAGATACCCTTAAGATACAAAACAAGCAAAAAGATAAGGATGTTGCATTATCTATTTTATGTACTAGATGTAGGAAAAAACATGCCTTGAGAGAATTTCCCCTTGATATATATAAATTTGTGTCATATGTGCTGAAAATCATAACGCAAAGGATTTCCCCTTGATCCCTGGTCTTAAAGTTGTTTTTCAGTATGAGGTTGGGACGAGCCAAGCTGAATCACTCTTCTTTATTGCTAAAATTCCATGGAAAAATCAACAACCAAATATGACTCAAGGTTTCAATACTCAATCATATTCACAACCAAAAAATAATTGAACAACACCCATGCCTTGGAAACCTTGGTCCCCACAATCTCAAAATCCATACTGGGCACAAGGTTGGAAAAATCCTTAAGGAAAATATCCTATATATCCTTAATTCCAACAACCTTATCCTTATTTTTCACCAAAATATTATGCTCATCAACCAAACCAACCTACTCAATTCCAAAATCCAAATCGAAAAATTTCATTACCATTTCCTCAAAAATCCAATCAACTACCTACTCAACTACTCCTTAATCCAAATAATAAAAATCAACAAGTTGTTTATAATGTTGAAGGGAAAAATTTTCAAGCTTGTATGATAACCCCATTAGTTTTAAATGATGTTCAACTTATATCTGGTAGGGTTTTACAAAATAAGTCATCAAAAATTGCCATCCAAAAATCTAAAGAGGATGAGGTTCATGAAAAATATGTAATTCTTGATCAAGAATATACTCCTCTAAAGGAAGATGTTCCTGTACAATCAAAGGATGAGCAAATAAAACAAGCTCCTACAGTTCATGTAATAGAACAACCTTCTATTTCCTTACAGGATACACCTTTCCCTAAATTATATAAAGGAATAGAAAGGAAATTTGTTTTACCAGATTATGATATGTTAGATGAACTTAAGAATATTTGCATCAAAATTACTTCACTTAAAGCTATAAAGGAAATACCAATATTTTAAAAAACTATTAAGGACTTATGCATTAGAAAACCAGGAAGAAAAAGAAAAGATGTTAAAAAGATCCAATTGGTAGGGAAAATTACTGATATTATGATGGAGAAACCAACTTTTCAAAAATATCTAGACGCAGGTAGCCCTATTGTAAAAATTCATAGCAATGCTATTGATATTCAAAACTCTTTGATTGATCTAGGAACACATTAACATTATGAGTAAACAAACAATGGAGCTATTAAATCTTCCTAATCTTCAGTATACTCCAACCTTATTACAATTAGCAGATATATTTGTTATCAAACTAGATGGTGTATTAGAAGATGTGTATGTTTCTCTATATTCTTGGGAATATCCTTTAGATTTTATGATTTTAAGTCCCGAGACTAATTTAGGAGTCCATCCAATGATCCTTGGTAGACCTTGGCTAGCTATAGTTGATGCATTCATAAGTTGTAGGTACGGTGATATGTATATTTATGATAGGAATTCCACTAAGAAATTCACATTATATCCACCTACAAAAAAAATAACTAAATTATAAAGTGAAATTTGGATAGATAATGATAATGAATAATTTGATGATACACAATCAATATTTACTCTTTCAAATTAGATGAGGAAGATCAATTTATAATTTTAATAAATAATAATGATTCTTCTTCATACAGTGAGAAAAATCAAAATTTTCAGGAACAATCAATATTGAATATATATCATCTCACTAAATAGATTTACATTCTATGGAAAAGTTTGGCATTTCTCAAGTAGAAATTTTTCCAAGAAAAACAATGAACATTAATAATAACTTGGAAGAGTTTCAAAAGAAGAAATAGATAAAGATTCTACAAAAACATTCCTTTGCTTATGAATGTGAGTATATTGATATTAAAAGAACTGATCCTAAAACTTGTATACATCACATTTATATCCAGGAAATTGCAAAACCAATTAGACATCCTTAGAGAAGGATGAACCCTGATCTGAGAGAAATTGTTAAGGAGCAATTACAAAAATTACTTTATGTGAATTTCATCTATCCATCAGATAGTCAATGGGTGTAACCTTTTGTGATTGTTCTAAGGAAAATTGGGAAATGGAGAGTTTGTATTGATTACAGGGAATTAGCCAAAGCTACTTTGAAATATCATTTTCCACTACCTTTTATAGATCAAGTATTAGATACCTTGGCAGGGAAGAAGTATTTTTCATTTCTAGATGGTTTTAATGGATATAACCAAATCCAACTAGGACTAGAATATCAAGATAAAACTACATTCACATGTCCTTGGGGAACATATGCCTATAGGGTACATCCTTTCGATTATGTAATGAAATTTGCCACATTTCAAAGAGAATTTTTGGGTATCTTTTGTGATATAATTCATGATTGTGTGGAAGTTTACATGGATGACTTTACTGTATATGGAGACACTTTTTGTGGAAGTTATTAAAAGTTTAGAAAATGTTCTTATTAGATGTAAATAAGTAAACCTTTCATTAAGCCATGAGAAGTGTTTTATGATGCTCAATTAAGGGATTGTTTTAGGCCACCATATTTCAAATGATGGAATTAAAGTGGACACATCTAAAGTAAAAGTAATTTCTAAAATTTAAATTCATGTTTTTCAAAGAGATGTTAGACGTTTTCTCGGTTTTACTTCATATTATAGAAGATTAATAGAAAATTTCACAAAAATATCCTCTCCACTTTTCAAACTTCTTACAAAAGATTGTGAATTTGTATGGAATTCTCACTATCAAAAATCATTTGAGAAATTGAAACAAAAGCTACTAAAGCACTAATTTAAAAAGGACCAAAATGGTCTCTCCCTTTCCACATTTCTACTGATGCTTCATATAAATATTTAGGAGTTGTGATAGGCATTTTTTTTAACTCCTTATGCTAATTATTACACAAACACAAATTTGACTGTACCAGAGTTAAATTACATTGTAACAAAAACATAGTTTTTAGCTGTTGTGCATTCCATTAATAAGTTTCATCATTACATCATTGGTTATGACAATTTCATTCATACATATCATTCTTCTATAAGATATCTAATGAAAAAACCAATTATTAATGGTATAAATACAATATGGTTATTATTATTACAAGAATTCAACAATAATATTCTCAATAGTCTAGGAAAAGAAAATGCAACTGATAATTTTTTTTATAGAATGAAAATAATAATTATGATGTTCCTGTAAAAGATAATTTTCTTGATGGGTATCTTTTTGCAGTATCTACTAAAGAACCTTGGTTTTCATATATTTCCAATTATTTAGCTACAAAACAATTACCTCCATAACTATCATCCAGGGAAACAAAAAAACTTATTAAAAAAAATGCACCTTATTCTTGGATAAATGGAGAATTCTACAGAACTAGACATGATTTGATTCTCCAAAAGTGTTTTCGAGAAGATGAAGTACCAGAAATTTTCAAAGCTTGTCATGATGACCCATGTGGAGGACATTTTTCTGACAAAAGAACTACTTACAAGATCCCTTTTTTGGGATATTATTTTCCATCTATTTTTAAGGATGCCAAATAATATGTTAAAAGTTGTGATAGTTTTCAAAGAATGGGGAAGCCTATTCCATCAGATGAAATGCCTATACAACCACAGGTACTTGTAGAGCCTTTTGAAAAATTGGCTCTAGATCTTTTTGGACCAATAAATCCTCCATCTAAACAGAACAAGTACATGCTTGTTTGTACATATTGTTACAAAATGGGTAGAAGCTAAACCTCTTTTATTTGCAACTGAAAATGTTGTAGTTACATTTCTTTTTGAGGATATATTTACTTGTTTTGGTGTTCCAAGAGAAATTTTAATAGATCAAGGTACTCAATTCACATCCAAATTGGTGCAAAATATCATGGAGCAATATAAAATAATGCATTGGAAGTCTACTCCATATCATCCACAAGCCAATGGACAAGTGGAATCCACCAACAAGATACTTGAAGCATTTCTAATCTAGATTATGAATTTTCATAGGAAATATTGGGAAGAAAAGCTTCCATAAGCACTACGGGCATATCGAACCACATGGATAAATCCAACTGGACGTACTCCTTATGAGCTTTTCTATTGGAATAAAGTTTCTCTTCCAATTTGATTCCAAGTGCATGCCTTTAGAACAACTACTAAATTAGGCCTCGATCTATCAGAAGCTCAAAAAAATGAATAACACAATTGAATGAGCTAGATGACATCCGACAAAATGCTATGTAAAGAACCAACATAGTTCAGCAACAAAGAACAATATGGCATGACAGATTTATCAAAACTAAAAAGTTCAAGCTAGGTGACTAGGCTCTTCTTTTTTATTCCAAATTCAAATATTTTCAAGGAAATTTTCAAACTCATAAGCTTGGTCCTTATGAGATGGACATTTTTTTATGAAAATGGAGCAATCAAGATAAAAAATGATTGATGATGAACAAGTTACCTTCTCTGTTAATGGCCATAGATTAAGATTTTGTCATAAACCACTAACAAAGCAAGAGTTTGTGAAATATTTGCAAGAAAATTTTTAATCTAAGTTGGTTAAGAAAGGAGATCGTTATCCTCACTCTCCAACTCAATTGTAATTCTTTTTATCATCTAAATAAAAAATAAAAAATGTATTTATAGAAAAAAAAGTATAAGCATGAAAACCAACAATTTTGGCATGCTTATACATAAAATATTAACCGAAAACCAAGGTTTCTTGGTGGTTTAGATTTTCACAATTCGCTTGTCTTTTCCCTATTTCCTTTTTATCCCTCTTTTTATAATAATTTTTCAGGTGGTAAACAACACTTATGACAACCAACCTTCTTCACTAATCATCAAAGAAACAGTAGTAATAAGCAATCTTCCTCTGATCAAACAAAAAATTTCAAGAAATAAGCAACAACATAATTAATGTCATTCTGTAGCCAATCTTCAATTCTACAATTGAGTCAAATTTCTACAGTTAGAATAACATGAACACCTCACACTCAAAGAATGCACGACAAGGGAACATCAAAGATATACACAACAAAGGTATGTAAGATGTTGAATTATTTTCATATAAGAGCATTATATTTTAATTCATTAGATGATTTCATTAAAATCTTGGGAGACCTTATAAACTGCCTAAAAATTATGTACCATTATCATAACTGTTACCCCCCATTCCATCATCATTACTTAATCGGTCACATAAAATCTATTTAAAATCATATACATCTTATCGATCCTATGAAATAAAATCTAAAAATCATGGGTAATTATACAAAAATGGTAAGTCCTATCACAAATCAAATCTTAATAAACATCTTTCACAGGAACGAGAAGCAACAAAGATATAAAATGAAATATTAAGAAATCAGAATGATAATATAATTTTTCATTTATGCCACTGGTACAAGAAAGAGAAGAATCTCAAAGAAAACAATAGATTCCTCACAAACAGAATCAAGGGATTTCAGAGCAAAATCCTAATGAAGTGACTAAGGGAAATCTTCAACATTAAAAAGAGAAAGGAAAGCACTATTCTAGATGTTCTTGCAGAAACTTCTGAGATCATACACTAAAGAAGGAGGAACCAATTTTGATTTTTTGATGCATGAGGACATGCAAAGCCTTTAGTGTGGGGGAATGTTGAAGTCTTAATTTTTTTTCATTTTTACCACCTATTTATCTCTCCTTTATCTTTTTGTGACCATTTTGTACTAGTTTTAACCTAATCAAGGTCATCTCAGACTTACTCGAGCTATAAAAGGTATTAATCATGCATTTTTTAGAATATATTTTCTTTGTGAATTACAATTAAAACATCCCTACAAATACATAACCTTGATAATTTTGTAGCTAATATTGAATTCTGCATCCATCTCCATGATTAGATAGGTTGCAATGCACCAATGAAGGAATGAAAGGTAGTTGTAGATGACAGATGTTCCCCACATGGATGTCCACCTATCGACATGATTTGGAAATTAATAGAGATCGAAAGATATAAGAGTCAAACCTAAAGTCAAAATTTGGTTATTACTATGCAATAGATAAGCAAACATCACTAGGAAATCATGATGAAATCAAGTGTGTGGAGAAGAAATTTTCGATCATGAAGATATGATTCGAATATAATCCCTTGTGATTTTCTCTTTCGGTAGAAAACCATGAGGAAATATAATTTTAATTCAAGTTTAATTCTTAGATGGCAGATCAGTCTAATTTCGTAATGACACAGAACTCTTAGATTAGTTTGACAAAGGATTGCATAAAAGCCATGAAGCGAAGCCAAAAACATAGTTAAGTTAAGTTAAGTTGTGGTTCATTTCCATTATTTTGAAAACTTTGTTTTAAAAAAATTTAATAATATTTTTCTTTTTGATGCGTGGTTGAGCTATTGTTTGAGCAGTGAAAAACTTACACATATGGAAGGGCACACTGGAGAGTAGTAAGGATAGTTAGTTTTGTTTTCATTGCAATTTGTTCATAAACAATTTGAATTCACATAGAAGATTCATGTATAAGTTTACTCCTTGAATGGTTACATTGGATTGTGTTTTAATCATCTATTGTTTTGCTTCCATAGCACTCATAAAATAAAATACCAAAAAGATTTATTTCTTGCATGCATTTCCTTCCAGAAATTTATTTTTTAGTTAATTTCATGGATGATGAAGAGATGTACTTTTAGAGTTATCTATGCACATTAGTAATCACTTGAAGTTACAAGATCTTGTTTGATTTATTTTATTTTTGTGAGTAATTAGCATTAAGATTCATTTATGAAATTATAGTTAAATTTCCTTTTCTGCAATAGAGTTAAGTTTCCTTTTATGCAATTAGTGTTAAGATTTCTTTTTGAAAAGTAGTGCTAAAAATTCAATTCTGCGACTAGTATTAAGATCTTTTTTCTACAATTTAATGTTAGTATTTCCTTTATGAAATTAGAGAAAAACTTTCAATTCAGTAATTAGAAATATATTTTCAATTCTATAATTAGAATAAGTTGAGATTTCAAGCATAGATTTCAATTCAGTTTGGTATTTGGTTTTGATGTAGCTTTAATGGAAATAACATGTGTGTGACAACTCTCTAATATCATTTAACACATATCCATATTTGGAATAATTTCATCCAAAGAGAGAATTCCTAGCATATATGATGCACATACACTTCACAAGTACATAGACCTTGGTTGACAATTAATGAAGTAATTTAAGATCAATTAAATTACCCAACACAAAATATGGAAATAATTGCTTACATCAAGTAAAATGGAAAATAAAGTGTGAGATTTAAATTGAATTATAATTGTATGCCAGCGACCAAAGTGTCATTGTGCTTTCTTTGCACCTCCAAACCTCTGCACTCTGCAAATTGCAATGAAAAATTATAATTATAAGTTTGTGCCTCACTAGGGACTTTAAAATTCGCCTCGTGGTCAAATTTCATTGATTATTAATTATTATTATTATTATTAATTATCCAAAACATATCATGAAAATTTGAAACCTAATATGATGATTCTAATTAATAGTTATTTTATTATTATTATTATTAGTTATTGCCTTGCCATGGAATACAACACTCACTTCGTGGTCAAAGTGTGTTGACTCCCCATTACTTTTCCTATTTTTTTATTATTACAATTTTTCTATCTATAGGTGCATTGGTCGAAGTCCATTGACTATCGATAATTTTTCCAAGTTTTTTCAATTTTAATCACAGTTTCGGGAAAATGTTGAATATCCTTATTTTATTGTAAATTAAAAATCATTTTCTAATTTCTTAAAATCTTATTTCTAAGTTTCCATAGGATAAGAGAGGTTTTTTCTTTACTTACTGTCTAATACGTATATTGAAAATCTAAAAGGTAATGTGAAAATTTTAACCACTACTTCTAGTTATGTTGTCCATAGGAGCATTGGCGATGTGCTTATCATGCTATTTTTTAAACTACACATTGCAAACTTATGTTTGATTAGTTTTCTGGGGAGCTGGTCTCAAATAGATTTCTTATCTGGGTTGTATGGGTGTCATTCAAGTAGTTTCATGGCATGAGGGATTTTTTTTGCAAGCTCATTTCGAACGAAGGGTCAAAACATGTAGCATTTTTTTCAGGTAAACAATGCAACCTTTCTTCTATATGGGAGTACTTAGAGTGTTTATACAATATATGTTACAACCATGTAGCAATGAGATGAAAAGTTAAGAAAGTCGATTATATGAGAGTGCTACAAACATCTATACAATATCTGTTAATTTCGTGTAGCTGTTATGTATGAATTATTTTCGTGCTATGAAATTATAACCATTTTTTCCTCTTATTTCTATATATTTGATCTAATTCATATCGTTTGATAGGGAAAATGAATATAATTACAACATATAAAGTTAAATACAATGATAAATTTTCAAAAAGGTGTGTGTCTATTCTATTTATTGCCATTTGATTATTATTACATTATACATGTCTGTTTTTTTTTGCTATATTTTATGTATTTGAACTAAAGAAAAGGCCTTTTCAATTTTCAAGAAACATATAACACTTAGTGATCCGGATTTATGTAGGAACATAACAGAATAAACATATAACCATAAATACAAATATGCAGTGGAAAAATAACTTCATTTCATTAATATCAAAGAACTGAAATTTGCTTACAGGCAAAATAGAAATAAACTAGCTAGGGCATTGGTATCTATCTTTGAGAAGAGATGTGGCGGCTACATGCCTCTGAACTGAGTTAAAATGAGGCTCAAGGGCCTATTTATTATTTAGAAACAATGGAAAACCTTAAAAATCCAAAACCCTAACCCTAGGAGATGAAGCACCAAAACTATGGGCCCCGTTTGGGTAAATTGGTGTTTCAACTTCCCGGGGACGTAACTTTGGCATACGATCTCCGTTTGACGCGAATCATACCTCATTAGAAATATCTATCGAGGAATACAAATTTTGAGTGAGCAACATTGGTCCATCAATCCATGGACCCATGTTGCTCCCGATTTTCCCAAAAAACGTCGTTTAGGGCCACAAAACGGCTCCGGAAGTTTAGGACCCGAAAAACTGCTAAAAATAGTAAGTTGTGCCGAAACTGAAAAACTAAAAGAGACAATGGTGGGGCCCCAAGTGGAATAGGTAGGTGACCACCAATATCCACTTGAATCATTCCTCCCCCCTTAGGAAGCAATGGTCCCCATCGCATTAAGTTCCTCCATAATATCAGGAAACTTCTCCTGAACTTGGTCCCTGGTGAACCACTTTCCTTGGTGCAGGAGTTGGCCAGCTTTGACAACTCGATACAGTTGGATATTTAGTTGGCGAGTGTTCTTGATTTGCATGTCCATGATACAATCTGTGGTGGCCTGTTCCATGCAGTCTGGGTTTAACTTTTTTGGTGTGAGTTGTTCTGCAATGTCAAAGGTGTCCAATAGAGGTGGGAAGTAAGGAAAAAGGCGGTCCACATTGAATACTGGGTGCAAACCAAGGAATGGTGGAATACTGAGCTCGAAGGCATTGTTCCCTACAGCCTTGGTGATGGTGTATGGCTCGTATCGGAGCGGTTGAAGCTTGCGGTGGGGTTCACTGAGGCGCTCCTTCTGCAAATGTAGCCACACTTTGTCGCCCACCTGAAAGTTGTGTGGCACTCGATGCTGATCATGACGTTGCTTGTACTTAGCATTAGCTCTGTCCAATATGTCATGAAATTTTTGGCGGATGTGTTGAATGCAATCGATGAAGCTATTTTCTTTGTCAACTTCCGACTGGACATGAGCCGAATCGGCTTGAGTAGCCGCAAATGGCATGGCTACGTTAATGGGACATAGTGGCTGGAATCCAAAGCCCACCTGAAAGGGGCTGTGGCTGATTGAGCTGTGGAGAGCCCGATTATAACTGTGTTTTACATAGGGAAGGCTCTCGTCCCATGTGCGTGGATGCCTGGAATTGTACATGCACAGAATGTGTACAATCATTCTGTTGATGACCTCTGTCTGGCCATCTATTTGGGGATGGAAAGCTGTGGACTTGGTGAGCTTGGTGTCCAGCATTGACTAGAGGCTGGACCAAAATGTGCTGAGGAACCTGCTATCTCGATCTGATATGATACACTGTGGGATCCCAAAGTGCACCCACACTCGTTCAAAGAAGAGTTTAGCAGTGGCTTCTGCTGTGATATTCTTCTTGCTGGCCGCCATAATGGCCATCTTCGAGAATCTATCGACGACCACGAAAACACAGTCATTTCCATTCTTAGTAGAGGGCAGGCCCAACATGTAATCCATGGAGATGGATTCCCAAGGTCGACTAGGGGTAGGTAGCGGAGTATATAGCCCTTGCTTCTTGATGGTCAGTTTGGCAATGGCACAAGCAGTGCAGGATCTGATGTGCTTACCGACATCCTTTCGAAGGTTTGGCAGTAGAAATACTTCTGTAGTATTGCTACTATTTTCTTGACCCCGAAATTCCCAGCGACCCAACTGTAGTGTGCTTCCCATATCATCTTGGCACGCTCGCTTGAAGGAACAAAAAGGTGTCCCAAGTGACATAAAAGTGCATCTTGGAGGTGAAAATTTGGAACTTGCGTACCCCCCAAGAGTGCCTTGTATGTGTGGCCGAATTTTGGGTCGCTGTCATAGAGAAGCAGCCAATCAGAAGTCTCGTTCTCACAAGAGTTGAGAACGGTGGTGAGCGCCATGATGGGTGGTCGGCTGAGACAGTCTCCAACATTATTGGTGCTACCCTTCTTGTACTTGATGTTCAAATGAAACTATTGTAGATATGTGGACCACTTCTGATGGCAATCATTCTGCAACTTCCCTTGTGTCTGTATGAACTACAGGGGCTGGTGGTCTGTGTGGATGATTGTTTCCTTCCCCAAAATTTAATGCTTCCATTGTCGACAAGCTTGCATAATGGAATACATTTCTTTGTCATAAGTGGGATACTTGCGAACTGTGTTAGACAATGTCTCACTGTGATATGCCACTGGATGTCCCTATTGAGAAATAACCACCCCAATAGCATAGTCAGAGGCATCTATCTCGATCTCAAATGGTTGTTGCAAGTTTGGTAATGTGAGCACTGGGGCAGAACAGAGGCAATTTTTCAATTATGTAAACGCCTTCTGTTGAGATTCCGACCAAAAGAATTTTTCTCTAGCTCCTCCCTTGGTGACTTGACTCAAGGGCCAAGTGATATGAGAGAATCCCGAGATGAACCTACAGTAGAAATTAGCAAGACCCAGAAAGCTGCGAAGCTCTGTTATAGTGGCTGGGGCTGGCCAATCCCGAATGACTTGGATCTTGGTTAGATCTACATGCACCCCCCTTTCATCAATAATGTATCCCAGCTATTGAACTTGGGTCATGCCAAAAGTGCACTTCTCCAAATTGGCACACAACTTGTGTTGTCGCAGTGTTTGGAGGACTTGTCGGATGTGGTGGAGGTTCTCTTCCCAAGTTTGGCTGAAGATCTGAATGTCATCCAAGTACACCACTACAAATGAGTTGGTGAATGACCGCAAGATTTCATTCATCAACCTCATGAAGGTTGCGAGAGCATTCGTCAACCCGAAAGGCATGACCATCCATTCGAAAGGGCCTTCCTTGGCTTTGAAGGCAGTCTTCAACACATCGAAGGGTTCAATTGGTACCTGATGATACCCAGACTTCAAGTCGATCATGCTGAAATATTTCGCCCCTTTGATTTAGTCTAGTAGGTCATCAATCCGTGGGATTGGGTACCTATTCTGGACAGTGATCTTATTCAGTGCCCGATAGTCAATACAGAGTCTCCACACCCCATCCTTCGTCTGTACCAACACGATCGGGCTCCCACAGGGTGATGAAATTGGTTGGATGTGACCTTTCTGTAGTAGCTCCTGAATCTGCCTCTTGATTTCATCGTTCTCCAGAACAGAGCACCGATAGATCATTCCATTGGGTAGTGGCACACCTAGGGTCAGATCAATCGGTTTCTTGACCTAACAATGCAGAGGAACCCCTGTGGGTGAGGTGAAGATGTCATTTTACTCCTTCACAACCTTGTCCATTTGTTGTTGTCGTGCAGAGGAGCCATGTCTGGAGGTCGTGGCCATATTATTCTTCTTTCCCTAGGGGCAGATCATTAGGAAAACAAATTTCCTGGTTTTGGAAATAAGCTTACTGCATTGTTTTGTAGTAACCAAAGAGATAGCGGCAGAAGGTGGTACCTCTGGTATCCTGTATAACTTATTTCCCAAAGTAGCAATAACATCACAAGGCCGAGACTCATACACAGCATGACGATTCCACAAGTATGGTTGTCCTAATAATACATCAGAAACATCAATAGGAGCAACATCACATAATACCTCATCTGTGAAGGGTTTGATGCTATAGGGAAGGCGACACCACTAGCTGACGCGGAGATATCGTCCTTGGTGAAGCCACCTGATGGTGTATGGATGTGGGTGAGATGTGGTCGGCGAGCCCAACCGCTTTATGGCATCTAATAAAATGAGGTTCTTTTGACTCCCATTGTCAACAATGAACTTTACTGGGGAGCCCTTTACCTACATCTGGGAGTGGAAGAGACGTTCCTCCTCTGGATCTTCCAGTTCCTCCTTCTGGATATTCGTAGTGGCAACAGTGGTGTTGAGCTCCGCATCAATAATCTATTTCCCCTTTTCATTCCCCTTGTCAGGTTTTGATTCAGAGTCATAGCATGCATCTGACTCAGAAGCCCTCATCTCGGGCACTAGCAACTGCTATGCCCGACACTCACTTATGTTGTGAGTGGAGCTCTTATGGAGCTCACACCACTTGCCCGTGTCCTTATTTGTCTTTGTAGTGTTTTTCTTTGCTTGTGGCTTCGACCGGTTGTCTTGAGCTGCCATGCCTTGGCTTTTTCCTTTGTTCTGTGGTTTGGGAGCACCTTTCCCTTGCTTTTGATTCACAGATCCAAAGTCTCGCTTCTTCTGTTTGAATTTCTGCTCAATCTTGGCAGCATATCGATATGTCGTACCGAGTGAGGAGATGTCGAGGAACTCCATTTCCTCCTAAATGTATTTGTGTAGACAACTATGATACTTTAGCACCAGATGTTTCTCTAAATCTTTGATACCCAAATTTGTGCGCAGGGTATGGAACAGATTCGTCAGCTCATGCACATCTTGATCCCTTTGTTGTTGCAGCGTGGTCCATTGTATGTACTTGTCCTCATAGCTCCCCACGGGATAGTACTGTTCCTTGATGGCATCTCGGAAGGAATTCCAAGTTGGTATGGTTGAGAACAGAGAGGGTTATGTCTGTTCATTGTTCTCACAGTAGGTTTCCCACCAGTCCTTGACATGGGGAGTAGCTTTGAGGAGTCCAAAAATAATCTTCTCCTAGTTGGAAAAGTCATGAACCGAGAAATATCCTTCTAATAGATTCAACCATCTATCTATGGCATCTACATCTATTTGACCCTCAAATATGGGAATGTAAAAATTTACTTGTACCTTAAAAAGAGTCGCACCTCCAGAGTGGCTGCTGGATGCAGATGCGCCACCAGTGGGCAGTCGTTGAAGGATATGGGTAAAGTTATCCATCATCGCATTCCTTTGTTTTTATAGGTCCTCCTCAAGCAATATTTTGATAGGATCTCCTGCTCCCTCATCTTTCTTTTCATCCCCCATGGGCGTCCGTCAGGGTTTGCGAGGCTGATCTTGCAAAGGTTCCACCAGATCGAGCCCTAACTCCTTATACCCCGACCTCATTGGGGACATGCAAAGAAGGATCGAGAAAAAGCAAACCCCTTTGATACCACTGATCCGGATTTATGTAGGAACGCAAAAGAATAAACATATAACCATAAATACAAATATGCAGTGGAAAAATCACTTCATTTCATTAATATCAATGAACTGAAATTTGCTTACAGACAAAATGGAAATAAACTAGCTAGGGCGCTGGTAGCTATCTTTGAGAAGAGATGTGACAGCTACAGGCTCTGAACTGAGTTACAATGAGGCTCAAGGGACTATTTATTATTTAGAAACAATGGAAAACCCTAAACATCCAAAACCCTAACCCTAGGAGATGAAGCGCCAAAACTATGGGCCCCGTTTGGGTAAATTGGTGTTCAACTTCCTAGGGACGTAACTTTGGCATACGATCTCCGTTTGACACGAATCATACCTCGTTAGAAATATTTATCTGAGGACTACAAATTTTGAGTGAGAAACATCGGTTCATGGACCCATGTTGCTCCCAGTTTTCCCAAAAAACGTCGTTTAGAGCCTCAAAACGGCTCCGGAAGTTCAGGACCCGAAAAGCTGCTAAAAATAGTAAGTTGTGCCGAAACTGAAAAAATGAAAGAGACAATGGTGGGGCCCCAAGTGGAATAGGCAGGTGACCACCAATATCCACCTGGATCACTTAGAGATTAAGGACGACAATTTCAAGGAAAAATGTGCTTAGAATATTTCTATAAAACATTTGTGCATTTATACATTTGTTAAATTTTTAGCTTAATATATGTAACAAGGAATTATATATTAGAATATGTCGAAACTAAAATCTATTTAGTATTTTACCTATATATAGAAATAAAACTCTATTTGGTAACTATGAACTTGATATTGGAATATAAATTAACAATGACTTTGTGCTATCTAGTTTTGTCTTCATGATCCAATTATTACTTAGTATCAATTATAATGTCCTTTTAACCAATGATTTGAATGTATTATTTGTGAACATGAAAAAAATATTGGATTCAAATGATCTGACAATACACATGAATGAAGAAGTAGAGATGGAAATGAGCACTATTATAGAATCAAATATCACATGAGACAAAGAAAAAGGAACAGAAAATAACGAAGAAAGAAAAGAAAAAAGGTAGGTTTGTCCAAGTTTACTTAATTTCATATCAAATTTATTTTTGTTTTATTGAATTAATTTCAATTCAATGTTCATGACTAGGAAAAACGAGATAGAGCCTATGCCATTATTGATCAAAGATATTAATAACAACATAATAGGAAACATTTTCCATGGCATTTTCTTAGTTCCATATTGAAATTTTTTGGACAAAGCACATAAGACAAAATTAATACTCCATGCTTATTTGACAGTGTAACAACCCCAGCTAAAGTCCATGTAATAAAGCTGATAAAGGTAAAATAATAATCAACGTCATGGGACACATATTCCAAGCTTAATGTTGGGAAAAAACATAGTGATGGGGATCATTGGTGATTAATTTGTGGCTATGGAAATTCGCAAAAGCATTGGAAAAGGCTAAGAGGCATTAACTGGCATTTATTTATGAAAATAAAGAAAAATAGGAGAAAAGGAAAATCAAAGGTCACAAAATTGCATGTAAGGAAAATTGGAGGAAAAATAGAGGAAAATGAATAAAATAGAGGCGTCAATGAGAAAAAGGCTTATGAGGATTAGTTCACAGCTTTTTTCAATACAACCTTTTATCAGTTTTAGCTTGGAGCTCTCTTATATTCTCTCTCTCATAACCTTTCACACTTACAGTTTCTTGGAGCGTCACGAGATACTTTGGATTTGGAGAAAGAAGGAAAAGGAAAAGAAGGAAAATGCAAGAGGACAATGGGATCAACAACTACAACAAGGTTGATTTGTAGGTATCGAGTTACATGAACGATTTCCTTACTATTTTTGGCATGCATGGTATATTCATGCGGTTAGTTGGTTATGGTTTGTCATTAGCATGGATGATTGTCTAAATTGACAATGGTTTTTCCTAGCCTTGCCATTTCTTGGATAACCATTGTGTTGCGGGTTTTCCCATTTGTTTTGTGATCGATGCTCATGTTACTTATGGTTGTGGGTTGAGTTATTAGTTCTTAGAGCCTTGGTTGGAAAAACATTCTGGAATCTATGTAATAACTTGGGTTTAGTTACTAGTCTTGGAGTCGTGTTGGAACAAATGCCCTTGAGCCCTAGAAAACTTGGGTAGAGACCGATGTGGTGATCGTTAGTGATGTTTAACTGTGAGGTGGAATCACTGGTTGAGGGTTGAGTTGGTTTTGCCCATGGAAGCCCTTTTTTTCTTTTGGTTGGTTTATTCTATGAGATCCCATATTTATGTTTGGAATATGGCACAAGGGGTGATTGGTTGAAAGAGAGATTTGGTTCAACCCAATATATGTTCGGGTGGTACGTGGAAGTCCCTGACTTGGTTGGATTTTCATCTGTTAATAAGAGATCCTTTCCTCTTGTAATTGATGAGTGTTTATACTTTTTATTATGTTGATTTGATGGCTTTTCTATCATTGTTATTATTCTGGTTATATGTTGGTTATAAGTATGGTTTCATGACAAATTCTAGTTATGGCTCTTATCATGTTTTGATTGGAAAATGAATTTTTGTTGAATGCATGACCTAATAATGTTGTTCTAGCTATTATGAGAGGGAATTATACCTTCTTGATGATTCTTAGATAAGTATGAGGCCCCTATGTTTAGATATGCATTTATGACTTGTAGATTGCATGTTCACAATGCGTTTGACAAAATTTCTGTCATGGTTAGGCTTGGTTAGGTCAATTTATTGACTAAGTTTTTCATTAATGGATTTTTCCTTATGTAATTTATCATTATAGAAATTTCTATCAAGTTCTAGGCAAAGGTCTGGATCCTAGCCTTGAAAAGGTGGCTGAGATTCCAAGGTCGCATGCACAGAACTAGAGATTTTATACTGCAGTCATTGGGAGGCTGGGTTATCCATGAAAATAAAGGGTTAATAACTGGATATCCTTGATATGCAAGTGAATGTGATTCTAGATCAATAAAAAGGAAATTTAACTTAGGGTTTGGGCACCTGGGGTTGTTGTTTGGCTCTTGGGGGTCCTATAGTTCCTGAGGAAGGTCAGTAAAGTTTCGGTTTGTTGATTCCACTTCCTTAACCATACCTAGGAGGTTTATTCATATATTAGTAACTACACGTCACATATTTACCCCATTGGACTAATGAACGTGGGTAAGTGTGGGAGGAGGGTGTTCCAGAGTGGTATCAGAGCTCCTAGGTTCAACACTTGGACTGAATGGGTGGAATGTGTTTGTCATGCATGCATGTAGGTTGTATATGTGATTGTTATGTATGCATGGTGATCATAATTTTTTAAATTGTATCGTTATGTAGAAGTTAATTATTTCATTGTTGGGATGATGGACATGTTGATTTCATTATATATAAATACATATGTTATGGTAATATAGATTGATCTTGTAGATGATATAGCCTCCCTTGAACTTTATCAAGGTACGCTTTATTATATTTATATTTGGTTTATCTGACATACTGTGTTTGTGGGAAGAAGATCAAGTTGATTAACAAAATGGTGAACTACAATTCACATGAATCTCCCTATAGATCAGATGATCAACATGGTGATGATTACTCCCCCCAAATAGTAGATATATTGAAAATTTTTAAGGCAGAAATAAGAAGTTACAAAGAGGATAATGACAGGATCGTTTAGTCACATGAAATACTTGTTAGGGATCATGAAAAACAACCACAGGTTCATGTAGTCATTCTTCATAGTCTATCATATTTGTAGAGATAGAGACCACTTATGATTAATCATGGATAAGAGGAAATGGCAAATGGCACATATGGTAGCAAGTCTCAATAAGGACGCAGGTTGGATAGAGAGGATACAATTAGGGATGGTAGATTTCTAGATACACCTGACCAAAGGAATAGTGATCATGGGTTATATCCTAGTTCTGGTTTAGAGAAACGGTATGGTCATCTCCATCAACATCTATATAGGAGGATTGAGAAGTAGTATTTTCTAGAAGAGTTTAAGAAACAAAAGGCACCAACATTCGATGGAGAAATGAAGAAGTCATGGGATGAGAAATCTTGGTTCCTTGAGATGAATAAGTTCTTTAGATTACATGACTATTAATATAAATTCATGAAATCCAGGATAAATACCTTCAAACTTAAAGGTAAATAAGATATTTGGTGGGAATACATGAAGAATGTCAGAGGAATTTAGGAAGAGGATTTGAATTTCATTGAGTTTGAAATAATTTTCAGGAAAAAGTATCTATATAAGAGATAATATGATGACATGACAAAGGAATTCTATGAGTTGAAGATGTGATTTATGACCAATTAGGAGTATACTAGAATATTCATGGAGTTGTTGAGGCATGTTCCTTACCTTAAAGGAGGAGAAAGCTAATATTTAGAGATTCATCAGTGATTTTTTAGTATAGTTCAAAGACAGGATTGAGTTTGATGAGCCTAGATCATTGGAGGAAGCCATCAGATAAATGAAGCATTGTTATGAGCAATGAAAGCACAAGTTTGAATCTAAACATAATTGGAAAGGTAATGAAAATACTAAGGGAAAATGGGATAAGAAGAGAGGAACACTATGAGACACGGGTAACAAAGAGAATGAAATGTTGCAAAAGAAGTGAATCAATACATCTGGCAGAGGGTATGGATTTTAGTCTGAGGAGTAAAACATGGGTGATGGATGAAAGCCTTTACAGTGTTGTACTTGTGGCAAGGATCATCATGGGAGAGATTTTCCAAAACATTAGGGTGGCAGACTATATATTTACAATGCTAAGGAGGCACAAATAGTTTGGGATGTTGGAAAAAGTGTTCCTCAGATCTGTGCAACATTGGATAATAGGTAGGCAGATCATCAGGCATCTATTATCGAGATGGACGATAAGCTTTGTGATAAATTTATTTCTATTTTGATTGACCCTAGATCTAATTATAGTTATGTTAATCCTGACATGGCGAATGAGCATGGTTTTAATAAATAAGTGCATGCAAATTCTTGGTTAATTCAGTTGGATACAGGTACTAAGAAAAGTGTTCATCATTGGGTAAGAGCTTGTGCATTTGAGTTTAATGATATTCCTACATCAACGCATCTAAATGTACTTCCATTTGGATCTTAAAATATACAGTTCAGTATGAATTAGTTGTATCTTCACAAGACTAAGGTGGATTGTTATGAAAATGAAATTAAGTTCTTGGATGACAAAGGAGATCAAAGAATATTGCAGGGTAAGAAGAAGGTGAAATTAGTTACAATGGTTACAACTATGCAAAAAACATGTAGTCGTAGGAAAGGGTGTGTATTGTTTGCAGTGCATATTTCTAGTGATAAATGTAAGGATGTTGTGGATTCAGAAGTCTTCAATAATTACCTGGTTTTGCATCAGTTTTAGTATGTATTTCTGACAGAGATTTTATAGTTTCCACCTCATAGGGAAGTGGAATTTTCTATTGACTTGGCATTAGGAGCAACACCAACATTAAAGGCACCTTACAGGATGAGCATTCCATAGTTAGTAGAATTGAAGTTGAAATTGAAGGAAATGTTGGAAAAGGGATACATTAGCCCAAGTGTGTCATCTTGAGGTGCACCAATGTTGTTTGTGAAGAATAATGATGATAGTCTCAAGTTATGCATTGATTACATGTAGTTGAACAAGGTGATGATTAATAACATGTATTCGTTGTTGAGGATAGATGACTTGTTTTACCAGTTGAAGGGAGCAGGGGTGTTCTCGAAGATTGATATGAGACCAAGATACCATTAGGTATGCATCAAAGAAGAGGATATCTACAAGCCTACTTTATGGACCAGGTATGGGCATTATGAGTTTGTTCTTATTCCTTTTTGTCTAACTAATTCTTTGACTATCTTCATTGGTGATATATTAATATACTCTAAAAATGAGGAAGAACGTGTAGAAAAATTTGAAGCAATGTTAAAATTGTTGAGAGAACGTTAGTTTTATGCCAATATTATTACATGAAACTTCTTTCAAATAGAGGTACATTATTTGGGGCATGTGGTTTCAGAGGAAGGCATAGAATTGGATTTGGAAAATATTAGAGCGATCATGGAGTTGGAAACTCCTAAGAATGTGGAAGAGGTCAAATCATTCATGAGAATAACATGTTACTATCAAAATTTCATTAGGAAATTATCACAAATTTCCTATCCTATTACATCATTGCAGAGAAAGAGAAATAAATTTGAATGGAAAAAGGAGTGTGCAACAAGTTTTGAGAAGTTGAAGAATTGTTGACAAATGCTCTAGTTCTCAAGATTGTAGATTCAAATAAAGACTTCGTGGTGTGTAAAGATGCATGCAAGAGAGGACTTGATGGGGTTCTAATGTAGGAATGAAAATTAGTGTGCTATGAATTGAGGAAACTAAGTGAACAAGAGAAGAATTATGTAATGTTATCACTTCCCCTGCTTCCCAAGGTTGATAATGGAACTGAAGGAAGGTAACCACAAACCAACCTTTATGTCAGGTAGTTAGCCCTACCAAGAGAAAAGAGGGCTCTCTCAATGTCACTTTGCATACAAAGAGATGACTGGATATAATGATCTTAGGCTAGTTATTAAAGTTCGGTAAATTTGGGTTTTTGTTTGTTTGAATTTTTGCTGGATAGGAATGACAGTTAGGGAACTAGGTGTAGGGTTTAGGTCAGATTTCAAAGGTTAGATTGTAAAGGCAAGGATGACACCAGGTAGGTAATATTAGGAGCATGCTTAATTTTTCATTGTATAGGGTGAATTGAGAGATAATTAGAATGAGCATTAAAATGAATTCATTCATCAGAAGAGGAGAGACATGTTCATGTAAATATTATAAAAAAAAAGCATGGAAAGCATGATTTTTGTCTATAAACTGATAAGATAAAAATAAATAAGCATATATGTGAAATATGGTTAACATGGAATTCAACATGATAAGATTACATGATGTTGCCATAGCATCAAAAACCCACATTCTCCATATAAAATTTCATTGTTCATTCATAACCCAAAATAATCCTCAAATTGGGACAAACTCTAATGTGGAAGCTTTTTCCCATCTACCAAAACCCATTTTGATATTTCCTTGAACTTTGGTTTAAAACCCAAATAAAAGAATTATTAATTCAGAATTAATATTCCTTTCTCACAACTATGGTTTAAAAACCCCGAATTACCATTCATGAATCATATCTGCTTATGATTTCAATTCTAAGGTTTAAAACCCAAATAAACCATATAATTACTATCCTCGCATCAAAACTTATATATTGGACCCATGGCATACTCAACACACTTATTTGACATGTCTTACCTTATCCAAAGTTTTCTTTCCTGTATGATGCACTCTTTCTCTGTTCACTTCCATTATAATAGAAATATAATAGAAATTAACATACCTTTATGAACCATGTCACAACACTTCGCATATGTTTGTGGAATTTCATTAAAATAAACTTTATGTTATAAAGTTAACATAAAATTTATAACTTACCATTTCCGTCGATCAACAACTGCACAAATTTCGAGGCTCATTTATATGTTAAATCATATGTGGCCCACACTTTATTTCAACGCACCTATTCATCGTCCATCATTTATAAAATTTGACGGTTGGCATTTCATCACGCTCCAACCCAACAATCCAACGGTTATTGCATAATAAAATTGCACGCCATTTGGTTTTCCAAACTCATGCAAAATGGGTGGTATTGAATTACCATCAATGCAACGTGTCACATGCTGAGAGGTATCACGCTCGATCAACAAATTACTACTTATAATCCTAAAGCTGCGCAAAAACCATAGGTTGGGTTTTTCGAACCCCATTCATGGTTCCGTCATCTATTAATTCATGATTCCACACTCTTTTGACCAAATTTCCTCTCACTTACTCTTTCCAAACTGCGCACTCTCCACAGACAGTTAGGTCTTCTTCACTATTCCTTCTCTTCTGGTTCCATTCAATTACATAACCCTGGTATCCATAACCCATTTAATGGTTCCACAATTTAATAATTAATCATTGTTTGTCCATATGCTTAAATCTGTAGCTTGAAATAAAGTCCTGAATCTGCATTCGTTATTCAATCAGATGTATTTCTGATACATATGATCCAATGTATCCAAATGCCTTAAAACTCCACGAAATTTTCTGGAATATAAACATGATGTCAAAATGTATATCATGCTACTTTCCCAAAATTAAATCCACAAGTTCTACTCTACCATTCATCAAAACATTCCTCACAGTTCATCGGCCTTCCAAAAAGGAATCTATCGAATTCCTTGTGAATTTGATTTTATAGAATCTGATTTCGATCTCAGATTCTCCCAAAATACACCTGCACACTTATATTATGGAAACCCCTGATTCAATCCAAAAATCAATCATTCAATGTACATAATATAAACTTCAATTATGAAACATGAACTTGGAAATTGAGTTCTCTATATTCAACTCAATATTTACATAGGAATCTTTCTTCCTTTGGCCTGATATTCTGTATCAATGGCCTTTCTGTCAATTTTCCCATAGGCTTACAACAACAAACCCCTGTCTATCTAAAACCTACTCTAATTCTTCTATATGCTACTACTCTCTGCTTTTTCCTTGAGGCTTTACAATTTATACAAAGGATTATGAATCAATTTAGGTTTAGATCCTCCATTATCTTAACAAATTCCTCAAAATCCTCAAAGTCCTAAAATCTATCATTTATACCTAAGATCTTCTTTAATCCCATAAAATCATGAAACTAATTCTAACTTAAGATTTACAATTAAATTTCAAATCTCTCATTCAATATAATGCTAAGTGTTTTCCTTGAAAGGCAACCCACCTGATGAAGATGATGACAACTTACTTGATGAAGTTGTGCTTGAGAGAATATGTTCCTGATGAAGAAAAGATGATGTTTCTACAGTGTGTACAGAAGACTATGAAGAAAGGATTTCAGAATGTACTCAAAGTATGATGAAAAAGAGTATGTCTCTTGGTATACGCGTATTGGCCTAAGGGAAATCGCGTATACACGCGGAAAGGCACGTGCCAAGTCGCATATGGGCAAAAGCGCTCAAAAAGTGCAAAACCAAGGGTAACCACCATGGTATTAACCCATTGAATTGGGTAATGATCCGCCTAAATTGACCCCGTCCAGATAGTTTTGGGCTTATGGTATTGTTTTGATCCATGGTATTGAAAAAGGGGCTCATGGTATTGACAAAGGGTAATCATATATAAGGAGAAGAAATTCATTGTGCAAATAATGAGAGGGGGTGCAAGATATCTGAGCTTGAATGAATACTTCTCTCTGAAGTAGATCTGAATGGAAGGGTTACACTTGAAGATAAATCTGAATGGATGATGCACCAATGATGAAGAAAGAGATCTAGATCTGAAATGTATCTACTAGATCTGCTTATGGAAGGCTTAGATCTGTGATGAGGCGAACATCTAGGCGAACATCTGTCTGAAGTGAAAGGGTAAATCTGAACTGAATATCTGATCTGAAGAAGAATCCTGCTCTGTAATAATTGAAGATCTATACGCTACTTCAATGCGGAGGAAGCGCGTATATACGCAGCTTCAGCGAAGAGAAAGCGCGTATGCGCAATAAAATATACACTGAGTTATACGCTGGTTTGTATGGACGGAAGCGCGTATACACGCGACATCAGTGAAGGGAAAGAGCGTATGCAAACTAGGGCTTGCTGAAGCAAGGGGTATGAAATATCTGATCTGTTCTGCTGTGTTTCTGCTATCTGATCTGTGTTGATCTGTATCTGTTGATGATGTATGTTCGTGCTTAAAAAATATGGAAAGGGTTCCTTCTGGAAATATGATGAATTGCGGTCTGCAAGTTGTGTTCTATTGAAGTTGTTGGATCCAGTGTGAAAATTGATGAAACGTGGTCCAAGGTGGTGCTGAAGGTTGTAGCCTTCAGTCAGGGGGTTGTAGCTCCCTTCCAGGTGAGGCTGGTAAGCGAGATCGGGGGGTCGTAGCTCCCTTCCAGGAGAGGCTGGTAAACGAGTCAGGGGGTTGGAGCTCCCTTCCAGGAGAGGCTGGTAAACGAGCGCAGGTGGGTGCCTGCGTGCTGGTCAAGTCTGCGCCAGCACATATGTTGTAAGATGTTTTCTCTATAATAAAATATTGAAGGCCGAGCAACTGCAGCGGTGGTTTTCTCCCGACTTGGGTTTCCACCTAAAAATCCTGGTGTTCATGTGTGATGCTTTGTGTGATGGTTATTCTGTTCTTACTGCACATGTTTACTGCTTCTTGAATATCTGATAAATAAATGATGGAATGGTTTAAGTGAAGATTTAATGACTTATCTAAATCTCTGTGTATACGCTAGTTTAATAAAGGGGATCCGCGTATATACGCACGTCTGGTTCAGGAAAGTAGCGTATGCCTTTTAGAAGAAAGAAAAAGTGAAAGTTTTGATTATGCAGTAAATACTGATTCACCCCCCCCCCCTCTCAGTATTTTTCCCAACAATTGGTATCAGATCAGGTCCTTGTGCAGAAGCTTGATCGCTTAAAGGAGATCCGTCGCAATGGGAAGTCAAGAAGGAGTAATGTCTATAAAGCCACCTCTATTCAATGGAAGCAATCGGATCTTCTGGAAGGTACGTACAAAAGCTTATCTGCAAAGTCTTGGTGCAGATGTATGGGCAATCGTGGAAGAAGGTTATCAATACCCGGCAAGTATTCCTACCGATGCAGCAGAAAGGAAGAAGTATGAAACCAATGCCAAAGCAGTGAATGTCTTATTGGGAAGCATGTCTGAATCGGAATTTGCTAAAGTAATGCAGCTACATTCAGCAAAAGAAATATGGGACAAAATCATTCTAAGCTATGAAGGAGACACAAAGGTAAAAAGTGCAAAACTCCAAACTCTTAGAATTGAATATGAAAATTTGAAGATGCATAGTGATGAGAGTGTTGCCAGTTTCTTTCTTCTTCTAGATGATATTGTAAATCGGATGAGAAATTTGGGTGAAACCATGGCTGATACTACTCTGGTGGAAAAGGTCTTGAGATCTTTGACTTCAAAATTTGACTCTAAAGTTTTTGCTATTGAAGAAAGGCAAGATCTGCAAACTCTTTCTGTTGTTCAATTACATGGTACTCTGACTGCTTTTGAAATGAGACAAGGAGGTCCTTCTCAAATAAGACAAGCTGCTTTTAAGGCATCTACAAAAGGAAAGGAAAAGGAGGTTATCAAAGAATCCAGCTATGTATCCGATGAAGAAGAAGCAAATTTCGTGAGAAAGCTCCAACTAGGTACGGGAAGATTCAAAGGTAAGCTTCCCTTCAAATGTTTTGAGTGTGGTAAAGTTGGTCATTATGCTGCAAAATGTCCTTATAAAAGAAAAGAAGTAGTAAGAAGGAATAAGAACCGATCTAGCTCTAAGAAAAGTTACTATGCTAATGAAGATAGTGATGAGTCATCTAATAGTGAGGAAGAATGTGAAGAAGATCTTAGACTTCTCATGGCTTTTGAACAAAAGGAAGAAAAGGATACTTTTATGGATGCTCTAGAGGAGAATGATTTTCTTGAAGAAAATAATCAGCTCAAACTACGCTTAGAAGAAGAAAAGATAATCAGAGAGACCATTGAAAAGCAGCTTGAAGAAGCAAAGAAACATATTGAAAAACTAGAATGTGAAGTGGTAAGTCAAAGAAAAGAAGTTGAGAAAGCAAAAACCTTGAATCTTAGATTTGCTAAAAAATCTGAAACCTTAGATGAGATCATCAAGGTACAACGTTCTCCTCTTATAAAGACAGGTCTTGGATATACCGGAGAATCTTCTCAAACTTCAGCACCCAACTATCTAAAAGCAGGTACAGGTGGTTTACATCATTCAGCCACTCAGCAAGAGAATAAAGGATTTCTACAGGGAAAGCAGGACCATCTCAATTCAAGGAACACTAACAGGGATATCTTTCAAAGACACTACAACCAACAGGTAAATTCAAATAGAAGATTCCATGATCGCAGAAATTTCTACTTCAATGGGCAATGTTTCACGTGTCACAATTTTGGTCATAAAGTTATTCAATGTGTTGCATATAAAACCATCATGACAAGAGAAGCAAGAAAGAAAAAGTTGGATACTGAACCAAAGAAGAATACCTATAACAATTTTTCTCCTCTTCAAAGTGAAGTTGAATGTACTTATTGCAATAACTTTGGCCATGAAGAATTTGAATGCAGGAACAAGATCCAGCCTAAAGAACATGTTCCCTCAAGCTCTAAAGTGTGGAAGAAGAAAGAACCGTCGGTTGAAAATTGTGGGATAGCATTATTTGCAGAAGGTGAAGAAAATCAATGGTACATCGATAGTGGGTGCTCAAGACACATGACAGGTGACAAAAGCAAACTTCATGCTTATAATGCTCTAGAAAAAGAAAAGAAAGTTACATTTGGAAATGATACTCCTGCTGTAATTAAAGGAAAAGGGTCAGTATTTCTAAAAGAAAAAGTGAAGGCTAAAGATGTCATGTATGTGGATGGATTAAGGCATAACCTGTTAAGTGTTAGTCTAATGTGTGATCAAGGAGCAGAAGTGGTCTTCAGTTCCAAAGAATGTGTGGTTCGTGATCTTGACACAGGTAAAATCATTATAAAAGGAAAAAGAAATCCAAGCAACCTGTATACTCTAAATGGCATAGATCAATGTTACTTGAGCAAGTCCTCAGAAAATTGGCTGTGGCATAGAAGGCCGGGACATCTGAGTTTCTCTCAAATCAACAAAGCTAGCAGACTTCAAGCTGTTCGTGATCTTCCCAAGGTCAATCTTCCAGAAAGTACCATATGCAAATCTTGTCAATTTGGTAAGCAAACCAGAGTACGATTTAATGCCAAAGAAGGATCACCAAGTAAGCCTCTTGAACTCATTCATACTGATATATGTGGACCTATGAGAAAAAAGTCATTACGTGGGGAAGAATACTATATCTTATTTATTGATGACTACTCTAGAATGTGTTGGATCGGGTTCATTAAACACAAAGATCAAGCACTTGAAAAATTTCAGAACTTCAAAGCTTTGGCAGAAAATGAATCGGATCTAAAAATCAAGTGTCTTAGATCTGATCGAGGAGGAGAATATTCATCAAATGAATTCTTTGAATTTTGTGAACAACATGGCATTAAACGACAGTTCTCTGTAGCAGGCACTCCACAACAAAATGGTGTAGCAGAAAGAATGAATAGAACAATTGTTCAAATGGCTAGAGCTATGCTTACTGATTCTGATGTTCCTGACATGTTCTGGAGTGAAGCAGCACATACAGCAATTAACATTCTCAATAAAGCTCATGTTCGGGTAAATAGTGACAAAACTCCATATGAACTCTGGTATGGAAATTCTCCCACTGTGAAGCATTTTAAGGTTTTTGGAAGTAAATGCTTTATCAAAAATAATGATGAAAAACTTGGCAAGTTTGAACCTAGATCAGATGAAGGGATATTTCTTGGTTACTCTTCGTCAAGCAAAGCTTTCACATGTTACAATAAAAGGCTTCGGAAGGTTGTTGAATGTATTGATGTTGTTATTGATGAGTCTCCTGCAGCTCCTAAAGAAGAAAAACAAACCGCAAATGAAGATGATGGCGACATATGGCCTTCTACATCAGATAGCAATGATATAGACAGTGGATCCAATGAAGAACCTGAAGATGATCTATCTGAAAAAGCTCCATCCAAATATGTTCAAAAGAATCATCCTGAATCTCAAATTTTGGGTGACAAGGAATCTGGTGTACGAACAAGGAGAACTCTTGTAGGATCTTCTAATCATTTGGCACTTATATCCACAATTGAACCACACAATGTCAATGAAGCTAGCAAATATGAATGTTGGAGGCAAGCCATGGATGAAGAACTTGTTCAAATTGAGAAGAATGACACTTGGGATTTGGTTCCAAGGCCTCATGATAAAAATGTCATTGGAACTAAATGGATTTTCAAGAACAAGTTAAATGAGAATGGGGATGTTGTAAGAAACAAAGCTAGATTGGTTTGTAAAGGGTATACTCAACAAGAAGGTATAGACTTTGAAGAAACTTTTGCTCCTGTAGCTAGACTTGAAGCCATCAGAATGTTCCTTGCTTTTTCAAGTTATCAACAAATCAAAGTTTATCAAATGGATGTTAAATCTGCTTTTCTTAATGGTGATCTAGAAGAAGAAGTATATATAGAACAACCGGAAGGATTCATTTTGGGAAATGATGAAAATCTTGTTTGTAGACTTAAAAGGCTCTATATGGTCTCAAACAAGCTCCAAGGGCTTGGTATTATCATCTTGACAAATATCTTCATCAACAAGGATTTTCAAAAGGGTCTGCTGATAGCAACTTATACACAAAAGTTGAAAATGATAAACTATTGATTGTTGTTGTATATGTTGATGATATCATTTTTGGGAGTAACGAAGAATCTATGAGTCAGAAATTTGCTTCTGTCATGCAGCAAGAATTTGAAATGTCTTTGCTTGGGGAACTAACTTTCTTTCTTGGCTTGCAAGTGCACCAATCTACAAATGGTATATTCCTATCACAAGAAAAATATCTTAAGCAAATTCTGAAGAAGTATGGCATGGAAGAATGCAAACCTGTAAGCACTCCAATGATAACCGGATGCAATCTCAGCTCTCATGATGATTCTCCCACGGTGAATCAACCAGATTACAGATCAATGATAGGAAGTCTACTTTATCTCACTGGGACTAGACCAGTCATTATGCATGCAGTTGGGATTGTTGGAAGATTCCAAGCCAATCCAAAAGAGTCTCACCTTCAGGCTGTGAAAAGAATTTTCAAATATCTACAAGGAACTCAAGACTTTGGTCTATGGTATCCGAAGAATGCTGATCTTAATCTTCATGCTTACACTGATGCAGATTGGGCTGGAAGTGTTGATGATCGGAAAAGCACTAGTGGTGGTGCGTTTTACATGGGGCCCCGGTTAGTATCTTGGTTCAGCAAGAAGCAAAATTCTATTGCCTTATCAACAGCTGAAGCAGAGTATGTAGCTGCCGCATCTTGTTGCACTCAACTCCTATGGATGATGCAAACCTTGCAAGATTTTCAAATCAAATGTACAACTCCTATCTCCATTATGTGTGATAATACAAGTGCCATCAGTATTTCAAAGAATCCTGTTATGCATTCAAAAACCAAGCACATTCCCATCAAATATCATTTCCTACGTGAACAAGTGCTTGAGCAAAGAGTGAAGTTGGAGTATGTTACCTCCAAAGAACAAGCTGCTGATATCTTTACTAAACCTCTGCCCAGGGAAGCGTTCGAGTATCTAAGACAGAAGCTGGGAGTATTTTCTGCCAGTCAAAAGAACAAATCTACATAATTTTTAGAAGATGACTTGGGATACGCGTGTTTTATGAAACACAGTCGCGTATGTGCGCGAGTTAATGCACAGAAAACCGCGTATGAATGATTGCTGACAATTTTTGCTTGGTTCAGCTCTCTTCAGCACAGCTGCAGTGCTGTTTGGTATCTCTGATACTGTTTGGTATCTCTGATAGTGTTCCAGTTCTCATAATTATGTTTCTAATGTTTTGATGAAGATGCCTTGATGATTTGTTGGTGGAAGTTTTCAGGATGCACAAACTAAGGGGGAGCCTTAGTCTCTGGAAAGATTGCTTGGTTGCACAGATTCAGGGGGAGCATTAGCTCTGCTGAGTATAATGCAGTGTTGGCATTATGATGGTTCTGAAATATGTTCTCTTTCTTGAGGACTTTTTGATATTGGTTATGAAAAGTCATATTTGTATTTGTATGAAAAGGTCTGGGGGAGACCCATGTTGTAAAATTGTAATATTCGGTCATGTAAGGACTTGTCATTTTTGTAAACCCACTTGGTTGGGTAGCTAAGTCAAATTTGTAAACCCACTTGGTTGGGTAGTTGAGTCTCATATGTAAATCCATGTGGATGGATAATTGATGTAAGTATGAGTCCTTGGTGATAGGAAGTTCATAGAGTCATGTACTTCATTGACAAATATGTTGGAAGATTCAGCATGAACTCAGGGGGAGTTTGGCCACTTCAGCACATATCAGATCTGCAGAATGTTTCTTCCACATGAGGAGAAAAGGAGGAGAGTGTTGGTTTGTGATCCGCCCTTTGCCCTTGATGTCAAAGGGGGAGAGTGACATGGTGTTTGAATGAAGAGAAGATAATGATGTCAAATATTTGGGAGAGTGACATGGTATCTATCTGCTGTGGTAACCAAACACCATCATGGTTGCCATCAAGTCCAAGGGGGGAGATTGTTGGAAATATGATGCAGAGTGTTGTCCTTGATGGCAACCCACTGAATGAAGATGAAGACGTGCGACTGTTGACATGTATTGTCCTTGATGGCACTCCACCTGATGAAGTTATGCTTGACTTGATGGACTTGTTAAATGATGTAAATCTGAAGTGATATAATGTTTGTTGACAATATAATGCTAAGTGTTTTCCTTGAAAGGCAACCCACCCGATGAAGATGATGACAACTTACTTGATGAAGTTGTGCTTGAGAGAATATGTTCCTGATGAAGAAAATATGATGTTTCTACAGTGTGTACAGAAGACTATGAAGAAAGGATTTCAGAATGTACTCAAAGTATGATGAAAAAGAGTATGTCTCTTGGTATACGCGTAGTGGCCTAAGGGAAATCGCGTATACACGCGGAAAGGCACGTGCCAAGTCGCGTATGGGCAAAAGCGCTCAAAAAGTGCAAAACCAAGGGTAACCACCATGGTATTAACCCATTGAATTGGGTAATGATCCGCCTAAATTGACCCCGTCCAGATAGTTTTGGGCTTATGGTATTGTTTTGATCCATGGTATTGAAAAAGGGGCTCATGGTATTGACAAAGGGTAATCATATATAAGGAGAAGAAATTCATTGTGCAAATAATGAGTGTGGGTGCAAGATGTCTGAGCTTGAATGAATACTTCTCTCTGAAGTAGATCTGAATGAAAGGGTTACACTTGAAGCTAAATCTGATTGGATGATGCACCAATGATGAAGAAAGGGATCTAGATCTGAAATGTATCTACTAGATCTGCTTATGGAAGGCTTAGATCTATGATGAGGCGAACATCTAGGCGAACATCTGTTGGAAGTGAAAGGGTAAATCTGAACTGAATATCTGATCTGAAGAAGTATTCTGCTCTATAATAATTGAAGATCTATACGCTACTTCAACGCGGAGGAAGCGCGTATATACGCAGCTTCAGCGAAGAGAAAGCGCGTATGCGCAATAAAATATACACTGAGTTATACGCTGGTTTGTATGGACGGAAGCGCGTATACACGCGACATCGGTGAAGGGAAAGCGCGTATGCAAACTAGGGCTTGCTGAAGCAAGGGGTATGAAATATCTGATCTGTTCTGCTGTGTTTCTGCTATCTGATCTGTGTTGATATGTATCTGTTGATGATGTATGTTCGTGCTTAAAAATATGGAAAGGGTTCCATCTGGAAATATGATGAATTGCGGTCTGCAAGTTGTGTTCTATTGAAGTGGTTGGATCCAGTGTGAAAATTGATGAAACGTGGTCCAAGGTGGTGCTGAAGGTTGTAGCCTTCAGTCAGGGGGTTGTAGCTCCCTTCCAGGTGAGGCTGGTAAACGAGATCAGGGGGTTGTAGCTCCCTTCCAGGTGAGGCTGGTAAACGAGATCGGGGGGTCGTAGCTCCCTTCCGGGAGAGGCTGGTAAACGAGTCAGGGGGTTGGAGCTCCCTTCCAGGAGAGGCTGGTAAACGAGCGCAGGTGGGTGCCTGCGTGCTGGTCAAGTCTGCGCCAGCACATATGTTGTAAGATGTTTTCTCTATAATAAAATATTGAAGGGTGAGCAACTGCAGCGGTGGTTTTCTCCCGACTTGGGTTTCCACCTAAAAATCCTGGTGTTCATGTGTGATGCTTTGTGTGATGGTTATTCTGTTCTTATTGCACATGTTTACTGCTTATTGAATATCTGATAAATAAATGATGGAATGGTTTAAGTGAAGATTTAATGACTTATCTAAATCTCTGTGTATACGCTAGTTTAATAAAGGGGATCCGCGTATATACGCAAGTCTGGTTCAGGAAAGTAGCGTATGCCTTTTAGAAGAAAGAAAAAGTGAAAGTTTTGATTAATGCAAGAAATACCGATTCACCCCCCTCTCGATATTTTTCCCAACACAACAATGGTATATTATTTTCTCATGAAGCTCTGGTTGAAATATAACAGAAATTAGACCTTGCTAAGAGAACCAAAACTCTAGAATTATTCCTAGCACAAGATGCTTCATTTCCTAAGAAAAATCCTCCTTATCCTTCATCCCTATTCCTTGAGAGAACCAAGAAGATAAACATTGTTCTATCTTACCTTATTGGATACTACTCTGATCAATATGTAGATGAGGCCATTATAGGATTTGTATCAATCTTTTCTAATGATTCCAAACCTTCAATTATGTTCAATTTCAGTCATTTCCTTGTAGAGCCCATTCATCAGCAGTTGGTCAATTTCAACACAGAGGGGGTATTTAAATATACCTTTGTCTTAGTCTACATGTTCATACACTATCAGGGGAACAGCATGAAATTGTCATTGCAGAAACTGAATGAGAAAGGAGACCAAGAGTGGGTCATTTTCTGGACCACCCTGGTTATGAAAGATAAAAATGATTTCACATATAAATAGTTCATTGAGATGTTTGTTCACCCAGCCATTGGTCTTCTAAGAAACAAAAATGAACCAAGAATTAGTGAAGAAATCCAAAATATTTTTCAGCTGTCAGAATAGGTGAAAACAAGAGATTGGTACTTATATGAAAATTACACGGAGATAAGAGTTTTTGGATGTGAGATGCAACCATATAAATTGCCAAAATTCCTCCTAATGAGGATTTTTGCCTTAGAATTTATCGGACAGATGATCAACATGGATCGGGTCCATTTTGTTGCTGCCAAGAAAAAGTCTCAGTTTAAGTTAAAAACGCAGGTTGGCCCATTCATATGTAACAACAGGAAAGTAGGAGCAGGGGCAGACAAATTATTGAAGAAAATGTAGTTTGATCTTAGCTTCACTTGGTCATATGATCCATTAGGGATAGTTTCCAAATTAAGGGTAGAAACCAAATCTACTCATTTTAACATACCAAGGCTAGAAATAGAGAAGTATAAGTACCAACCAAAGCAAATAGAAAATACATTACATGAGGTAGAAGAACAACAAGTATATTCATGAACAATGTAGACCCCTACAAATCAAGAGAAGACAACCAAAAGGAACAGAGAAGAAGAATACCCTTTAGAGATAGATATCTTCAGCAAGGGATTTACAATCATGTATAGAAAGAAGGTTAAGCTTAGTTACAGATTAAGCCTTAGAAAATATTCAGAGCAGTAGACTCCTATCAACACTAATGAGCCTCTTATATCTTCATTAATAGGTGAGAAGTTCGCATAGTATCCTACCACTTCCATGACTACAATAGAGAAACAACATATTATGCACACAGGTACATCAAATTCAAGCGAGCCATAGAAAAGAACCATGGATATGTTCAAGGAATTTAAACTAAAAAATGAAGCCTTGAAGATAAACACATAAAATCAATTTTGGAAAAAAACTTCAGGTGCCCAAAGTAGGCTATTAAAGCCTTCGATTCAGAGAAAGGAAAAATGCTAATGGCATTTCTTCAAGTACAAGTTCCTTAGCCCAAAGGAGAATCAGATATTAAGAAGACATCTATTAAGTTTGATGTGAGGGACATACATCCCATTGATCAAATGGAGATGCATAAACAAACTGCGGAGATGATTTTCTCCACTGTAACTAACACTGCTATGACTTTATCTAAATTGCAGGTCACACTAGGAAATCTCCGGTCACAACTCAACATGGAAAAAGTTTCATCTTTTTCCAAAGATACCAGGATTAAAACCTTGGAACATTTGTTAATCAAATTGGGTTAGATCCTGCAAATGTTAATGCTGGAGAGGAGTTGATTAAGAAAAAGAATGCATGTATTGCAGCATTAAGGAAATAGTTAAAATTGCTAGCAACACAGGATCCTTTAGCTAAGATATTGAAGAGACAGAGAAAAAAAAGGAAGACATGATGAAGCTCATCCTAGAATATATTACACAACTGAAGCAAATGGAAACAGAGTTGGAGAAGTTCATTAAAGAAAGAAAGAAGCCATCCAAGCAAGCTTCTCCTTTAGAAGCACTTCCTATTACAACTATTCCTACTGCTATATCTGATACCACCAGTAAAGGAGATGTTGCAAACCAGTTGGCTACTACGCTCCAAAATATGACCTTGCAGACTGAAGAAATTAAGAAGTTACAGGATTAAGTGAAACTTCTAAAGAATCAGCAAAAGAAGTCGGATACTTTCCATGCATCAGAGCTTCAAAGAGCTCAAAACCAAGTAGAAATATTGAAGAAATCAACCACTTAAGCTTATATTGTCTACACTCCTAGTAATGTCAAATAAATTATTTGGAACAACATCATTGAGGAAATGGGTGAAATATGTCCATGTATCAAGATTATCTTTGAGAAAAAGGAGTTAGTGGAAAAGTCAAACTAGGCAATTTCTAATATAAATACTCAACTGGGAGAAATGCCTAATATAGCCAAAAACATTATAAAGTTTCTAAATTCTAAAGATAGCTAAGAACTGGATGATCTTGGGGTAAATTACAGGACTAAGACTATCCTTGAAGTAAAGAAAGTTCTGATAAAAAAGAACTTAGTAGTGCAGTTGATAGAGAAATATCACACTCTTCATGTTGCAATCAACAAATTTCTCTCAAGAATTGATGCATTGATTAAAAAAGGTCCACCCTCACTGTTTGTTATAAATTCTAAATTAATTCCCATGGACGATTAGATGAAGAAGCTCAAGGAAACAGTAAGGTCTGCATTTATGTCTTCTATTAAAGGTTCTATGACAAGAAAAGTTTTTTATAAAGCTATTGAAAATATCAGTTTTATTCATCATGAGATAAAACATATTTTCACTGTAAAACCCACTTTTGCAAAATATACTGAGGTAGATGAAGTATACCATAGGGTTATTAAAGTTTCAATTCCAGACCAAGAGTGGGGGGAAAAGCTATGTGAATATCAGGATTAGAAGACAAATTAGTTTTTCCAATGCAGCACCAGAATAATGGCCACTCAAAAAATATTTTCCTTTAAAGTAGGGCCAGACATCTAGATTCATTCCTTTGGATCAAATTCCTTACCTTTCAGTTTATTTTGAGAAATTATATCTTGCCTTTCCACTCAGGCATTTATTGAAAAAATTTTTTAAATACTTCATTCATGGAATTATTTGAGGTTTCACCCTTGAGCTAGTTATCAAACATATTTGTAATAGCTGGAGCATTTATGATATAATAAAGGATTCTGGATTTACTTCATATGGCTTGTGTTCCTGTGAGTTATTTCTATTCTGTTTTTCATTATGTATTCTTCATATAATTTAATTCATTAGTAGTTATCCATATGGAAATTTAATTGAATCTTAGTTTCGCTTCCGATTTGTTGTGAATTTGTAATTGGATTAAGAGATTAATTTACAAAGCTATATGTTATTATAGATCCCTCTTGGAATTTAATTACACAAAGGTTCCTGTTATGACTTGATTATATTTTGTTGATTATGAAAACATAGTTTTCATAATTTTTTCTTATAAATGGTGAAATACTTTGTCTGAATATTAAATCATTTATACTTCTCGACATTCTTCTTATCTATCCCACTTAAAACAAAATTAACCATATGTATTTAAAGAAAATCATTTTATTTTATCAAGGAGCTTTCTAAGTTAAAATCACCTATTCAGAAAATTGTTCACTATTCATCCAACTATTCAAAAACAACAAATATTTTAGATTCTTTGGCATAACTTATCGACCTTAGGTTATCTCAACGTAAAAAATTAAGCAATCAGTTTTCTCCTTTGATACAAAAACCATTCACCACATAGATCAAATGGATATACATAAACAATCAGGTGAAGTGATCTTCAAAACTTTAACTAATTTTCCTATGACATCCGCTAAAATTCAGAATTCTGTGTAGAACATTCAGACACAATTAAAGCTAGATAATATTTCTTCTTTAGCTAAAGATACAAATATTAAGTCTTTAGAAGAGCTTTTAATTAAATTGGTATATGATCCCAGCAATATTAAAGCAATTGAAGAAAGCATCAAAATAAAGAATGCAGACATGACAGCTTTAAGGAGACAACTGAAGCTCCCTTCAACTGAAGATCCGCATACTAAAGAATTGGGGGAGTTGGAGAAATAAAAGGGAAATTTGTTCAAAATAATCATTAAACAAAATGACCAAATCTCAAAAATGGAAAAGGAGATTGAAAAACTCCTCAAAGAGAAGGAGCTACATAATATCCCAGTGCAAGCCATTCCATTGACTGTGGTTCCAATAGTAGGTACAACAACAGGGGAGGCATCCACTTTAGCAACAACCACAACATCAAATTCAACAAAATTTTCATCAGTAGAAACGCAATCCAGTACTACAATAGTAGATCTAACCAAAGCCATGAATGATTTAGCTATTAAAGGTAAGGAAATTGAAAAACTTATAGAAAAATTGGATAAGTTACAATAACAAAAGCTTAAATCAGATGGGGTTTATCTTGCAGAGTTACAAAAGACTCACAAGCTTTCCCAAAGGATACATTACTTAGAAAATCAAAACATTATGCCAGATGCTATTGCACAGGATAAAGAGAATATTTGGGTTGAAATAAATGAATAAATAACTAGGATATGGCCATCCATTGAGATTATCTTTGAAAAAGATACAATAATTATCAAATAAAAAACACTCATTGAAGATGTAAAGAAGGAAATTGATACCAAACCAAGGGATTCCACAGCTATAATTAGACTCCTAAACAAAAAAACCAGAGAGGAATTAGAAGAATTGGACATTGAAGACAGAACATACACCATTCTAGAAGTGAGGAAAGTTCTCACCAAGAAAAATCTATTGTTACAGTTAGAAAATAAGTGTGACGGTTTGCAAAATATGGTTCAGAGGTTCCATAAGAAATTTAATGTCTTATATAAAAATGGCTCCCTGGACTACAAGGAATGGGAGATGAATTAGTTTAGCTGGAAGATTATCAGAGAAATTTATGTGACATTTCTAGAGACAGGTCAAGGTTTTCAAATATCACAGGAAAAATCACAAGGAAAGCATTTATGGAAGGGCTCAACTATGATTTGTTGATCAGACATGAAGTCCCTCACTTGTTTCTTAGGAAGCCCACTTTAGAAAGATACACAAAAGTAGCTAAGGCCTATCGAAAGTTAACTATATTTTCATTGCCAGATGAAAAGAAATGGGAACAACTGTGTGAGTTACTAGGATGATCAGTCAACAGGTATCCAAAGCAAATTCAGCAACAAATACTCCTATTTTCCAGATCCAGTCATCACCATAAATCCTCTATTATAGAGCCAACAAGTCGTTCAGTTTGATATTACTATATTTTGCATTTTTTTTTATAAAGAATTTTAGATATTTCCAAAAAAGGATCTAGATTTTTTAATCTAGATATTTTTTAAGAAAGTTGTATAAATAGTTCCAAAAAACAAATTGTAAAGGGTTGAACCCTTGGGATGAGCTTCTAAAGCAGAATTGTAATCAATACAAGTTGGCTTTTATTGAATGAAAGGATTATAGATTTGTTTCAATGAAATTTGTCATCTTGTGAGTTCTTCTTAAGTTATCATTTCATTTTGTTGTATCTTCATGTGTTTAAGTTTTTACAAAGAAACTAGGTAAAATTAGTTGAGTATCGACTTATTTTAAATTCTTTGTGAAGTTATAAGCTATTACAGAGATTAGTTTATTGAAATATTTATTTTAATAGCTCCTCTACATGAATAAATTGTCATTTCTTTGTGAAATTAAATATATTTTGTGTGGGCAAGTAAACATTGTTTACTTGCATCTATCTGTATGATCAAATTAATGTTTTGTTTGAATATTATGGATATCATAACTTCTTATAATTCCACCTTCCACCCTTTTTAAAATCCAAATTATTTTTAAGAGATAAATATCAACCTTTTTCTTCATATCTAAGCTTATTTAAGGTTGAAAATCTGTTTCTTTACAAGTTTAGAACATTGGTCATCCAAAAAAAAAATTAAACAACAAAATATTTTAGATGCTCTAGCATAATTAATTAGCAATAATTATCTCAGAGGTACAACAAGGCCCTAGGGTCATCCTAAAGATTTCTTCCTTGGTTTCTTTGGATCTACGATAGTCTCCATACTTGTTGTTGAAGGACTCTTGAATTTGGGCCCAGGTAGTGATGTTGTCCCCAGGTAGACCCATGAACCAGCACAAAGTTGCATCCTTGAGGGTAGAGGGGAATAATTTCAAATATTGTTCATCTAAGGCATAGTCATAAGTCCTACATACGACAAAAAATTCAAACATGAAAGTGTCAGGGCCCTCAAAAGGTAATCCATGGAAGTGTGGAAGGGTTGAAGGGTTGATTTTTTTCATCGTAGTCTCTTCGTTGGTTTCTATGATGGAAATACTACTTGGGTTCTTTTCTCAGCCATAGCTTGAACAGGTGAAGCAAGTTCCTCTTGTGAAGCGATTTCCTCTTCTTCCCAAATAGGTTCCTTAAAGTTTTCAGGTTGCTCACGTAGACAATATTATAACTCACAATCACTGAAGAAGAGTGATGGTTGATTGGGTGGGGATGTAGGGGCTTTTGGTAAAAGAATTCCTTGGTTTTCCCTACTCCTAAGAGGCATGAAAGAAATTTTTTTTTCTTTTTTTCTTTTTCAAATTGTATGAAAACAAAATCAGAAAAATTGCATAAGAAGAAAATAAGCATATACTTAGACACCTCCTCGACAACGGCACCAAAAAGTGGTGAGCCCTGGTATTACACCAAGAGTGCTCCAACTCCCAAGGGCTACTCATCTTTACTTATCAACTTGGGTTTTGTACAAACTTAGAGGTGAAAATTCTATATGCACAACAAATGGATTCTACTCATGCCACCCTCTACTAGGTATTTTGCTCAGTAGTACTTCTAGGACATTCCTTCTACTTGATTAAAGTGCAGGTAGCTAATGTGATGTAGGGAATTGCTTGTAGTCTAGGACAAAGAGAATTTCTATCGAACTCCTACTTGCAATTGACAGTGAAACTAAATCATAAATAATTAACCTAGTTGTAGAAAAAGGAAACTATGCTATGGGAAACCATTCATCTAGCTATCTACTTATTTGTAATAAATAAACTATTAAATCATCACACACTTCATGAAAGCATAAAACAAATTCTATCTACTATTCATTCAATTTGAACTTGTATGTAAAATTCAATCTAATTTTGAAATGAAATAAAACCCTAATCCTTTTTGCAAGAAGGAAGGAAGGAGCTTTGGAGTGGCATAAGAGTCTCTTCTAACCATGAATTCAGAGTTGGGTGTCAAGTGCATCCTATTCTAGGCTAATAAGGTAAAAGGATCTAAACTAGATTGAAGAGGTGACCTACAATGTTGCTACAGGAAGTTGCTATATGATGTCCTGAAGTGTTACAGGAAATAGGTCGAGAGAGTTTTACGGATGGAAAAGGTGCAAGAAAGGTGTGGAAATATGAGAAAAGGTGGAATGAGGCGAGGAAGAGGTAGCCAATGCCTCTAGCCGAACCCATAACCCTTGGGAGGCATTTTTTTCACTTGGAAGGCTACTCACGGTGGAGATGAAGCTAGTTTCACAAAACAGGGTTTTGGTGGTAGATTTGGAGGTTGGAGAGAAGGAGGATGGATAAGATGGAGAAAATCCTTTCCCTGCAACTGTAGACAACCCTGAAATCACTACATACATTCAGGCATTACTTATTAACAACTAACATGTTAAGAAGTTGAAAAGATGAGTTGAATGGAAAAACCCTACATAATATATGCTAAAATCTAATCTAACACAAATCCAATTCCTATCGTATGGTAAGAATATTATGAGAATGATAATCACACTATCTACATTTCCAAGAAATCATAAAAAAACTAATTTTTATCTATGGTTGGAGATCCTTCTTGCCAAGCTTCCATGAGAGAGGTGAGGAAGAGAGGCTACAAGCACAATTTTGATGGATTTTTGATGTTGTTAGAATGTCTATAGATTAAACAAGGTGATTAAACATAAAGAGAGAATACAAATAAAAAAAATGGACTTAGCCAATGTATTGGGCCCTAACCCAAAAGAATCAACCCTCTAAGACTAAATCAATGATGAAACAAGATGCTTCTCATTATCATTGCATCAAAAGGTCTAGTACATCGTATGAAATTTAAAAAATAACACTAACTCATAGATCAAGAGATACTTAGCGAAATATAAAGTTTGAATCCTAATGATCTCTTGCATATTCTTATTTATACAAAATGGTTAGCTACCAATATCTCCCTAAAAAGTAGGAATAAGTCCTCCTTGATCTCGAGAAAAGTGGAGCTTGGCTCCTCATAATTGTCACTTTACTTGGTAGCCTTTTCCTTCAAGATGTTGGGAGCGATCTCGATGTGATCTTGGTTGATTGAGATAGTCAAGGAGGTGGAAAAGCCTGCTACAATATCTCCTTGATGTCTACTCTGATCCCTTAGGTGGAAAATATCTGAAAAATAGCTTTATTTCCTGCAATTAATTCAAATTGGGAAACAAGACATGAAAAACATCATACACCCTTCTCATTAAGCATAATATGACAAAAATGTAAATAAATGTGTGAGAGAGGTAATTTAATAGCTAAAGTATGACTTTTAACCCCTTAAAATATACCTAATTATGGGCCTCATCAAAAGGGTCTTTCCCTTTCCATGCCTTTCTATTTTGAGTAGTTTTAATGTGTCCAAATCCATTTCCTTGGCTTTTTCTAGTAAATATTCATGTCCTTTAGGAATAATGTGAAAGCTAATGGGGGGATGGGGCATCTCCATAAAAGAGTCATAAGAATGTAGATTTGTAGATGAGGGGTTAAGAGATTAGGGATGTAGGATATTTGAAGATGTCACCGATTTTTCATCAGAGGAGTGATGGCCCATCAGGTCTTTCATCTCCACATATGTCAGTTGCTCATAGATGTTTCCTTCCTTCCCATCCAATGATGTCAATGACTTATATATGTTTATTTCCACCATTTTTATTAGATAGATCTTGGCATGGAGGGGGTTTAAGGTTTCATCAATTCTATTTCGCTGGAGTAAAAATATTGTTGGTTTCATTAAGAGGAGCATCAATGGTCTTGTTTTATATCAATGGGAAATTTCTGTAAAAGTGGTCATATTCATAACATCATCTACACCGAAATGGAATGTGCTCATAGTCCGGTGTCTATTTCTAGAGTTCATCCTAGTAATTGATATTGATTGATTTGAAGATAGGCTCATATATATTCGTGTACATGCATATAGATCCATAAGATATGTAGTGTGCCTATTTTTTTGCTTTGACATTTTCACATAATGCCATAGGGCATTACCTATCTCTCCCAAGATCTTCTCATCCTAGAGTCTCACAATACGGAGTACATATCGATCCAAGAAAGAGCTTCTGTGAATTCCTCCTTCTTAGGGACGAAAAATTTCATCCAAAATATCAAATAAATATCAATTTAGGTAAAAAAATATAGGTCATTATCAAAAACTAGATTTCGATCTTCTAGACTAGTGAAGATGATTTTGAAAAATCCCTTGGCACTGAGTTCTAGCTTCATGTGGCCTTTGAACTTCATATGTTGTAAACCTAGTGGTTTAATGTTTTTTCTGATGGCCATATCGCCAAGAACTTGGCTCTTAGTCCATGGTCTTGCATTTACTAAATATATTCTCCTATCTGATTTGAACAAACCTCCAACTTTCTGTCAATAGCTGATTTGGGAAAGCAACTTCCTATTCTCCATTTCCTAGCATGGTTGGTTGGTTGATTAAGACCTTTCTATTCTTCATTAGTTTAAAGAAATGAGGAACTAGGCTCCTAGTTTGTAACCTGATATGGGATTTTTCGTTTAAAAACAACTTTGTTATAGGAAAGAGTATCACTCCCTCTCCTAGGACTAGCCATAAAAAGAGTCATTGGGGGTGAGAAATAAAACACAATATTTAGAGTTTTATAAAAAAAAACAATTATGATTTTGCAGAGAATGGAATCTTTTGTTAATTATTATTGAGTCCTAACGAAGAGCATATAGAAGTAGTATATACACAATTTTCAAAAAAGATTCAGGCATTCAAACTGCGGAAGTAATATTAAAACAACGAGTAATATATAAATATTTTGAATGGACTTCAGGGAGACAAAAAAACATTCACGGGTACTCACAAAGCACATGGAAGTAATATAGACAGAATTTTTAATAGGCTTTGTCCATTCGAAACTGCCAAATAACATATAAATAGTTTTGGTTGGTCTTCAAAGAGACAACAAAGAAAAAATCCACATATACTAACAAAGCATACAAAAACCTTTTAACAAGAAACAAAACAGTCATGGGTACTAACGATGCATGCAATCCCGGGTACTAACAAAGCATATAGGAGCTTCTGATTCGTTTCCACTGCCATTTATGTTATAACCAAGAACAAGAAGCAACATATGTTATAACCAAGAACAAGAAGCAACATATGCACATTTGAAGTTGCAGGCTACCAATCAGCAAGAAGGATCTTCCGCAAAATTCAATATATTAGGTTTATTAGTTCTATGTGCAGGGCAATGGAGGTAGTAAGTTTTATCCTTTAAATAACATGTTAGCAGAAGAGGGAACTAGTTCTACCAAGGTGGAAACTGTAGCTTCGAAACTACAGCTTAAATTGGAGTATTTTTTTTGGGTTATTTTTAAATTGAATGCAAATTCTAGAATATTCTAACACGTCTATTTATAATTTTTCAAAAATGTTATTACAAAAATTTTTCCACATTAATAATCTTAGTCAAGTCAAAAAAAATTAGAGTGATTTAGGAAGAGTTTTTTCTATTCTTTTGGATTTATAGAAATAAAATATTAAAGAATCTCAACTAATTTGATCATATTGATTTTAGTGTACATTAAATATCATCATCAGTGTTCATAGGTATCAATTCCTAAGAAACATGAAAACACTTTAGTATCTCACATTGCTAAAATTAAAAAATTCATAAAAAATATCAAAAGTTTATTATTTTTATTATTTAAACATATATACAAAATATGGAACAACATTATTTTATGGAACACCATTTATTTTTTTTGTAAGTTTGGATGAGACTACATCATCCAATATATCATCGTGAGGCCTGTAACTCTCTATCCAAAATCCTGTAGACATGAAATAACATTCTTAACCATGAAGATGTATCCTGTTTTATTATGGAGATTCTTAATTTATAAATAAACTTTTTTTCAATACCATAGACCAATACTATGCTTATCAATATTATATAGTTCAAAAACACACTTGTTCATATATATATTTTTTAATTAATGAATTTAATTAAATAAAAAAAATATAACATAATTACTATAAAGAAAAAAAAATCACTTTATTTACATATATTACTATAAATATTCTAAAATATTTTTAATAAATTAAATCTCTACTATATAATAATTAAATTCAATTTTAAAAAACTATATTCCAAAATAAATGTAAAAAATTAACATGAAAAAAAGCAACTATTTAATTACACTCATGCATGTCCATGTTTAATTACACTCACGTCTATTAAATTTCCCAAATATTATTGGCAGTCACATAACAAACTTTACCTATCTTAGATTCAAAGAAGTAAATAGGACAGAAAAACAAGAAACAATGTATTGACAATAAATATTTGAATGATATATATCTATGAAATATTTAAATGTTATAACTCCAACTATATGGAAAACCTAAAATAACGAGAATGGCAACAATAAATATTAAATAAAAGAAGGTACCATCAGCTCTGTAAAATTTCATGCAGATGGGTGAAAATATTATAATATAAATAGACTGGGTTACCATATAATGGCTCAACACCATATTTATTAATTTATATGTTCAAAATATCCAGTTCATATGAATCTCCAACTGTATTAATTCAACAAAGTTGAAAAGATTAAGAAGCTCATAAATAAGAGAATTTAGAGTTAAAATGGTGTTCCACTGACCTTATTGTAGAACGTCGAGGAATACATTACCCTGAGGATCGACTATGGGGTGATTGAGTGGATTGAGGCACTTCACAGTAGGCGGCTGAAAAGGGTACTCTCAGGACATGCTCACGTTAAAAATGAATGGAGATTTGAATGTTTGAATAGTGACTTGAAAATTTGACTCATCTTCTCTGCACTTGGGGAAAGATATCGACATGCAACTTGGAAATTGGAGGTCTTTCAAGTCGTTCTACAATCGAAATTCTCCAAACATTCTCCTTCTTCCAACCTTTTTCATGCCATTTCCACACGTTGAGCCATCATCTTCATACTCACGACTTCATTTCATATTGTTGCTAAATGTTCTCACCCTGCTTGAATTGAATTGCTAAATGTTCTCACCGTGTTTCAAACATGAAAGTGTCAAGGTCCTCAGAGGTTAAGCCATGGAAGTGTGGAAATTTTGAAGGGCTGATTTTTTTCATCCTAGTCTCTTCATTGGTTTCTATAATGGGAAAGACTACTTGGGTTCTTTTCTCAGCCATAGCTTGAATAGGTGAAGGAGTTTCCTCTTGTGAAGCAATTTCATCTTCTTCCCAAATAGGTTCCTCAAAGTTTTCAGGTTTCTCACCTAGAGGGTCTTATAACTCACAGTCACTGAAGAAGAGTGAAGGTTGATTGTGTGGGGATGTGGGGGTTTTTGGTAAAAAAATTCCTTTGGTTTCCCTTCTCCTACGAGGCATGAAAGATTTTTTTTTTATTTTTCGCTTTTTCAAACTGTATGAAAAAAAATAAAAAAAAATGCTTAAGCAGAAAATAAGCATATACTTAGACACCTCCCCGATAACGATGCCAAACATTGGTGAGCCCTGGTATTACACCAAGGTTGCTCCAACTCCAAAGGGCTACTGAGCTTTACTTATCAACTCAGGTTTCGTACATACTTAGAGGTGACAATGCTATATGCACAACAAATAGATTCTACTCATGCCATCCTCTACTAGGTCTTTTGGTCAATAGTACTTCCAGGTCATTCCTTCTACTTGATTAAAGTGCAGGTATCTAATGTGAAGTAGGTAAGTGATTCTATTCTAGGACAAAAAAAAATTCTATCGAACTCCTACTTGAAATTGACAGTGAAACCAAAGAATAAAAAATTAACCTAGTTGTATAAAAATAAAACTATGCTATGGGAAACCATTCATTTAGATATCTAATTATTTGTAGTAAAGAAACTATTCTATCATCACAAACTTCATGAAAGCATAAAACAAATTCTATCTATTGTTCATTCAATTTTTACTTGCATGTAAAATTCAATCTAATTCTAAAATGAAATAAAACCATAATTCCTACTTTGTTTTTGCAACAAGGAAGGAAGGAGCTTTGGAGTGGCCTAAGAGTATCTTATAACCATGAATTCAGATCTGGGGGTCACGTGCATCCTATTATAGGCCAATAAAGCAAAAGGATCTAAACTGGAGTGAAGAGGTGACCTAAAAAATTTCTACAAGAAGTTGCTACACGATGTCCTGAAGTGTTACAGGAAACATGCCGATAGGGTTTTAAGGATGGAAAAGGTGCAAGGAAGGTGTGGAAAGGTGAGAAAAGGTGGACTGAGGTGAGGGAGAGGTTTCCAACACCTCCATCCAAACTCATAACCCTTGGGAGGCATGTTTTTCACTTGGAAGGCTGCTCACAGTGGTGGTGAAGGTAGTTTCACAAAACAAGGTTTTGGTGGTAGATTTGGAGGTTGGAGAGAAGGAGGATGGATAATATGGAGATGATCCTTTCTCTGCAGCTTTAGACAACCCTGCAATCACTACATACATTCAGGTATTACTTATTGACAAACTAACATCGGTGAAAATGCGAAGATGGCTAACACTCTTGTGATAATTCGGGGCGGAAATTTTCTTTCCTCCATATTTCGGCCGAACAATTCAGGAGTTCGACCGAACTATTGAATTTAGTTAGGCCGAACTTCATTTTTCATTTACAGTGATGTTGTACTGACGGAAATGATGAACAAACTTTTCGCCTGAGTTTGGAAAACTAACAATAAAATTTTGGTCGAACTAGAAGTTCAGCCAAACTTTTAGTTCAGCTAAACTATTATTTTATAAATATATCGCCCGCAACCTTTTCTGGGTTTATGTTCACATTTGCGTGCTCATTTTTGTCTGGCATTTTGTCACACGCTATTATCTGTCCAGTAGTCTTGTGCGCTCACTTCATGCACCCACTTCTATCCAGCATTCACGCGTGCTCACTTCTGTCCAGCATTCTCACACGCATTACGCTCAAGGAGGTAAGATTTTAAATTTTTGTAAGTTTTTTTGTTGTTGTTGTTTTTAATTTGGTTTTAATTTGTGTTGATTTTTTAATTTGGTTTTATTTTTTGTTTGATTGTTTAATTTCTGTTGATTTTTTTGTTGCAGAGGTCTTTCGCGACGTCTTCAGTGTCCTTTGCTATGACTTCAGCATCCTCTCTAGCAAGTTCAGCGTCTTCATCGTCATCAATGTCCAGGTACATCTTCAGCGTCTTTAGCATCCAGTAGGGAATTTATGAATGAGAGAGGCTCTGTCTCTATTTTTTTGGCTCTGTCTCTGTTTTTTTGGCCCTGTCTCTATTTTTTTGGCCCTGTCTCTGCTTTTTTTTGCTGTCTCTATTAATTAGATATGAAAATTTATAATACTACTGTCCATGTCTGGAAATTTATGTGTCATAGGACGTATTTTTGGTTTTAGAACGTATTTGATGACAGATAAAACATTATGCACGTCAAGTTTTACGTGTGCTATAACTCTCCAACCTGTTAAAATGAAGTCTAATTTCACAAGTAAAACATAAAAATTTATAATATCTGATTTCATACCTGTACATACAGTTCAACTTAAACACTATTTAATGTTCCAGTTTCCCATTGACTACTACCTTAATACTTACCTTAATGCTTACCATTAATGGAATAACTCATCAGCTACCATCTGCTGTTGGGCCCATACCAATGATATGCAAATCTATACGGCCATAAGTTTCTTACTGTTTCCCTATTTCATGATCCATATTCGTGAATCTAAATGCCATTGTTGTATGCAAAATGCTAAGTTGGAGCTGGTGGGTTTGTATCAAAATTTTGCTATATCTAATGTTCATTACCTTAGTGAATGATCGAACTGTTGCAACCTAAAATATATATGGCCATAAGTTTCTTATTGTTTCCCTATTTCATGATCCATATTCGCGAATCTAAATGCCAGTGTTGTATGCCAAATGCTAAGTTGGTGCTGGTGGGTTTGTATCGAAATTTCGCTGTATCTGATGTTCATTACCTCAGTGAATGATCAAACTGTTGCAACCTCAAATTTATATGGCCATAAGTTTCTTACTATTTTCCTATTTCATGATCCATATTCGTGAATCTAAATGCCAGTTTTGTATGCCAAATGCTAAGTTGGTGCTAGTGGGTTTGTATCGAAATTTCGATGTATCTGATGTTCATTACATCAGTGAATTATTGAATTGTTTCAACCTCATAGAAAATCAAGTGTAGAGTGAGTTCTGGACATGCGGCTCTGTCCTCGGTAGATTGAATGTGTCAGATTTGGACTTGCCATCACACCTGATTTGAGTCACCGACTCCTTTAAAATCACTTGGTACTTTCCACATAAACCTGTTTTGTTATTTATGAATGTTTGATTTCTTCATAACACAGATACTTTCAACCATGCTCTTCATGTTTGAGGTAAACTGGAAACCACATTGTTGCTTCATCTTTGACAACATGGCACGTTCGTGACTCTCATTTCAACTTTTATGGTTGCAAGCTAGTTTTTTCCTATAAAATTCCCCAAAATAAATGTCTGTTATGATTTGTATATTTTGACCAGACTTAATATTCATAAATTATGAGTAACCTATTATTTCAAAGAAGGAAACATATTAGATTTTTGAAGAATATATTCATCTTGCTTAATTAATTAATTTAATGATAATTAAATAATATAAGCTTGTAAGATTAAATGCAGCAGTTACATGTCAACAACTTTTTGACTTTTCCCCTTGTAAGTCAGGAAAGAGAAAGAGAATATTTTATTTTTGAAATTATTATTACACTTGTATTGAAACACTTAATAGATATGTAGGTTCACTGAAATTTAACTTAATATCTTGTAGAGCCCATTTCATCCAAAACACTGAAAAAGAAGTAACTACTATGTATTCCACTTCTACTCTAGATAGAGAAAGGAATGACTCTTTCTTGCTTAACCATTAAACCAAAGACTCTTCCTAAGTATAATTATACATTGTGCACTTGCACTTTTCATGTCATCCACACAAGCCTCTAGTTGAATCTGTATATATTTTCAATGTAAATTTCTCACCTTTTGGGTACTAGAGTCCATTGTTTGTAGTCTCTTTCAGGTATCTTAATATCTGTTTGTTGGTAATAGATGACTTTATCACCTTTTGGGTACTATAGTCCATTGTTTGTAGTCTCTTTCAAGTATCTTCATATCTATTTGTTGGTGTTTGTTGGTAATAGATGACTCTGTTTAGTTGTTGATTGAAATATTCCAACTAATATAAATTCCAAAATTATATCTAGTCTTTAAACCTTGTTATGTATATCAAGCTTCCTATCATATATATGTAAAGGTTATGATCAACAGATCACCTCATTCATCATCCATCATCTGCACATAACTTGCATCCAATTGATATGGAGTTTCACTTAGGTCATTCATCATCAATCATCTTCACATAACTTGAATTCCAAAATTATATCTAGTCTAAACCTTGTTATGTATATCAAGCTTCCCATCATATATATGTAAAGGTTATGATCAACATCACCTCATTCATCATCCATCATCTACACATAACTTGAATTCCAAAATTATATCTAGTCTAAACCTTGTTATGTATATCAAGCTTCCTATCATATAGATGTAAAGGTTATGATCAACATCACTTCATTCATCATCCATCATCTGCACATAACTTGCATCCAATTGATATGGAGATTCACTTAGGTCATTCATCATCCATCATTTTCACATAACTTGCATGTTATGTGCATCCAATTGATATTCAACATGTATATAGTATTTAGAAGCAAAAAGTAATTTGATACAAAACATAGGTTTTAACCAATTATACAGTTTTTTAGTTTCATATCCATGGTCTCAAACAATGAGAGAGAAAAAACCTTTTATATTCAACATGTAAAACACAAATTAGCCATAAAATTTTCCCATTGAAACCAAAAGTGATTTGATACAAAACATAGGTTTTAACCTAATCTAGTAAATGGCCCTACATTCAATTTCTAGAATAGATCTAATTAGAATTTTTTCATTTTCATATCCATGGTAGTTCTATAGGTAGAATCTGTAAAGGGCCAGATAACCTCTGGATCTCATCTTTTATGAAAGGTGACATATCTAGTAAATTCCCCTAAAGTCAATCTCTGGAATAGATCTAAATTCCCTTACAGTAAATGCCTCGTAGTCACATGTATCTAGTATTTAGAAACAAAAAGTAATTTGATACAAAACATAGGTTTTAATCAAGTATATAGTTTTTCATTTTCGTATCCATGGTCTCAAACAATGAGAGAGAAAATACCTTTTATATTCAATGTATGTACAACACAAATTAGCCATATCTCTAGAATAGATCTAAATAGAAGTTTTTCATTTTCATATCCATGGTCTCAAACAATGAGAGAGAAAAAAAGCTTTTATATTCAACATGTAAAACACAAATTAGCCATAAAATTTTCCCATTGAAACCATAATTGATTTGATACAAAACATAGGTTTTAACCTAAGAGTAAATTCCCCTACATATAGAAGTTTTTCATTTTCATATCCATGGTCTCAAACAATGAGAGAAAAAACATTTTATTTTCAATGTATGTAAAACACAAATTAGCCATATCTCTAGAACAGATCTAAATAGAAGTTTTTCATTTTCATATCCATGGTCTCAAACAATGAGAGAGAAAAAAAACCTTTTATATTCAACATGTAAAACACAAATTAGCCATAAAAATTTCCCATTGAAACCATAAGTGATTTGATACAAAACATAGGTTTTAACCTAAGATTAAATGCCCCTACAAGGCAATCAATCTCTCGAATAGTCTTAAATATAGAATTTTTTCATTTTCATATCCATTGTCTCAAACAATGAGAGAAAAAACCTTTTATATTCAATGTATGTAAAACACAAATTAGCCATATCTCTATAATAGATCTAAATAGAAGTTTTTCATTTTCATATCCATGGTCTCAAACAATGAGAGAGAAAAAAACCTTTTATATTCAACATGTAAAACACTTGAATTAGCCATAAAAGTTTCCCATTGAAACCATAAGTGATTTGATACAAAAAATAGGTTTAAATAACCTAAGAGTAAATGCCCCTACAAGTCAATCAATCTCTTGAATAGTTTTAAATAGAAGTTTTTCATTTTCATATCCATGGACTCAAACAATGAGAGAGAAAACCTTTTATATTCAATGTACATGTAAAACACAAATTAGCCATATCTCTAGAATAGATCTAAATAGAATTTTTTCATTTTCATATCCATGGTCTCAAACAATGAGAGAGAAAAAAACCTTTTATGTTCAACATGTAAAACACTTGAATTAGCCATAAAATTTACCCATTGAAACCATAAGTGATTTGATACAAAACATAGGTTTTAACCTAAGAGTAAATTCCCCTACAAGTCATTCAACATGTAAAACACTTGAATTAGACATAAAAGTTTCCCATTGAAACCATAAGTGATTTGATACAAAACATGGTTTTAACCTAAGAGTAAATGCCCCTACAAGTCAATCAATCTCTTGAATAGTTTTAAATATAGAATTTTTTCATTTTCATTTTCATATCCATGGACTCAAACAATGAGAGAAAAAACCTTTTATATTAAATGTGCATATAACTTATTTAGAAACAAAAAGTAATTTAATACAAAACATAGGTTTTAACCAATTATATAGTTTTTCATTTTCATATCCATGGTCTCAAACAATGAGAGAGAAAAAACCTTTTATATTCAACATGTAAAACACAAATTAGCCATAAAAGTTTCCCATTGAAACCACAAGTGATTTGATACAAAACATAGGTTTTAACCTAAGAGTAAATTCCCCTACAAGTCAATCAATCTCTCAAATATTTTTAAATATCTATTATTTTTTCATTTTCATATCCATGGTCTCAAACAATGAGAGAAAAAACCTTTTATATTAACATGTATGTAAAACACAAATTAGCCATATCTCTAGAATAGATCTAAATAGAAGTTTTTCATTTTCATATCCATGGTCTCAAACAATGAGAGAGAAAAAAACCTATTATATTCAACATGTGAAACACCTGAATTAGCCATAAAAGTTTCCCATTGAAACCATAGGTGATTTGATACAAAAAATAGATTTTAGCCTAAGAGTAAATGCCCCTACAAGTCAATCAATCTCTCGAATAGTTTTAAATATCTTGAATTTTTTCATTTTCATATCCATGATCTCAAACAATGAGAGAAAAATCCTTTTATATTCAATGTATGTAAAATACAAATTAGGCATATCTTTAGAATAGATCTAAATATAAGTTTTTCATTTTCATATCCATGGTCTCAAACAATGAGAGAGAAAAAAACCTTTTATATTCAACATGTAAAACACTTGAATTAGCCATAAAAGTTTCCCATTGAAACCATGAGTGATTTGATACAAAACATATGTTTTAACCTAGAAGAGTAAATGCCCCTACAAGTCAATCAATCTCTCGAATAGTTTTAAATATCTAGAAGTTTTTCATTTTCATATCCATGGTCTCAAACAATGAGAGAAAAAACCTTTTATATTCAATGTATGTAAAACACAAATTAGCCATATCTCTAGAATAGATCTAAATAGAATTTTTTCATTTTCATATCCATGGTCTCAAACAATGAGAGAGAAAAAACCTTTTATATTCAACATGTAAAACACAAATTAGCCATAAAAGTTTCCCATTGAAACCATAAGTGATTTGATACAAAAAATAGGTTTTAACCTAAGAGTAAATGCCCCTACAAGTCAATCAATCTCTCGAATAGTTTTAAATATAGAAATTTTTCATTTTCATATCCATGGTCTCAAACAATGAGAGAAAAAACCTTTTATATTCAATGTATGTAAAACACAAATTAGCCATATCTCTAGAATATATCTAAATAGAAGTTTTTCATTTTCATATCCATGGTCTCAAACAATGAGAGAGAAAAAAACCTTTTATATTCAACATGTAAAACACTTGAATTAGCCATAAAAGTTTCCCATTGAAACCATAAGTGATTTGATACAAAACATAGGTTTTAACCTAAGAGTAAATGCCCCTACAAGTCAATAAATCTCTCGAATAGTTTTAAATATAGAAGTTTTTCATTTTCATATCCATGGTCTCAAACAATGAGAGAAAAAACCTTTTATATTCAATGTATGTAAAACACAAATTATCCATATCTCTAGAATAGATCTAAATAGAAGTTTTTCATTTTCATATCCATGGTCTCAAACAATGAGAGAGAAAAAAACCTTTTATATTCAACATGTAAAACACAAATTAGCCATAAAAGTTTCCAATTGAAACCACAAGTGATTTGATAAAAAACATAGGTTTTAACCTAAGAGTAAATGCCCCTACAAGTCAATCAATCTCTTGAATAGTTTTAAATATCTAGAAGTTTTTCATTTTCATATCCATGGTCTCAAACATTGAGAGAAAAAACCTTTTATATTCAATGTATGTAAAAGACAAATTAGCCATATCTCTAGAATAGATCTAAATATAAGTTTTTCATTTTCATATCCATGGTCTCAAACAATGAGAGAGAAAAAAAACTTTTATATTCAACATGTAAAACACTCTAGAATTAGCCATAAAAGTTTCCCATTGAAGCCATAAGTGATTTGATACAAAACATAGGTTTAAATAACCTAAGAGTAAATGCCCCTACAATTCAATCAATCTCTTGAGTAGTTTTAAATATCTAGAAGTTTTCATTTTCGTAGCCATGGACTCAAACAATGAGAGAAAAAACATTTTATATTCAATGTACATGTAAAACACAAATTAGCCATATCTCTAGAATAGATCTAAATAGAAGTTTTTCATTCTCATATCCATGGTCTCAAACAATGAGAGAGAAAAAAACCTTTTATATTCAACATGTAAAACACTTGAATTAGCCACAGAAGTTTCCCATTGAAACCATAAGTGATTTGATACAAAACATAGGTTTTAACCTAAGAGTCAATGTATGTAAAACACAAATTAGCCATAGCTCTAGAGAATAGATCTAAATAGAAGTTTTTCATTTTCATATCTATGGTCTCAAATAATGAGAGAGAAAAAAACCTTTTATATTCAACATGTATATAAATTATTTAAAAACAAAAAGTAATTTCATACAAAACATAGGTTTTAACCAATTATATAGTTTTTCATTTTGATATCCATGGTCTCAAACAATGAGAGAGAAAAAACCTTTTATATTCAACATGTAAAAAAAAAATTAGCCATAAAATTTTCCCATTGAAACCAAAAGTGATTTGATACAAAACATATAGGTTTTAAAAGCTAATCTACTAAATGCCCCTACATTCAATCTTTAGAATAGATCTAATTAGAAGTTTTTCATTTTCATATCCATGGTAGTTCTATAGGCAGAGTCTGAAAAGGGCCAGGTAGCCTCTAGATCTCATCTTTTATGAAAGGTGACATATCTAGTAAATGCCCCTACAGTCAATCTCTGGAATAGATCTAAATGCCCCTACAGTAAATGCCGCTACAGTCAATATGCATATAGTATTTAGAAACAAAAAGTAATTTGATACAAAACATAGTTTTTAACCAAGTATATAGTTTTTCATTTTCATATCCATGGTCTCAAACAATGAAAGAGAAAAAACCTTTTATATTCAATGTATGTACAACAAAAATTAGCCATAGAAGTTTCCAAATGAAACCAAAAGTGATTTGATACGAAACATATAGGTTTTAACCTAATCTAATGCATCTTCATTCAATCTTTAGAATAGATCTAGAATTAGAAGTTTTTCATTTTCATATCCATGGTGATTTCATAGAAGAGTACGTAAAGGGCCAGGGTAGCCTCTAGATCTCATCTTTTATGAAAGGTGACATATCTAGTAAATGCCCCTACAGTCAATCTCTGGAATAGATCTAAATGCCCCTACAGTAAATGCCGCTACAGTCAAAATGCATATAGTATTTAGAAACAAAAAGTAATTTGATACAAAACATAGTTTTTAACCAAGTATATAGTTTTTCATTTTCATATCCATGGTCTCAAACAATGAAAGAGAAAAAACCTTTTATATTCAACCTGTAAAACACAAATTAGCCATAAAAGTTTTCCATTGAAACCAAAAGTGATTTGATACGAAACATATAGGTTTTAACCTAATCTAGTAAATGCCCCTACATTCAATCTTTAGAATAGATCTAGAATTAGAAGTTTTTCATTTTCATATCCATGGTAGTTTTATAGAAGAGTCTGTAAAGGGCCAGGTAGCCCCTGAATCTCATCTTTTATGAAAGGTGACATATCTAGTAAATGCTCCTCTGATTTTAGTATAGAGACTCAAATTAGTTTTTTAAGATGCTCTTCTTCAAAAATTCAAGATTCATCTCTTAAAGATGAATTAGTGTTGAATGCTCTCCTTGAAATTTGATATTAGATACGACATAATTTGTTTACACTTTAAATTAAACATTAATTTTCTAAACTTTATCTTGAATTTAATTTAAATTAGTTATTTAAAAAATTAATTGTAAATATTCACGGTATATATATATATATATATCATGGAGGATGAACGACGAAGATCAACAGAATCCCATATCTCTACGAGAGAGGAGGATCATGAATCGGGATCGAGAGATTTTCATGGTAAATTTGAATATAATCTTAAATCTCCATACATGTGTGTACATATGGAATTGATTTTTTATCAACTTTGTGAGTTAAATTAGTTGTTAAAATAAGTTTCATTTTTTATTTTTTAGGAGCTAATAAGAAGAGAAGGGTCTCTACTCTAGCCATGAATGCCTAGGGTTCACCCAGTCATGGTATGGTTTGAACGCAATTTAATCAATGAATATGTACGTGTGTATTTATATGTACATGAATGTATTTTTCAATTGATTATAAATTCGTATTTTTTTATGAAGCTTCTCTCTCCTCTTGAGAGGTTGGTGGTGGTTCAAATCCCCTTATAAGGGCATCAATAAGTGGTAGCAGATTGCATGAAGGGGGTGATATTTATTCTTCCGGAGGCCAATCAACAGCTGGTAGGGCTGGTTCTCAGCAAGGTTGTTCTGGGTCTGGTTCTCAGCAGGGTCGTTCTGGGTCTCAACAGTTTCAGGGTGGAGAAGATGGTAACCAACCATATCGAGGTTGCCATCAATTTCAATATTTTTTTTAATTTAATTTGTACAAATTTGTTTACATTTGTTTTTTCTAATGTAAAAAATTTTATATATATTGTTGTAGAGGCTGAAAACGTTCCAAATATTGGTCAAAATAGATGCAGGGCAGAAAGCTACATTCAAGAAGAAGGTTTTCTACCCACCACAACTTATCCAGTCGATATTACTGATATACCATGGGAAAGAAACATGGCACAATGCACCTTACAAAGGTGTCAACAATTTCATGAAAAATTGCGAAGAGATCTCGTGGCTTTGACTCTACTTGTTGAGAGTCAACAAAGCCTCGAAATAGTTACACATTCATTGGGAAAAATAGTAAATGTGCACAAAAATCTTGGGAAAACGACTGATACATTTGTAGAACTCATGAGAAAGAGAAAGGAAATAGTAATGGGTCCCGATAAATGGGAGGATATAAAATAAAGAGTTACAAAAGATATGGCCAAATCAATGTTTAATTTCAAGGAAGGGCCAAAAAGAAAAATGTTGAAGGTGCAATATTTCAATCATCTCGATATAGCTCACTATTTGTATGATAGGCACCTTGTAGCCTATGGAAGGCTCCCATGGAATGACGAGGTTCCTGTTTATTTTACACAATTGTTTTATGCAGAATTTTTTTTTTAAATGAAACCCAACTACAATGACCTTCCGTCAGAATTTTTTGGTCCAAGGAAAGGTCAATTGTATGACCGTAAGGGCGCTAAGCGAGATGTGGAGTTGCCTCGCCCTGAGCCGCCATTGGTGAGTCAACCTTTTCAGGTCGAATCTCTACGGTCAAAGATGGATGCAACTTCTCAAATAAGTCGAGAAGCAAGGGATGTCATGATCAACAATGTTTACAGCGGATTGTGTGGAGTCAATGTTTGTCTAAATTGACAAAGAGCACGTGAAAATGCACGTGCCAATTTTGTGTATTGTATAGATGAAGAGATTGACAACATGAATGTTGAAGATCTTAGAATATATGAAAAGAATTATCGCAATGGTTTTCAAGACCTAATTCTTCATGAGGAAGAGGGCATGGGAACGGTATGTGTTAATGACTTTAGGGTTCAATTATTTTAACACATACATGTGTACAATTTGTAATAAATACATGTGTATGTACATGTATACATTTATTTGTATGTACATTAATCTAACAAAAATGTATCATTATATGTTAAAACACCATTTGCAGTTGTCACGCATGGTGAATGACAAAAATGTTAATATCACGTTCGGGACCTCTAGTTCAAACAATGTAGATGGGTCTCACCATCAAGATATGTTGGCAAATGTTAGTGTTTTTTAAGTGATATTTTTAAAATAAATAATTGTGCACACATGTACATGTATGTATATATAATGATAAAATGTTTTAACAAATTCTGATTCCGTCCGATGTTTTTGGGATGGTGGTACCTTCTTCTTCCTTGGGAGATGTACCTTCTACTTCCTTAGGAGATGAGCCACAAGTATGGAAAATTTTTCACGTTTAAAATTTATGTTTAAGTTATATATATATATATATATATTCCACCTCAAAAAGTTATATTAAAAATTGAGATATATATATATATATATATCTATATCTTGAGTTATTTTAGATTTTTTGAATTTAGGTTCATATAGAAGATTTATTTAATCCATGGACTCTAGCGATAGAGATAAGAACATCCACACCATTTCAACCATTTGAACAAGCTGTCTAAATTTTTTTTAATATTATTGAAAATAAGTTTATATATGTACACGTGCATTTTCATTTGAATTTTTTTATTATATATATATATATAAATGTACATGTATATTGTATAGTTTACCATTGCAGATGTTCCCATGGGGCGGGGGGTGGCGACTTGTAGCAGGTGAACAAATGGAGAGGGAACCTCATGAGGTATAGCATGATTTTTTTTTATATTTTGTTTTTTACATGAAGTTCTATATATATTCTCACTCATTTTTAAAACATCAAATTTTAATGTTCAAGTACATGTGCATTGTGTACAGGTTTCCCATGCCAGATCCATCTCTATTTGATGGACATGATTTGTAGATTTGATTTCAAGATTTAGATAGTCTTAAATTTACTTTTTTATATATTATCTAGATGCACTGTCATATATATATATATATATATATATATAACTTGATACAGTTTGATACTTGTGAGATCTACAATTTTTGGACATATTTTATTACAGTGTTAATATAATTTGTTTTGTTCCAAAAAGTTAAGTTTTGGATGGTTTTAGTACTTTTGGCATGTGAATGTGAAGTAATGTTATTATATAATTTGTTTGGTTTTTAAAACTTTTAAGTTTTGGATAATTGAACTACTAGTAATGTTGTCATCTATAAATTAATGTTTTGCTTCTGAACTACATTTGGCATGTTATGTAATGATGTGTTATAATTTTTTTTGTTTTTAAAATTTAAGTTTTGGATGCTTGAAGTACATTTGGCATGTGAAGTAATGTTGTGATCTATAACTTTTTGTTAAATTAAAAGTTAATTTTTGGATGGTTTCAATCTACATTTGGCATGTGATATGATATTAAATGTTTTTATTGGATAGTTGAACTATAATTGGCATGGCATGTGAAGTAATGTTACATGATATAATCAAAAAGTTTTTAAAACTCAAGTTTTGAATGGTTTCAATCTACATTTGGCATGTGATATTTAATGTTAAATGTTTAATGTTTTTGTTGGATAGTTGAACTATAATTGGCATGGAATGTGAAGTAATGTTACATGATATATATCAAAAAGTTTTTAAAACTCAAGTTTTGGATGGTTTCAATCTACATTTGGCATGTGATATTTAATGTTAAATGTTCAATGTTTTTATTGGATAGTCAAGAACTACAATTGGCATGGCATGTGAAGTAATACGTGCATGTGAAGTAATGTTGTGATCTATAATTTTGGATGGTTTCAATCTCATTTGGCATGTGATATAATGTTAAATGTTTTTATTGGATAGTTGAACTATAATTGGCATGGCATGTGAAGTAATGTTGCACGATATATAATAAAAAAGTTTTTAAAACTTAAGTTTTGGATGGTTTCAATATACATTTGGCACATGTGATATAATGTTAAATGTTTTTATTGGATATTTGAACTATAATTGGCATGACATGTGAAGTAATGTTGTATGATAGATAATCAAAAAGTTTTTAAAACTTAAGTTTTGGATGGTTTCAATCTACATTTGGCACATGTGATATAATGTTAAATGTTTTTATTGGATAGTTGAACTACAATTGGATGGCATGTCAAGTAATGTTGTGATATAATCAAAAAGTTTTTAAAACTAAGTTTTGGATACCATTTCAATCTACATTTGGCATGTGATATAATGTTAAATGGTTAATGTTTTTATTGGATAGTTGAACTACAATTGGCATGACATGTGAAGTAATTTGTTTTGATATAATCAAAAAGTTTTTAAAATTCAAGTTTTAGACATGGTTGAAGTACATTTGGTAAGTTTAAAAAAAAAAATTCACTCAAACAATAGTATGTAGTATGTAAATTTTTCATTAATGCACATAAAAAATATTCGACCATTGGACAGACAAATTTTGTACTAGATTTTCAATCAGGAATAGATATGTGGGTCAAATCCCACCAAAAGTCGAAGAAGTGCTCCGAGTCTCTTGTATGAAAGGAATCTTCGTACAAAATTATACTGCGGATAATTTATTTACATTGTGGATACTTTTTACCAAAAAAGCCCACAAGAAAAACTGTGTGCATTGAGTTCGTGTATATATCTAGTACATGCAACATTTTTCATCAATGCACATAGAAAAACTACTTTCAATTAATTTAATTCTAGAACATATATATTGAGTACGTGAAACATTTTTCATCAATGCACATAGTAAAACTACTTGAACAGTTAATTGCATTCTAGAACATATACATATATATCCAATATGTATGCAACATTTTTCATCAATGCATGTATAAAAAAGCTACTTTCAGTTGATACTAGAGTGTGCATGTACCAAAAAAATTTGTACATGTGCAAACATTTGCACAGATAACATAACAAGGCAACTCAATTTTTAATTGAGTACTGGAAGTTATAGAACATATAATCCAAAGAGAATAAATTGTTGGGCAGTTCAACCAAAAAAATTCCAATGGAATGCCATCTTCAATAATTCGTTCATGATTGGATTTTGACATTTTCCATTTCTTAATATTTGTTTTTTTCTTTGATTGAACCTTGATCAACTTTATGTGTGTTGCACACACCAAGTGACTATATTGACAACTTATGAAATCAGGTTCCTAGTCTTCAAAGTAAACAAAATTCCCACTTTGATTAGTTTGTTTGAAAAAATAACCTTTTAGTATAATAGATCCTCTTTCATATGGAAATCCCTGATCATTATAGTCTTCTAATAATTTCATTTTTCGTTCAGTGCAATGCATCAAATAATACTTAACATTTTCATCATTTTCAGTAGGTGCAATTACAGCAAAAACATCTCATGTACAATAAAAAAACTTGAAAAAATTATACATATTCAAATTTATTTCTAGATCTTTATCATTAGAAAGCAATTCAAATTTTACCTTCTATAACAAGATCAGAAACTCGATCACCATCAGATGATATTGCAGTCTCTTCTGATTGCATTTCTTCAAACATTGCAATGGACATTTTTCCCTTTGTATTTAGCTTTGTATGTTTCCAATATTTTACATACATTTTGTTTTCACAAGCGTCATTGGATTTTGTGTTGTCTATGAAAACAAGAAAAAAAGAAGAATATTTTCTTTTATCCAATGCAAACACATTTCTAGATGACTTTGTTTTAATTGAATGCAATTTTCGAGTCCCTTTTATTGTTTCAACATCATTTCCAATTGATCTATCTACGTCTTCGATCCCAATATGCCAAAAAAACCTTTATATGGAAAATTTAAAGAAGAATGTAAATATGATATCAAAATACAATCAAAGATAATCATTGCGATAAATGTACATTGTTTGTTTAATTAGATATTCAATAAAAATTAAATTGAATGTACCTTCGTACTTCCCTTGATCGGTTAGTCTCATGGCTTAGAGCAGTGATGCACCACTGAACAACTTCTTTTGCGTCCACAAGTCGGCTTGCAAATGGGTTCATTTGATATCTTCGAAGTGTTCGTTTTATGCATGCCCTTGCACTGTCATGTTCTCCTTTTCCATGGCCAGTCTCAAAGAAATTCCAACAATGTTTAATGCAGGTTTTCTTATGAAGACAACATAACCGAAAGAATGATCGTGCATATTTGAATTGTCCTGCACATCCGTCTGACCATATCCAATGTTCATTGAATGTTATTCCATGATTTTTCAAGGAATCATCAATTTTTCCAAAACAATGTTGTACAAAATATGTATCATGTGTACGATCGTCACTAATATAAAAGTGATATTCTTTAATAATATGTCGATTTCATTGGTGCTTTCTATATGATTAAAGTTTTGTTCAGCATGTCTATATAGAATATGGACGAGCATGGAGACTTGGTCAAAATGATAGTATTCACTCTAAATTTCTTTTTGTGGAACAAATGTGTAGTTTTCTGCAAAATCAATTACTGACAAAATGGTCCCTGGTGGAAAAAATTCACGGGAATTTTTGAATTGCAAGTCTTGCCATCAAGCTCTATGGGAATGCTTGGTTTATTTGTAAATTTCTGCCTCAAACTTTCTCAAAAAATCTATCACAAAAATTTCTTCTTCTCGTAATTCAATTCTTTTAACACTATTTGCACCTTGAATTGATGTATGGATATATTCATATCTTTTCCATTTCACTTTCATGTTGGACAATGATTGATCATTTATATCAGTATGATATTTGTTTTGAAATTTAGTCAAATTTCCACAATCATCGCATTTTTTACCACTAACACATTTCTTTTCATAAAATAGTTCATCACTTTCCCTTTCACATAGAATTTGAGGTATGAAATCACGGATAGTGGAAGGAGGAGGTGAATCCTTCCAAAATGTTCTACCAAAATCAACGAATGTGTCATAATATAACTCAAATTCCACATGATAACGACAACAACAAGTGTCGCGTACGGTGATAGGTTTTACATACCATGGTTTTTGTTGAACAAAAGCACTGATTGAAACATGAATTTCACGATTCTCTTCTTTGAACTTGTTGAACAACTCTATCTGAGCGGTTTCCAAGAATTTTTTTTCATATTCTTCGTACTGATTTCGTGCTATTCTTCTTCGCATCACATGCCTTGCAGTTGGCGAAACATGTGAATTGTTCTTCCAATATTCATATATTATTTTTTTAACATTTTATCCAAGTCTATCTTTATATGGCTGCCTACAAATAGCTCTCCAGCAAGCAAGTTCATCATTTACATCTATTTGCAACCAGAATTTCCGATGTTTGTGCAAAATTTTTCGCGAGGTTCCTAATGCTCATGCCATAGATTTTACCGAGCGATTCTCTTTATTACTTGATGAAACCACTGCCATATGTATTGCTCTATGTACAATTGAAACATTTTTCTGTCTAGATCTTTTCATTGAATTTATGGTACTATTTATATTTTTTATCACATTTTCCTTCATTTTTTTATCTTTGGTTGATTTTCGAATACCCAATAAAGTCGTAACTTCTTTTAATTTCCTTAATGATAGGAGACCTTTCAACATTTGGGCTTGAACTATCACATTTTCCTTTATGAAATACTTCTCAAAAATACAGTTAACACAATATCGTATATAATGGTCAGATTTTTTATCCCCATATGTGTGAGTGTCAACATTTTCTAACATCTCATCGTCGACATTGATTTCATCTGTACATATTCGAATGAATAGTACATAATAAGTCTACATATTCAATAAATAATTAAATTAATAAATATATGTATAATTTCAATAATACGTGCATGTGTTCAACATATATATATATATATATATATATATATATAACTTGTGATTCAATTTCTTCACTTGAATTTCTTTCATCATTTTCACCATCTTCAATCATTGGTTCAATATCTCTTTCACTTTCTCTTTCAAAATTTTGTATCTCATCATCAATGTTTTGAGGAATATCTCTCTCTGTTTACATTGAAAAATATTTTCAAATTAGTTCATCGAATAAAAATTAAGCTTCAAATTTTACACTAGGAAAATTTTAAATATATCAAAATCATAATATTTACATTTACATACCTGTTTCAACTTCTAGTTGAGGTTGATTTTCCCCTTCAATATTTGAGAGTGCTTCTATCTTTCTTTTGCGATATTGTCTTGTCTCTTCTCTACGTTCCTCAGGGTCTCTTTTTCGATCATATTTTCTCGTACAATTTCTTCGATTTCCCATGATAATAGAGTATGAAGTTCAAAAAATTTCCTTCAAAAATTTAGACAAAAACTCAATTAAAAAAACATCACAAAAGATTTAATTTAAGAAAAAAACTCATTTTAAAATTTTTGCAAAAAATACATACTCCAATCCAAAACATTTAATTTAAAAAATTCAAGAAAAAAATGTCTTATAAAAATGAAATGAAGTTCAAAATATTTCCTTCCAAGTCCTACAAAAGAAATTCATTTAAAAAGTTACACAAAAAATCATTATAAAAGATTTACTTCAACCCAAAACAAAAAAATGTCCTTTCGAAATTAATCCCAAATCCATACTTTAAAACAAAAAGAAGCCCAAAAAGTTGTATCACATACCTCCAAGAAATGTATTTTGAATGTACCTCCAAGAAAATTCTTTAAACCCCAAAAAATTCTTTGCAAAATCAGATCAAATGTACGAAAATAATGTGTCTCAAAGAAAAGTCCTTTGAATGTACTTCCAAAAAAATTCCTTAAACCCAAAACAATTCTTTGCAAAATTAGATGAAGACTTTTGTAAAATCAGACCAAAAGTGCGAAAATATGAGAAAATAATGAATGGTTTCGTAGAAATTTATATTTCCGCAAAATGTTTTTTTTGGAGGGGCTCGGCGGTACTTTCCGGCCGACGAAAAGTTAAGTAAAAGTTTAGCCGAAATTTTAATAAATAGTTCAGCCGAACTACTTTTTCGTTTGATTTAACGTGCCGCTGGCGAAAAAAAAAGATCGACCGAACTATGTTTAAGAGTTTGGTCGAACTAATGCGTCACCAGTTATGTAGAGCCAAGCCTTGAATATGTTTATGCAACTTTGGACTGAGTAAACTCCATGAAACATTCCGAATTAAGTGTCGAAACCAAGACAAGCATTTTCATAATTGAATCTACTTTCAAGAAATATAACTTTCATGGAATTTCATAAATATTTACTAATTTTAATTAATTTTGTAATAAAATGGATGCAAACAATTTCTAAAGGTCATTGTGATTCAGTGAAATCAAAATTATGTATCTTCCAAAATACATTGTAAAAAATTTGAAAAAATTATTGTACATTACATTGGTCCGTTGTCTCTAATGGGCAGCTTTTAGATTTTTATTTTATAAGTTATATGTTAAGAAATTTCTTGCGTCGCAAAACATATTCAAAATATGCAGTTTTTCATATTAGACCAGTTCAAAAAATTCTAGTAATTATGATATGCATCCATTGGCTTTGTAAATATGACGAGACTGAAGTAGACTCTGTCTAGATTGTTTTAACACATTTTGTTTCTCAAAAACACAAATTTTCAAAGACTACAACATTGTGTATTAACATGAATTCTTATGAATTTGTTTATTGTTAAAAAATACACACTCAAAGAAACGCTAAGTTGACATAAAAAATGTGTATAAAAAAATTCCAAAAAATAAGTAATAGAAAGCTAACAAAATTTCTGACAATTTTTATTTTTATTGAAAAATCAAATTATAAATAGAAAAATTGTTTTAGCTTGCAGAAAGTTGAAGAACTAAAAAAAAAATGAAAGTTTTTTCTCAAAAACGGGCAAAAAGTGTAACCCAACTTCACATTTTCACCCCAATGATAATGAGAATTTTCTTGTTTCATCACTGATTTAGTCTCATAGGGTTGATGTTTTTGGGTTAGGGCCCAATACATTTGTTAATTCCATATTCTTTATTTATATTCTCTCTCTATGTTTTAGCACCTTGTCTAGTCTATATACATTCTAGCAGCATAAAAAATCCATCAAAACTATGCTTGTAGCCTCTCTTCCTCACCTCTCTCATGGGAGCTTGACGAGAAGGATCTTCAACCACAAATAAAAAATATTTTGTTTATGATTTCTTGGAAAGGTAGATAGTGTGATTATCATGATCATAATATGCTTACTATACACTAGGACTTGGATTTGTGTTAGATTAGATTTTAGCATAGATTAAGTAGAGTTTCTCCATTCAACTCATATTTTCCACTTGTTAACATACAAAAAAGGTCTGGTACAACATATGAAAGTAAAAAAATAACACAAAAGTAGAGATCAAGAGCTACCTAGCTAAATACAGAGTTTGAATCATAATGAGCTCTTGCATATGATTATTTATACAAGTGGGTAGCTACCAATATCTCCCTAAAAAGTATGAAAAAGTCCTCCTTGATCTCGAGAAAAGTGGAGCTTCGTTCCTCATAGTTGTCACTTTAATTCGCTGCCTTTTGCTTCAAGTTGTTGGGAGCGATCTCAATGTGATCTTGGTTGATTGAGATAGTTAAGGAGGTGGAAAAGCCTACTACAATATCTCCTTGATGTCTACTCTAAGCCATTAGGTGGAAAATATCTCAAAAATAACTTTATTTCTTGCAATTAATTCAAATTAGGCAACAAGACATGACAAACATCATACACCCTTCTCATTAAGCATAATATGAAAAAATGTAAATAAATGTGAGAGAGAGGTAACTTAATAGCTGAAATATGACTTTTAACCCCTTAAAATATACCTAATGATGGGCCTCATCAAAAGGGTCTTTCCCTTTCTATGCCTTTGCTATTTTGAGTAGTTTTAATGTGTCCAAATCCATTTCCTTGGCTTTTTCTAGTAATATTCATGTCCTTTAGGAAAAATGTGAAGGCTAATGGGGGGAGGGGCATATCAATAAATATTCATAAGAATGCAGATTTGTAGATGAAGGGTTAAAATATTGGGGATGTAGGATATTTGATGATGTCACCAAGTTTCCCTCAGAGGAGTGATGGCCCATCAGGTCTTTCATATCCACATATGTCAGTTGCTAAGAGGCGTTTCCTTCCTTCCCATGCAATTATGTCAGTGACTTATATATGTTTATTTCCACCATTTTTTTATTCGATAGATCTTGGCATTTAGGGGGTTTAAGGTTTCGTCAATTATGTTCCACTCGAGTAAAACCACTGTTGGTTTCATTAAGAGGAGCTTCAATGGTATTGTTTTGTATCGATGGGAAATTGCGATACAAGTGGTCGTATTCGTGACATCATCTGCATCGAAATGGAATGTGCTCATAGTCTAGTGTATATTTCTAGAGTTCATCCTAGTAATTGATATTGATTGATTCCAATATAGGCTCATATATATTCATGTACATGAATATGGATGCATAATATATGTAGTGTGCCTATTTTGTTGCTTTGACATTTTCACATAATGCACCTATATGTGCCAAGATCTTCTCATCCTAGAATATCGCAATAAGGAGTACATATTGATCCAAGCAAGAGCTTTTGTGAGTTCCTCCTTCTTAGGGATGGAAAATCTCATCCCAAATATCAAATAAATAGCAATTTAGTTAAGAGAATATAGGTCATTATAAGCTAGATTCTAGACTAGTGATGATGATTTTGAAAAATCCCTTGGCATTGAGTTCTATCTTAATGTGGCCTTTGAACTTCCATCTGTTGCAAACCTAATGGTTTAATGTTTTTTCTGATGGCCATATCCCCAAGAACTTGGCTCTGAGTGCATGGTCCTGCATTTACTAAATATATTCTCCTATATGATTTGAACAAACCTCCAACTTTGTGTCAATAGCTAATTTGGGAAAGAAACTTCCTATTCTCCATTTCATAGCATGGTTGGTTGGTTGATGCAACCTTTCTATTCTTCATTAGTCTTAGGATATAAATAATTGGGCTCCAAATTTGTAGCCTGATATGTTATTTTTCCTTTTGAAACAACCTTGTTATAGGAGAGACTACCGCTCCATCTGATTGCACTAGTCATAGAAAGAGTCATTGGGGATGAGAAATAAACCATAATTTTTATGGTTTTACATAAAAAACAAATTAGGGTTTTGCATAGCATGGAATATTTTCTTAATTATTATTGAGTCCTTTCTCCAAATCACTATTTATCTATCTATGTAATAAATTCTTTTTTCCAAAACACTACAATCTATCCATATATGCCTTATAATAAATGATCATATTACCATTAATTCATAGAAGAATTATGTTTTCCAAAACACCATCATCCATCCATAATTTTTATATATTGTTATGCAGTTTCATATCCAGCCAAAGACATGCCCATATACTTCCTTTTCTATGACATGTTATTATTCATCCGCAAAAAAGCCATTTTAGACTTCTCTACATTATATATCCATTCCAAAGCATTGTCATTCACTAGTCATTCACAACATTGTGGGTTCTCTGTGATGGCACTAGATCATTCAAAAATATATGATCTATAAAGAGTTCTTCAATGTGATTTATCCATTCCAAATCTCAAAAAAGAGTATATACACAGTTTTTAGTAGGCTTCATCCATTCCAACTTAAGTAGTATATACGTAGTTTTTAGTAGGCTTCATCCATTCCAACTTATAGAGTGTGAGTGTTATATAGAGAGTTTTGAATGGAATTAAAATAATAATAATAATAAAGAATATATTCATGGGTACTAACGAAGAGCATATAGAAGTAGTATATACATAATTTTCAAAAAAGATTCAGGCATTCTAAACTGCCCAAGCAATACTAAAGCAATGTTTAATAGATAAATATTTTGAATGGGCTTCAAGGAGGTAGAAAACATTCAAGGTTACTCACAAAGCATATGGAAGTAATATATACAGAGTTTTTAATAGGCTTCCTCCATTCCAAAGTTCCAAATAACATAGAAACAGTTTTGGCTGGTCTTCAAAGAGACAACAAAGAAAACATTCATTTGTACTAACAAAGCATACAGAAACCTTTTAACAAGAAACAAAACAATCACGAGTAATAAAAAAGCATATAGGAACTTCTAATTCATTTTCACCGCCATTTATGTTTTATGTTATAATCAATCAACAGGAAGAAGCAACATATGCACACATTTGAAGTTGCAGGCTACCAATCAGCAGGAAGGAGCTTCAGCAAAAGTCAAACTATCTATTAGGTGAATCGTCTTGGTCTAAGTGCGGGGCAATGGAGGTAGAAAGTTTGATCCTTTAAATAACATGGTAGCAGAAGAGGCAACTGGTTCTACCAAGGAGGAAATTGTAGCTTCAAAACTGCAAGTTAAATTGGAGTATTTTTTTGGGTTAATTTTAAGTTGAATGCAAATTCTAGAATATTCTAATAAGTTTATTTATAATTTTTCAGAAAAATTATTAAAAAATTTTGCCACATTAATAATTTTTGTCAAGTCAAAAAAATTATATTGATTTAGGAAGATTTTTCTCTGTTTTTTGAAATCATAGAAATACAATATTAAAGAATCTCAGCTAATTTAATTATATTGATTTTAGTGGACTTTAAAAATCATCATCAATATTCATAGGCATCAATTCATAAGAAACATGAAAACACTTTAGTATCTCACATTGCTAAAATAAAAAAATTCATAAAAACTAGCTAAAATTTATTATTTTTATTATTTAAACATATATACAAAATATGAAACAACATGGAACACATTTTTTTTTTGTAGGTTTGGATGGAACTACATCATCCAGTATATCATCTTGAGGCCCAAAACTCTCTATCCAAAATCCAGTAGACATGGAACAACATTCTTAACAATTAAGATGTATCATATTTTATTATGGAGATTCTTAATTTATAAATAAATTGTGTTTCAATACCATAAACCAATACTATGTGTGTCAAAATTATATACCTCAAAAAAACACTTATTCATACAATTTTTTTTTAATTAATAAATTTAATTAAATAAACAAATATAACATAATTAATATAAATAAAAAAATTTCACTTTATTTATATATATTACTATAAATATTCTAAAATATTTTTAATAAATTAAATCTCTACTATATAATAATTAAATTCAATTTTGAAAAACTATATTCCAAAATATATAGGTCGATGTCAAAAATTAACATGAAAAAATTAACTATTTAATTACACTCACGCATGTCTATGTTTAATTACACTCATGTCTATTAAATTTCCCAAATATTACGGATTTGGCAATCACATAACGAACTTTACCTTTGTTAAATTCAAAGAAGTAAATAGGATAGGAATACAAGAAACAATGTATTGAGAATCAATATTTGAATTATATATATATACATATATGAAATATTTGAATGTTATAACTCCAACTATATGGAAAACCTAAAATAACGAGAATGGAAACAATAAATATTATATCAAAGAAGGTATCATCAGCTCTATAAAATTTCATGTGGATGGGTGGAAAGATTGAGCAACTCACAAATGACAGAGTTTGGGGTTCCAATGGCTTTCTCGCATGACATCGAGAAAATTTTTAATTTATAAATACACTAGGTTATAATATAATGGTTTAACACTATATTTATTAATATTATATGTTCAAAAAACTATATCCGTTTAACAAAGTTGAAAAGATTAAGAAGCTTAGAAATAAGAGAATTTAGAGTTAAAATGGGGTTCCAATGACCTTTTCGCAGAACATCGAGGAATACGTTACCCTGAGGAGGAGGTGATTGAGCGGATTGAGGCACTTCACAGTACGTGGTTGAAAAGCATACTCCTGGAGAACGTTCACGTTAAAAATGAATGGATATTTGAATGTTTGAATGGTGATTTGAAGATTTGACTCATCTTCTCTGTTATTGGGGAATGATATCCACATGCAACTTGGCAATTGAAGATCTTTCAAATCGTTCTGCGATCGCAATTATCCAAACATTCTCCTTCTTCCAACCTTCTTTTATGAGACTTCTACACATCCAGTCATCATCTTCATACTCATGACTTTGCTTCATATTGTTGGTAAATTGAATTGAATTGAATTATTGTATCTTTATAACATCCCTAAAACCACGAAACTAGACGTGGGATTAATAAACAAATATTATTAATTTAATGGAGTTGATTTTCATAAGGTAGTTAGGGTTCGGTAAGGTGAAACTAACGAATAGTAACCTTATTCTTTTTACATAAATGCGATAACGAGAGAGGGCAGGGGATATACTCTGTTTTTCAAATTGGAAGCTCTGTGAGGTACACTTTCTATGGTGGTGTTCTGGTGATCTGACCATACCCATGGCCTAAGGGTCATAATGATAACATCGAATTGCAAATCGAGTTAGTCACGACATACTATGTTTCTCAAATTTTGAAGCTACATGAGAGATCATTGATGATCTTAGTGATCTTTCAGACGGCCAGTTCTATGCATTGATGGATTGCTTTTACGAGGATAATATTTTAAAGAACTCTGACCGTGCCCAAAAGGAAAGCGGATCATGAGAGAAAGAGGGAAAGAAAGAGGACGAGTTGTCAGCATGGACATGTGCCTGTGGTTTTTGGTGGAGAGGCAACAGGAACTTAAGTTTGGAAAGATAAGTTATTACATTAATTTTCTTAAAATTTTACATAGTTATCCTGATAGTGGATAATCACTTATAGTATGTTTTCTTGGGAAGAGTTAAATATTTTAATACTTGAGTTACGTATTTTAATACTTGAAAATGTGTAGTGGGCTTAATGATAAGTTAATGAGTTTTTCTGGGAAAATAATTCTTTGAATTTTGTATAGAGAACTTATGTTATCTTTCTTAGTAAAGAAATATATTTTACTGTGTGTAGATAAAGATAATAATTATGTTAAATTCTTGGAAAGAAAATATATCTATCTACAACAGTAAAAGATAAGTAACTTGGTTTGTCTATATATATATATATATGTTAATGTTACACAATATTTTGTCACCGTCCCTACAATCCCTCACCCTGCATATTGGAGGGTCTTTCCCGTGACCTGTGAGTAGTGTCAAACTCTACAAATACCTTCTTTGCATCCTTCTACATATAGACATGATTATTCTTGTTGAACATTTCCTCAGAAAGCACTTAAAAATCAATGTTTTGGCATTGGCGCAGGTACCTATTTCACCCCTCGCGCCAATGGGGAAATTTTCACTAGAGGCTGCGCCAGCTGGCGCTTTGTCCCTGTGCTGAGCCCGCGCCAGCCTTTTTGGGAATGTTTTTTAACAAAATGGAGCAGAAGTTTCCTTTAACCACCTCAGGAATGACTCATTACAAGTGGTTAAACTCAATAAACCACGGATCTCTTCCTTTAGGAAATGGTTGATGGAACATTCTAAAGGGATATTGATAGGAATCTGTTTGAGTATAGTAATTTGTCCCCGTCCCTACCATTCCCCGTCCCGCACAATGGAGGACCCATTTTGTGACCTGTGAACATTGTCATGCCTTGAAAACATCATCAATGCATTCCTCTAAGCATGAGCTTTATTTGCCCAAGGAGATGTCTCAAGGGAAAATAAAGCTCATGCTCAGAGGGATGCATTGATGATGATTTCAAGGCATGACAATGTTCACAGGTCACAGAATGGGTCCTCCATTGTGCGGGATGGGGAATGGTAAGGACGGTGACAAATTACTGTGTAACAGATGCCCCCTAAAGTATGAGGCCCGAGAGGGAGAGGGGTGAAATGCTTTACGAGAACATGTTCAATTGAAGGCCCGCCGTCGGAAAACCTGCGCAGAAAGATACAACTGATATCTCAAGTACATGATGTATAAGTGGTATGGACGCAGCCATCCGAAACAGAGTATGCTATAATCCGGATCCAGGGTATGGGCGCAGCCATCCAACTAAGATCAAACAAATAGACTCGGGTATGGTCGCAGCCATCCAATCAGTGAGTCATGTACATAATGATAATAATCCACAATCGCAGCCTGGATTACAACAGACACAATCCAGGGTCTTGCGCTCCATCTCGACCCAACAGAGTACAAGTTCAAGCATGCGAATATGTGAGCTGAAGTCGAACATGCAAGAATATCGCCTGATTACCAGCCAATGATGAAAGCTGTTAACAGACGCGAGAGAAACCACCAATAATGACAATGGTCCTCAAGGTACTACAGGTACAATCTACGGCGTGCGAATAAATGAGTTGATGTCGAACACCCGCAGAATCATTCGATCGGAGGTCAATGATGTAAACCTCACGTCGAATGCGACGAACCTGCCATTGAGGCATGCAGGCTCCAAGGTACCATCAGGAGTCTCTAGACCAAATTTCTGGATAATGAGTTGAAGTGATAAGTGACATTGATAGATGGCTAGGAAGTGCGGTTTAACCCGACAGTCGCGCCAATTGGCGCACGTTGCCTTTGTATAGCCCGCGCCAATTGACTTCTGGCGCCAGTTTCACACTTACAGTCACGCCACCCCTGTGAGTTTTTTGAGTTTCTTCATTTTTGAGCTCTCTGGATTTGATCAGTGTTTTTCTTCTTGGTTTTCCGACTGCCTGAGTGTGTTGGAGTCTTGTTTGGCTGGGAATTCACCTCTGTCCTTTGGTTGTTTGCTTTTGTCTATCGATTTCACCTTTTGAGCCCTAGGGCATCTAGTGGCTTGGTGTATCGAGCCCTCCTTGGGAGGTTTGGTGTCTTGATTGTCCTGTCAACTTACTGATTTATTCTCCACATCCTCTTAGTAGTCGTTGATTGTTTTGTTACGTTTTTTGGGTGATTGTTCATTCCTTCATTCGAAATTCGTTTGGCCTTGCTTTGGACCTAGATCACACGGTCCATTGGAAGCTTTTGAGTCTTTTCTTTGCTTTGAGAGACTTTGGTCGATTTGGGGATCTGATTGCTTGCATTGTTGAGTGAATTTTGTTTGTTTCGCTCTCTTGAATATCGTTTCTCAAATTGTTCCTTTTGTTTTCAGTGCACATTAGCTATTGAACATTGAAAATCAAAAAAAAAAAAATCTCTTTTGCTTTTGTTAATTAGTGCAAATTGTGATCTTTTCCATATCGCTAGTGATTAGTGTTTTGAATGAAAACTTTTCAATTGCATTGGTTGCATTAGAGATCTCATTGTTTGTCTTCCGTTCATTTCGTTTGTATAAAAGCTCTCAACTCTTATTTAACTAGTTTTCATCGAACGAAATGTTGCACTGTGGCATATAGCTTTGCATTTAGGAGTCTTTCGAGACACTACATACGATAGGGCCTGGAAATTGAAACTTAATTGAAGATCAACTGTAAAATTTATTCAATTAACCTAAGGCAACATTGGAACCTAACGAAACATATTTAGAAGGTCTAGGCTAGAGACGTGTTCCGGCGTCGTTAAACCTAGCAGCTGTCGTTCGCCTATTGGCTTTAGACAGCGCTAGTACGGACTTGCGCTCCCCGTGCCGTCGCGTATATAAAGGGAGACCCCTATAGGTTTTCAATCCTTTATCCACAGGAAGCCGAGTCTGCCGCCTTTTACCCGTGATACACCGAACACAGCATTCGGGGAGACTACCTGCACGTACGGAAAGTCCTTGGTCGATTTTTGTTTCATTATTGAAACCAAGGTGTATATTGCAGTTCACGGATATTTGGTACACCCTTTGTGCCTAGTTTTTCCTGAGCAGTCATTTGGTCTTTTATGACTCCCTAAACTTGAAAAGACCGTCAAGCGCTTGTCCTTTCACGCTTGTGTCAACTCTGAAAGAGATAGAGTCATCTTTTTATCGTTTCTCGACTCTTAAAATATGAAACGGTAGAATTTCTTACTTTCCAATGTGGTAAAATTAATCGCCCACGATTACACACCTGTTTAGACATTGCTTGTTGACTGTTTGATCGTGTGTTTTAACTCGTTTTCAGCCCGTGTGTGTGTTTGCTCTTTTTTCTTGCCACAGTGGCGGAACCTTCGGTTTCGTCTACTGGTAGTCCTTACACGGACGATTCTTCAGAAGCTTCTCAGCCTTCTGTTGAACCACAGCAGCCTGTTGTTTCCGAGTTTCCTGACGGGGGACCGGTTCTCGCCGAACAACCCTTTGGAGGACCAGTTGAGTTCAATTGGCCCTTTTCGGACCCTGTGTCTGAATTGAGATTAGGAGCTGATTTCCTTTCTCTTACATCGGGTTCACCGTTTGTTGCTGCTGTTTTTCCTCCTAGTCCTCGCCGTCTTTTGCGTGATTTAACGGCAGGATCAACCATGAGTGATTTTGGTGAGGAAATTCCTGGTGAAGACTATCAGCGCATCCCGCGTAGATTGTTTGAGGGAGACGACTCTGAGCTGGCTACCATGTCGTCAGCCAGTCCTTCTTTACCACAGGGATACAGATCTCTGGGTCAGATCATTTCAGCTGCAGCCTCTATGGGAATATCATCTCCTGCTTCGAGACCAGCTGTCACTACACCCGGGGTGTCCCCTTCGACACCCGTCACTTCTGTTCCCGTTCGGCCCACTGTTTGTGTGGCTACCTCTTCTCCTGTTGTCTCAGCATCTGCTACCAGGGCTGGGCCAACTCCTGAAGATGTTTATCTAGCTACTGCTATACCAGAGAATATCTCTCCGGAGGAGTATCGGTTGTTTTTGCAACAGCCGAACGCCGGAGCTGGACAGATTCCCCAAGATCCTTACCGATCTTTCTTTTCGCACTATGCACAAGACGGCACTCCCGTGTATGGTTTCCCAGGTCAGCTTGACGAGCACGGGGAGGTTTTGCACCTTCCTGCTCCTGAGGCTTATTTGTATGCTCAAGGTTTACCGTACAACCAGGCTTACAACCCGCAGGGACAGCCTTTCCAAGGCCAACCTGCAGGCCAACCTAGCTATCTGTACGACCCACAGGGACAGCCCATCCAAGGCTACTCTGCGGGCCAGCAAGGGCCATTGTACAATCCGCAAGGACCATATTACAGCCCTGCTGGTCAACCTGCTCAGCCTCAGCCGGGGTATCAACCGGGACCGACCTATGGTCCTGGGGGGCAAATCCAGCCTTCTTTACCAATGCAACTGCAGTATCCTGTTGTATCTAACGTTGCATATCAGCCAGGGCCACCCTATGGTTCTGCTTCAGGTCAAACTGGTTTCCAGCAAGCACCTGGTCCTGTTCCACCACCAGGCCAACCGGCTCATCCGGTGCAACCTGGTGTCCCGCCTCCAGGCCAGCTGGCCCATCCGGTACAACCTGGGGCCCACTTACAACCAGGTCAACCTGCGCAACCAGCGCCGCCTGTTTATCCGGGCCAACCTGGTCATTCAGGCCAGCCCCCTCACTCGGGTCAACCTGTTCATTCAGGGCAGCCCTCTCATTCCGTTCACTCTGCTCAACAGCTTGTTCATTCAATGCCGCAGCCAAATCAACAGCTGCGCCCTACGTACCAGGCTCCGCAGGGTTCCACTTATCAGCAGCCTACTCATCCTCAGAGTGGTTATTATCCTCATGGTCAGTCTCAACCGAACTATAACCACCCTGGAGGCTCTTAGTATTATCCTCCTCCACCCGGTTCTACCTACGCTCAGCAGCCAAATCCAAACGCTGCTTATACAGGGCAAACGCCTAATCAGGGCCCGAACCCTGGTTATCAAGCCCCGCACTATGGTTACCAGAATCCAAATCAGTCTGGCTATACGAATTATGCCCCCTACGGTCAGAATCCTACAGGACAAAACCCGTGGGGGCAGGGATATTCACAACCATCGTGGAGCACGGGTACCGGACCTTATCCTGGGACTGGCATGGTAGTTAACCCTCCATTGCCGTTCCTGGCTACCTTGGAACTGCCGGACGTTTCAAAATTGACCAATGATCCGATTGCACATAATCCATATTGGCCTCCGGTTCCCACCAAGATACCAGGTGATTGTCCCAAGTTTGAGGGCAAAGCTGGCGAAGACCCCCAGGCGCATGTGATGACGTACCACCTCTGGTGTTCGTCTAACTCTTGGGTCGACGATTCGATTCGTTTGCGTCTTTTCCAGCGTACGTTAACAGGAGCTGCTACTAAGTGGTACATAGAACTATCCCGTGGTATTTTTCAAGATTTCAACTCGTTAGCCATGGCTTTCCTCACGCATTTCCAGTTACCGGTCCGGTATGAGGCCGGGACGCACCTCCTGTCTTCTCTGAAGCAGGACACGGCCACTCACATCTCGGATCACATCCATGAGTGGCGGCGCCGTCGTCGACTGATCAAGTTTCACATACCTGATCAGATTTTGACTCACTGGTTCACCACCTCCTTTGTGAATAAAATCGCTCAGGATATCGCGATGGGAGCATGTGTGACGGAGGAAAAAGCTATCGCGCGTGCCCAGTACCTGGATCTTGTCTATTCGCAATCTGGCACGCTTTATGACATCTTGACTGATGCTCCACGGCCCGGAACCACTAAGGCTCTGCCTACCCCCACGGTGGATGGTGTCATTGGTTCCGTTTCTCAAAATTCGAAGAAGTCTTCGAATGGGAAGCAGAAGGCTAATTCTTCCAACAATACCTCTACTAATCCCGCCTCATCCGATTCTGGTAAAACCGCGGAGGTGAATGCCGTCCAGGCCAATCCTGCGGACAAATCCTCCAAGGGAAAAAAGAAGGGCAAAGGCAAATCAAGATCTAATGCCCCGAAACCGGAATCTAAATCTCGAACTGAGGATGGCTCCCAACGTAAACCGAAATTCCCTTGCCTCATCTGTGAAGGTGACCATTACACTAAGGATTGTCCACGACGGTCCGAGGTCAGTCAACTTCTTAAAGGCTCAAAAGGGACTCCGGCTGTTTTAAAAGAGCCATTTCCATCTCAGCAGACCCAGATGGTCGAACAGGCGTCACCATCTGCACCGTTTGGGTCTCAGGTTTTCATGATGAAGACTAATGCACCTATCACTATCGCTACGCGATCGAAAGATTACAATGAACCGCGGCAGGCACCCGGGAAGGCAGTTGCGGATGGGCCGCCTCCCCCACCTGCCTCCGGCCCATTGGAAATCGAGAAGCCGACTCTCGAACCCGTTGTGAAGCCACCTCCCAAGGGTGTTCTTCGGAGATCCTCTTATAATCCAAATGCTCGTGCCGCTCAACATTACAGTATCGTTGAGGATCTGGCACAGGCGCCATGTGCCATGTCTGCACTCGAGGTTCTTCAAAGTTTTCCTTCACAACAGAAGGCTTTACTGTCTGCAATCGGCGGTATCGATCCCGCCGACTCGAGCCTTCTCACTTTCGATCTGGATAATTTTACTCCCCGGCTTCCACATCAAATCGCTTTGGTCATTCAAGTCGGGATTAACGGTCTGAACATTCATAGGGCCATCGTAGATGAGGGTGCATCTACCTACGTTATGTCCTCCGCTTGCTGGAAGGCCATCGGCTCTCCAGCCTTGTCGTCATCTCCCAATGCCCTTGAGGCATTTGATGGTCGGGAATCTAAACCCCTGGGAGTTCTCGAGAGTCTTGCGATCACATTAAAGGGAAAAACTGTCAACGTGGAAGTAGAAGTGGTTGACGCTCGACTCAACTACAACATACTTCTTGGCCGCAGCTGGACCCATGCCATGCTCTGCGTGCCGTCTACCGTCTTTCGATTCATTAAGTTCCCTCACGAGGGCAAGATTGTCACGGTAGATCAGTTGTCATTTTTCACCTCTAACTCTGAGAACAACATGCCATACGTGGATCAAATTCTGAATCCCCCAGACAGTATAGGACTTGGTCTCTTCAAAGACCCAGTCCTCATGGGTATATTCCCCGCACCACCACCGAATACCGCTCAAGTCAACATGTTGTCCAGGATTGATGACCCCTGGCTTATTCCTACACCTGAGCAGGTATATGAGTTTGGAGAATCCATGCCTTTAACGCCAGTAGAGATCAGCTACTGTGAGATTGTTGCCGCATCGGACCCTCCACCTCCTCAGCATGCTCCGATGAGCATGGCTCTCGACGTCTACTCGCACTCCCCCTGGCTTGGTCAGGCTGATTCACCTGATCCTCTCAGAGAGACTTTTCCTTCAGATGAGGCTATCATTGAAACCATGTCTCTTGAGGAGCTGCCCTGGGGTGATGGACATCATCGCTCCTCGTTTATGCCCAGCTTGGGGGCAATGACTGATTGTCTGGAGCGCTATGCTACTCAGGTTCCTTCCCCTCCTCTTCAAACACCGATCTTAATGCACGAGGTCTTTTCGGAGGGCAATCTGAGTAACATTACTCAAACTGTTCCAATCAACATCTCCGTTAAACCGGGGATTGTTGAGAACATTCATGTGGGTGTGACTTGTTCTCCCGAGGAGATTCAAGTCTATACTGAGCTTTTCAAAGAATTCAGAGATGTTTTCGCATGGTCCTACGAGGAAATGCCGGGAATTGATCCTAGCATTGTCGTGCACGAGATTCCAACCTATCCAGGTGCGAAACCCGTGCGCCAACGCTTACGTCCCATGCATCCTCGAAAAGCCGCCGCTATCAAGGCAGAAGTTGAAAAACTTCTGAACGCGGGTTTTATTTATCCTATCCCCCTTACAGAATGGGTGTCCAATATCGTCCCTGTCGATAAAAAGCAGGGTACAATTCGAGTCTGTGTGGATTACCGCGATATCAATCGCGCCTGTCCGAAGGATAATTATCCCACTCCGTTTATCGACCAGATCATCGACGAATGTGCTGGGAGTGAGATCTATTCCTTAATGGACGGTTTCTCAGGCTATAACCAAATCAATATCGCACCTGAGGATCAACATAAGACCACATTCATCTGTCCGTGGGGCACTTTCGCGTACAAAAAACTCCCGTTCGGCTTAAAAAACGCTGGCGCCACGTTTCAGCGTGCGATGTCCTATGCTTTTCATGACATTCGCCATATCGTCCAGCCTTATCTGGACGACTTGCCAGCCCATTCGGGTAAACAAGAGGACCATCCTGAGCATCTTCGATAGATCTTTCTTCGTTGCAGACGCTACAATATCAGGCTCAATCCTCATAAGTGCGTCTTCTGCGTTGATTATGGCCGTCTTTTAGGCTTTATAGTCTCGAAAGACGGAATTCGCCTTGACCCTCTAAAGGTCGAGGCCATCATAAATCTCCCATCACCCTCCTCCCTGTATCAGTTACAGAGTCTGCAAGGGAAAGCGAATTTTCTTAGGCGCTTTATCCCGAATTATGCCGAGGTGGCCAAAGGGTTCACTCGTTTGTTAAAGCAGAATGTTCCCTTTCATTGGGACGAAATCGCTCAAGAATCCTTTGAGAAGCTGAAGACATTGCTCGTCAATGCTCCGTTTCTTCGTCCTCCGGACTACCACCGCGACTTTACTTTGTATCTAGCCGCCGCATTAAGCACCATCGCCATGGTCTTGGTGCAGGATGACGAGAACGGTGATGAACATGTGGTTTATTACCTCTCTCGGAACCTTCTCGACCCGGAAACGCGTTATGCACATGTCGAGGTTAATTAGGCAGCTGAGACGTCGGTGGATGGTCGTTTTCTATTACATCCTTTTTTGCGCACGATGGCGTGTTTCGCATCGCAACCTGGCGACGTATATTCTTTCTGCAGTGTATTAACATCAAAATACTCAAAATGATTGGGATCTCAGGAGTTTGACTTGGAGTTCACCACTGCCAAGTCAACTAAATCACCGGTCTTCGCGGATTTGATATGTTCTCTCCCTACAGATTCTGTTCCTTCACACTCAGAAGATCATATACCGGACGAAACGCTGTTTCTTATTGATACTCGTGATCCTTGGTACGGTGACATCATAGTGTATCTTCAGACCGCGACATTTCGGTCTGAGTTGGATAAAACTGCCCGCCGTCGGATTCGGCACCAGTCCCAACCCTACCGTATAGTAGGAGATACCTTATATCGCATTGGAGTAGATTCGGTGCTCCGACGATGCCTTACCTTGGAGGAGGCTGAGAAAGTCTTAAATGACTGCCACAGTGGCGCCTGTGGCGGACATATGTCCGGATATGCTTCTGCCCAAAAGATTCTACGGGCAGGTTATTTCTGGCCTTCCATATTCAAGGATTGTATCACTGCAGTCCGTAAATGTCATCCATGCCAGATTTTTCAGCGCAAGATGCGCGCGCCGCCGTTGCCATTGCATCCCGTTATTACCGTCGGCCCTTTTGCGAAATGGGGCGGGGATTTTATGACGTGTAACCCTCACTCGGCCGGGGGGCATGCGTATATCATTGTCGCCGTCGACTACTTCACTAAGTGGGCCGAGGCGATGCCTACACTAGCTGTTGACGGGAAAACGGCTGCTTCATTTATATTCAACCACGTTATCGCACGATTCGGGGTTCCTCAAGCCATCGTCACTGATCATGGTACTCATTTCCGTGATTACATGATGACGGAGCTGACTTCAACGTTGGGCTTGCGTCACGACAGCTCAACACCATCCTACCCTCAAGCGAATGGTCAGGTTGAAGCGGTGAACAAGGTTTTGGTCACCATGCTTCAGCGAACAGTTGGGATTCATAAATCCAATTGGCATCTCCAACTGTTCTCAGCTCTCTGGGCATACCGAACATCTGCTAAGAGTGCAACCGGGTTCACACCATTCCAATTGGTGTACGGTCTGGAAGCTACTCTGTCGGTTGAATGTGAAATTCCTTCGCTTAAATTAGTTGTGGAGCTCTTACCGGATACTTCCCCTAAGGAAGAACGTCTTCTGTATCTCGAACGTTTGGATGAAACCCGTCGTCTAGCTGCTTTGATCATCGAAGCACAAAAGAAGAGGGTCAAATCTCATTTTGATCAATCTGTTTCTCCCCGTTCTTTCATCGGTCCCTATATAGTAAAACGCGTTTTGAAAAATGGGGCCTACGAGCTTATAGATTACGAAGGAGTTCCGCTGGCGCAGCCCAGGAATGGTCTGTACCTTAAAAAATACTACGCCTGAAGTGATTTCTTGGTGTGGTGTGTGTACATAGGTGTGTGATTGTCATTTGTGTGCATAGTGTGGTGTGCTTTGTAAACATCTTTCTCCTGATCGGGTCTTCCTGGTTGTGCAGATGTCTATTCATCCATTTGTTGGTTTGGCGGATGGTGCCTCCCGCAGTACCAGGAATCTGTCTTCCGCAGCCTGGGTAATCTACGATCCTGCTGGTGAGTTGATTAACCTGCAAGGTGTGTGTTTAGGACGTACCACGAACAATATCGCGAAATATAGTGCCGTGTTGGAATTGTTAACCGAGGCAGTAAACCTTGGTATCCGTGAATTTCTCGTGTACCTAGATTCACAACTTGTAGTGTTACAGCTGAACGGACACTATTCGGTAAGGAACCCGTCCATCTTACGTCTGTATTTGCGTATTCGATTACTGAAAAGGAATTTTGACTACATTACATATCATCATATACCCAGGCATTTGAATACATTAACAGATGCAGTAGCAAATTTGGTATTAGACAGACATTTGCGCAATTTATAAATCATCATCATATGTAAAGAAAGACTCATCCAGAAATAGATATATATATATATATAGATATCGAGATGTTTACATAGAGTGTGTCACATAAAACTCAAAAAATATACATAGTCGTCTTAGTACATCCGGAGACGCTATGTCTCTCAAAAAATAGGTGTAGTATAAATCCTAAGGACTAATCCGCATGGTGCTCATGATAGCATGTCACTGCACGCACTAGGCGCCTCAGGATTCGGTGGATCCGATTCGGAACTCCCACCGTGTGGCGCTGGTATGCCATCGGTACGTCTGCTAGTCGGGCATAGTCCGGGATCCCGTGGGCGATCCCCTCGAGGTTCTGGATCAGTTCATCTCCTCCGGTGCCTTCCCCCTGAATCTCAGGGGCGAGTTGGGTCCTCCGGAAGATTGGAGACATCCCGGCTGGTCTCTCAGGTCCTACATCTGCATGCATTTATAATTGTGTTAAGACGAATGTGTATTTACAAAAAAAAAACATATAAGCATAAAATCAAAATATGAGGTCTTACCCAGCTCCTCGTCCCAGTCATCTCCTTCTGGTAGTGGGAGATCTGGGTCCCCGGTAAAGTCAGTTCCTGAATAGGGCCAGTCTTCCACGACAATCAGCTGGCGCCGTAACCACCTAAAAAACTCTGGCTTCCAGGACATCTGTTGGCCACCTCCAGATCTGGGCATCAATGCTGCCCAGCGAGCCATTCTTGGCTCTCGTGGTATCGGACTCCCCACTACAGCCCCTTGGCCCTGGAAGATTGGTAAACGTTCCAGAATGAACGATACCAAGATGGAACCATAACCGAACTGTTTCAGTTTTCCCTGTTTGCACTTCGTGAGCTGCCTTTTCATGTTGATAGTTACTGCTTCTGCCCAGTTGAACAGTAAGGGACCCATGCATTCTGAGGCCAACAGGAGTTGGGTCTTCGTGGCCTCGTGCGGAGCCTGCAACCCAGCAGCCCGCGTAATGGTATGGAGAACTACTCTCAGTGCTAGATCAGGAATAGTGTGGATGTCCACCTTCTTGCTTCCTGATCCTGTTTGTGCCCCTCGGCACACCCGTGCCATTACTTCTTCCATCTTTTCCCCAGATGGTCTGCTTCCAGTCAGTACAGGGATTGGACCCCTGCGGGACAATCCGGTGATGAAATAAACGTCGGTGACCTCCAGTTCTAACACTTGGTCTCGTAATCTGAACACTTGTTCGTTTTCATCCCAGATGTTGATTAGATATTGGAGGAGCTCGGGCTGAGCTCGTAAACATGGCGTGAGGAAGAACTTTTTCAAGCCACAGTCTCTAAGTGCATTCATGCAAGCTTGGCTTTGCATGGCCTGTTCATCCTCTTCTCCGTGCTCTCGTTCCTTCCATTCGATTGCCATTTTGAGTGATTATCTGCATTCACATGGTCAAAAACCCTTAGTTAGATCTTTGATGAGCTTCAAATTCCAAGCAATTTGGTCTAAATGTCAAAATTTTGGGCGGAATTTAAGGTTCGGCCGCTGGCGCGGCTGTTTTGCGAACAGTCGCGCCATGTGGCGCGAGCCCTTTATAAAAAAGAGCTCATTGGCGCGGGTCCGTGCCCGATACCCGCGCCAATGGGCGCAGCCCTAAAATTTTAAGAGTGGCCTCATAGAACTGATTCTTAAGGAAAAATCATTAAAAAATGAATGAAAATGTAGAGCAAGGGAGCGCCTTTTACCTGTGACAGACGAGAAGCTGAATGGTTGCCTGGATTGGTCGCAATCGTCGACGAAAGTTTCTGCTCCAAATAAAAGTAATTTTATTCTTACCAATTTGACATATTTATAACTTTTTCGACGTTAAATGAGTTTTAAAAGTTATTTTTATCAAATATTTGCATATGTTATGTCAAAAATGGATTTTACGCTTGCTTGGTATGTGCAGCAACAGGTTTTGCGACTTAAACGATGGAAACGAGTTGTATTTTATACTTTTTCGGACTCGGTAAATACACGAAAAAGTCACTCTCGAGTCATCTTTCAGCTCTTTTCTGACTCTCTAAATATGAAAAGATCGCCGAGGCCCTTGTCGTTTCGATCTCGTTAAAATGGACACGAATCGACATTCACCCAGTATAAGTTTAACTCTTTTTCGGGCTGGGATGGATTGATTACGAAAAAGGAATACCCTAGCCTATCGCGACTAGGAGGTTTTCCCGGATATTGTTTTCTACCTTTTCGGATCTAGGAAACTATTTACGAAAAGGGACATGTGGAGTTTTCTTTTCCGCTGTCTTTTCAAACTCTCTAAACATGAAAAGACACCGAGTTCTTCCTTTTTCAGACTCGTTAAACCCTGATGACATCGGATCTAGTCGAAATGACGTTCTCCGAGTTCCTCCTTCCTAGGACTCGTTAAATGCACTAGGATGGATTCGCCCGAAGGGCGGACTTATATTGCAAGCATATGCTATCCCCTTCAAGCTTGTTATCAAAAATAATTGGGGTACTCGCCAGAAATGGTGGGGGAAAAATGGAACCGTCGTCATTGTCATCGGCAGTATGTCGCTCTTGAACATGGCACTTGTCTGCATTCGTGTCGGGTTGGGGACATCTCGTCTCGTTGCTTCACTTTGCCTCCGTGGGTTTGGGTAATCTCTTTTGACCTCTCATCTGTTCACTGCCTCGTCGCCATGACCTCTGATCCGTTGATGTCAAATACTGCCAAGTCCATTGTTGTGCCGTTCATGTGTTTAAGAGAAGTTGGCCTCTGCAAATATCAACCTTCCTCTGTTTCTCATACGATCCTGATTCACAACAAAAACATCATGTTCCTCTGTCTCGTGTCGATGATGTGGGAATCATTATGGCCCACCTTCGATCAAGGACACTTCCTGTCGACTTCAACTCATTATCCAGGAAGTTGGTCTAGAGACTCCTGATGGTACCTTGGAGCCTGCATGCCTCAATGGCAGGTTCGTCGCATTCGACGTGGGGTTTACATCATTGACCTCCGATTGAGTGATTCTGCAGGTGTTCGGCGTCCTTTCATTTAATAGCACGCAGTCGTTATTACCATGCTGTGGGGGAGCCATTGTCATTATTGGTGCTTCCTCTAAGTATTAACTTTCATCATTGGTGGTAATGATTCTTATGTTCAACTTGACTCACATGTTCACATACAAAACTTGTACTTGGTTGGGTAAAGTTGATAAGACAAGTTGTGTGTTGTAATCCAGGCTAAATTGTGGATCGTATCGTATGTACATGACTCGCGGTTGAATGGCTAAACCATACGAGTCTGTTGTTGATCTTAGTTGGACCATTGCTTATGTGAATCAGATTATAACATACTACTGTTTAGGATCATTTTGCGTCATACCATATATATCATGTGCCAGAATGTCAGTTGTATCTTTTCTGAAAGTTTTAAAATGACCCGAACGTTCTGTTGAACATGTTCTCGTAAAGCATTTCACCCCTCTCTCTCTCGGGCCTCATACTTTAGGGGGCATATGTTACACAGTAATTTGTCACCGTCCTTACCATTCCCCATCCCGCACAATGGAGGACCCATTCTGTGACCTGTGAACATTGTCATGCCTTGAAAACATCATCAATGCATTCCTCTAAGCATGAGCTTTATTTGCCCTTGAGACATCTCCTTGCAAAAATCATGAAAAACATCCCTTTTTGCATTGGCGTGGGCAGACAGTTCAGTACTCGCGCCAATGGGGAAAATCCTGCAAAGAGGTCGCGCCAACTGGCGCTCTGTCATAGAGCAGTAGTCGCGCCACCCAATTTAGGGACTGTTTTTTAAATAAGGATGGCGGAAGTTGAGTTCCAACAAACTCACAAACCATTTCCTATCTTGAGTTGGGAGGTTTGGCTGCGGGAGTTCTATGGAAGGGAAGTAGTTTTGCCACCTCCTATGGAACCTTCCTTGTTGATAGGGCCAATCCCATAATAATAGGGATCCCAACTCCCTCCTTCCCCATCTATAAAAGCCTGCTCAAATCCATAGCAAGCTAGTCTTGAAGTGCCTAAGCTCTGAATCTCCATATTCCCAAGAGCCTTTGTGTTGTAAAGAATCCCCTCTTTCCCTTAAGGCTGACTCAAGTAAGGAGACCATTGTCGAGAGACTCCGGAGAGGTTTTCCCTTTCCTTGGCGAGCTTTGCGAGGCGTGGACGACCGGAGACCATAGAAAATGCGGCGTGTTTAGTCCTAATCTTTCATACGTTCATTATTTAATAGATGATTATGATTATGGTTCCACATCATTTTCATCATGTTAATCGATAACATCTCACTTGATATTTAGTCGTATCTTGGTTTATGCTTGTGTCTGTTACGTTTCTTCCATGTCACGAGTTTTCATCGCGGAGATATTGAAGTTTTGATCTGAAGTGAGAGCGAGGCGTTTCTTCTTAGGATCTATAATAGAATCAGGTTAGCTTCTATTCTAACCTTTCCATTATCTAAGGCTGCGTCATAACATTTATTTGTTGCTAGACCCCTGCTGGGCTAGTAGGGATCACCTCTGTCCGCAGAGGGGATTTACCTCCTCAACACTCCTAGAAGTAGCTTAAGTAGATTGTTAAGGAGTTTTTAAATATTTACTAAGTCTAAAATTAGCAAATTGGTTA